>CM067484.1:3967929-4020918 GCA_034552555.1 Semaprochilodus insignis | reverse complement strand
GTGGACGGACCCGGACCTGGACGTAGAGCCGAGACAGCCCCAGTTCCAGCAAAAGTAAGTTTTATCTGTTTATTAATGAATATTCAGTCGGGTTATTGGCCAGGTTCTTGTGTTAACTTAATAAACAGTTAAACCTTAATTTTAGCCACTCGCTGTGCATTGTTTAAGGTGGAACGAAACGTAAACACGAGAAACTGGCCAATAAACCGAATGAATATTCATTAATAAACAGATAAACTTTTCTTTCAGTCACTCGGTGTGCATTGTTTAAGGTGTAACGAAATATAAACACAAAAACCTGGCCAATAACCCGACTGAATCGACGGCTCTACGTCCAGGTCCGTCCACTTTCAGTGTCCCTCGGAAACACTTCCGTTGTGTTTTGAGGCTTTCTGCATGTGTTTTGGAAGTTGCATGTGTTTTCAGTGTTTGCAGCGCGTTTGAGACTTTGCAGCGCGTTCGGTTAATGGTTTGCAAGCGGTCTCATTTTGATGCTTGTGTTTTCAGATCTTGCAGCGCGTTTGGCTAATGCTGTGCAAGTCGTGTCATTTTGATGCTTGTGTTTTGAGACTTTGCAGCGCGTTTTTAACTTGCAGTGCGTTGGGCTTTCTCGGCCACCGTAGAATACACATTAGAAATAAAATAGACGAGAAATCGTCTCAAAAATAATGAAACTTTTTCTCAAAATAATGGTGAAAGGATAGTGAGATAGTGTCTCTATATAATGACTTAGCATCTCAAAAATAGTTAGATAGTAACTCAAGGTAGTGAGAATTTGCAGACGATACAGTGATTGTTAGTCTGCTACAGGATGAGGAGGCTGAATATGGCCCAGTGGTTGAGGACATTGTTCAGTGGTGTATAAATATGACTTTGAAATTAAACATCACAAAAACAAAGGATTTGAAAATTGACTTTCGTAAAGTGCCCCAGTCTCCATCACCTGTACTGATTAACAGTGCAGCAATAGAATTTCTTGACAGTTATAAATACCTGGGGACAATTATTGATGACAAACTGACCATTAATGTGAATACTGACATGGTCTGTAAAAAAGGGCAGCAGAGATTGTACTTCTTAAGAAAGTAAAACATGTTCAGTGGATAGGAAGATTATGAGCCTTTTTTATAAGTCATTTATTGAATCTGTTTTAGCTTTTTGTATGATTGCTTGGTTTGGGAACTTAAGTGTTCAAAACAAAAATCGTCTCAATAACATTATTAAGGTGGCAAACAAAATAATAGGTGTTGTCCAAGTTCCCTTAAATGACATATTTATTTGTCGGGTTACTCAGAAAGCGAGATTGCTATGGAGTTTTCCAGACCATCCACTTAATTTCGAGTTTCCGCTTCTTCCTTCTGGTTGCAGATTTAGGTTTCCAAGTGGAAACGTAACAGATGGAAGAATTCTTTTATACCCAAGGCTGTAGGGTTATTAAATTTGTGATTTTCTTTTTTTTTAAACTGGAGTTGTACTGTGTGTCTCTGTTGATGTTGCTGAGGTTGTGTTTTATGTGGTGTTGTATGTTTTGTATACCTGGCTGCAAAACGAATTTCCCCTCTGGGGACAATAAAAGGAACTGAACTGAACTGAAATAATGTGAAACAATCTCAAAATAATGAAAAAAGATCTCAAAACAATGACATAGTATCTCGAAATAATAAGAAAAGAACTCAAAATAATGACATAGATTCATAAAATAATGACAACACCTTGAAATAATGAGGTACTGAGATAGCATCTCATGATAATGACTTAGAATCTCAAAATACTGAGAACAGAACCCATAACAATGTCACAGTATATCAAAATAATAAGATAGCATCTCAAAATAATGACTTAGCATTTTAAAATAATGACCATAGTATCTCAAACTATTAGCAAAGCAATTCACATAATAATAAGGCAATATTAATTAAGTGATGGATTTTTTAAGTAGTGGGTGTTTTAGCATCACATAACATTACCAGTAGTTTGTTTCTGGCATCAAATTCAATATGCATGTACGTGTTTTCTTTTAATAACATTTCTCAATTTCATCATTTTTAATATGTTGTCTTTATACTATTTTACTTTTTAAAATCAAAAATAGGACTTGAATGATTTTCACATCATTGCATTCTGTTTACATTTACACAGCATTCCAACTTAAACAAGATAAGCAGCAGATAGCACTTTTATTAATATGATGCCTTCCACATTCTTAATAATACTTTCCAATTATAGAACACAAACATGTTAAACAGGAAGTACATAATCAGCAACGAAAAAGACATGACAATCAGACATGTGTAGACATTACATTCAAAGACTAAAGAAACATTGATAGCATCGTTCGAACAAATATGCCTTTGACAGAGATTTCCATAGTTATGTTTCCATATAGACTCTGAGAGAGAATTCCATAATGTTGAAGCATCTACACTATAGAAGTCAGACTGAACCTTGGAAGGCCTAAATTACTTGACTGTAAGGTACAGATGAGACATAAATGGGGAAGCTCGGCCAGGTTCTCAGGAGCAGGTGGTGCAGAGCTTTATGCAACTTGAATAATCTTGGACTTAGCACGGAATGAAATAACCAGTGCAGACTCTGAAGTATGGGGGTCGTATGATCAGTCTTCACAGAATAGGAGAGGTGATTCTCTGCACATTCTGTAACCTAGTGAAAGTTGTTTATATGTTTGACAGCAAAATGATATAAAATATAACATGTAAATACAGATCAACTACAACAATATTTTTAGAATATGTTTAATATGTTGGTCAGAAGAACACAGACTGGGCCCCTGACTTCTCACTGCACTGCAGCTTTGGCATGGATTTGTTCAGTTCCCTCAGCAGCACCTTATGAATTTATTTAAGCGGTGTTCAGAGGAACTACTGGACGATATCTGTAAATGCTGGGCTCTCTCAGATCAGTACTTAGTGAACTGTTCACGTGACGGGGTACAGAATTAGCCTGCATTATCGCTGACAAAACATTTAATATAAAAAATATACACTAGCTGCACCCAGAAGGAAGTGTGGGATTGCAGTGCTATTGGGAAGGAAGATAAAGGTTACCAGGAACGATAAATGATGATAAATTTAGACTGATATGGACAATATTTATTGAGCTACACTTACAGAAGTAGTGTCTTTCAGAACGACGTCGGGCCACCACGTTTGCTAATGCAACAATTGTTCATCTTGGTGCTGACCATGGTGCCTCCACATACAGATCTGTTAGTCGTCTCCACCAAGACAAAAGCGGGACTCGTCACTGAAGATGACCCGCTGGCACGACACCATTGCCGTCTTTGTCGTTGACGTGGGGTTAAGGGCAGTCATTGTAACAGTCTGCGTGCCTATAGTCCTGCGTCGTGCAGCCGTCTGCGAATCACTGTTTGCTGAATATCGTGGCTGTTGGGTCAGTCTGTGCACGTTGAACAATCCTTCTGTTCTCCCTCTCTGTGGTTCGTATAGGTTCCCAAAATCCTTCTCAAATTGCTTTCAAAGTCTTCTCCAAGGTATGCTTTGCTTGCACGCGCAACAGGACAAACGTATATAGTTTAACAGGTACAGTGAGAAGGTCTGTCCTTGCTTGAGTCACATGTGTGGCTGAGTGTGAAACTGGAATCATTTGCATGTCTCATGATGTCAAACCTACCTACGTTTCATTCCTGTCGGCTGATTCCTTCTGGGTGCAGCTATTTTTTTGGATGATGAGTGTATGTTTATGGAAAGTTGCGCATGCCTTAAATCACCCAACGATCTATGACTGGTCATTATGCTCTCAGCACAAAACACTCAAAGATTGATTAGACGCTGCAATATCCATTACTAACAACATACTGTGCAGCCTTAATATGATGAAACACAAGAGACGGGAAGCATAATTAGAATTCAATAAACTAGTGTTTATTTGTCACCAAGTACGTTAACATTGACACTGGTTGATCAAGCTCAAGGGATAATGAAATTAAGCTATGAAGACAAAACCTGAGCCCAGTTTTTACTGATGTTTTAACATTGAGATAATCCTATTACCATAATACAGTGATCTTCATGGTACACACTAGGAAACAATCCTCGGCTTATAAAAAAACCCCACCATCCACAGACAAAAAGGTTCAAAATATAAAAGTCTAACGCTACTGTTAACATAACTGATGTTCAATATAAGAACATAGCACCAAATGAAATCTTGAAAGACCCATTTTAACACAAAATATTTAAAAAAAACAGTATTAATCAAAAATTTTGTCTATAAAATGCTGTATTTTGTTCCATGATTTGTCAATAAAAACAGTCTATTCCGACATTAATGTCCCTGCAGCCTTGCGACCTGCTGGTGTTAGGAGTCGGAGTTGATATGTTAACATTGTACTAGACTAAAACAGACGTTTCACATAGCTAACATGTATACGCATCTTTTCACACTGGCACTTAGGAGGGAAAACTAAAAACAGGTCTGATTTACAGTAAAACCTCATGCATTCTACATGCATACGCGTTTTAGTGACAGCCTTCAGTCTGTCTCCAGCACTCTACAGACAATCCTACAGTCATTGCATTGAAAATCTGATAACATTTAGCAATCTATGACATCAATAGGAAAAGAAGAAAGTGATAAAAACACACTGGCAAATGTAGCAGTTGTTGTTTTGGACTCAATGTTATGAAATATTAACAAAAAAAAGGGAAGATTAAAAAAAAATAATAAAACACACTCAACTGATAGTGTTGAAGAGTGAGAGCTAACAGGATTCTGTGTATACTGAATAAATACTAGTTATAAAACTACCACATAATAGCACCATGCACGTTATAAACACTGCTACACAGAGCAAAAGCTGTTTTCATAGCACCTCAACATGAACAGCTGGAATACAGCAAACGACTTTCATAACACTATTTTCAAAAATGAAATTGAGAGGAATGGAGCCTGTTTTGGCATGTCTGAACGCCGTCACTGTGAACAGTCTGCTCAGCCTACTCTAGAAACCCTATGCTAAGGTTTTCCCACACACAAGATACCTGGAAAACTACAGTATGTCCTCTTGTAGGCACTTTCGTTTCAAGGAATCACCCTCGCCCCCTCCTCACCACACTTCCTATGTTCTGGGGGCTTCACAGTGTATTTATCCTGATCATCAGCATCAGAAACTCAAAATGACCTTCATCAAAGAAGAGATCACCTTTTAAGTTATCGGGTAGTTCCAGGGGATTTGTAGGGCTGATACTGATTTCCGATATTTGTCATGTACATATCTGCTGATATTCATACATAAACATTTAGAAAACACAGAAAGCGGAAGTAGTTCCACCTGGATTAGCATTACGGAGAAATACACCCACCAGCCACTTCATTAGGTGCACCTCCATGTATCCACACTCGCTGTCCATTTAATCAGCTCCACTGGCCATATAGGAGCACTCTGTAGTTCTACAGCTACAGACTGTAGTCCATCTGATTCTCTGCACAGCACCACTGCTGGGTCTGATCCACTCTCACCAGCACAACACACACCAACACCAACACCACGTCAGTGTCACTGCAGTGCTGAGAATGATCCACCACCCACATAATACCTGATCTGTGGTGGTGCCATGGGGGTCCTGAACATTGAAGACCAGGATGAAAGGTGATTAACACAGTATGTGGTGAAACAGATGGACTACAGTCTGTAACTGCAGAACTACAAAGTGCTCCTATATGATAAGTGATGTTGATAAAATGGACAATGAGTGTAGATACAAGGAGGTGTTCCTAATGAAGTGGCCAGTGGGAGTGTAATGCTTATTTCTGTAGTGTTACAAATGCAGTAGAAATAATAATATGCAGATATTTAGGTGCAGTAGCCCAGCACCTCCTAAAGATTCTGCTCTTCCATAATACAATAAATACATGCTCAAATATCGGTTTCAAATCTAAACCTCTGTTCAATGCCAATATTTCTTTAAAGCAAGTATCCTCTGATACTGATATGCTTCCGATATAATCGGGCATCCCTAGCAAGTTCTGTTCTATTTAAAAGTGTTTTAGAGCCATTATGACTTGAGATTTAAAATATAGCTACTTTAGAAATACAGTATATTACATGATTACACACTTAATATGATCAGAAGAGACAGTGGTGGTGGTGTAAAAGTACTAAACCAGTAAAAACTACAATCATGTCTAGAAATGACCAAAAAAAATAGATCCAAATCAATAAAATATGGGTATTTTAAAAGAAATTAGCCTTATGAGGTCCATCATTATGTCAACGCATTGGGAAAGCCTCTGTGTTCATTTTGGGCAAAGTTTCAGCTTTCAGGTCTATATGCTGGGAGACACTTTAAAGATAGATTTAGATAATAAAAAAAAAGAGAGAGACAAAATCAGATGGTGCAACGAATTCACAGGGTTACGCTCAGACTAATCTAAGACTAAAACTTAGACTAAAACCCTGGCAAAGGGTCTTTAAAGCCAAACTCATTTTCACGTATTAAAAATATAAATAACTAAAACAGTATTTCTCCAGACAATGAACCAGTCACAGAATATCACTGAGGTAGTGGATGGAGGTAAACTTGGCTCTCTCCAACATAAGACAGTTACCAAGCCAGAACAAGCACCCAAAGTACATATACAGTAAACAAGAAAGTGTCTGTGCATTCTGGAAGGCTTGATCACGCATGGAAAACCGATCAAGTCATTTTAAAACACTAAGAACTGTGTAACAATAAAAACGGGTTAAAAATTCTGTGAGGTCAATGTCTGCAGAAACACCAACAAACCCTCTAAAAAGTTATTCGTTTAAAAGAACTGGGGGCTGCAGGCATTGTAGGTGGGATACTCTTCTCCACTACTATTCCCGTATTGAATCTCAGGTTTGGTGCTACCGTTGCATGGTGAAAGGCTAAAGACTAGGACTCGCATTCAAAGTAATCTTTGAGCGGGGCAAAGAGGTGCCGGATCACAGGAACGCTCCAGGAACGGCCCAGGAGCTTCTGCCTCTGCCCTCGGCCCATGTTATTCACATCAGTGTAATGTTTCGGAAAGCCAAATATACTGCAACAGAAATGAACAGAAACAGAAATGTAAAATTATACTCAGAATACAGCTTGAAATAAGTCCTGAAACGATCTTTAGCTGATTCTGTGTTTCTCTCTCTTGCTCATACTCACCTCTCCATCTCTGTGCACCAAAGGTAATCTTCCTTCCCGTTCATGGCGACGGGCAGAGGCCCCATTTTTCCTTGTTTGATGGAGTTGGACTTGGTCGTGATGGTTCGAACCTTATTAAACTGCAGAAACAGTGGAATAAAAATGTCAGAGCAATTCAACATGTGGCTCATAAGGAGACTCGAACATGGCTGACATGAATTTCTCTCTGACCTTCGCAGTTCGTCCAACCTCCAGGCAGTCCTGCAGGTCCAGTTTGTCGGTAAGTGAGTTAGCCAGTGGTCTGTGGAGATAACATACTGAAACATCTGAATGTGATCTTACAGACTTCTCCATGCTGAAATGACATGGCTCGGTCATGTTGGCACTATTAAATGCATTCCATGGGTTACCAGCAACCTGTGATGTCACCCGGCCAGCAAACTGTTATAAGGGGGCGTGCAAAAAGGCCTGTCCATTTAAATGCCTGGTCTTGCTGAGTCAGGAGGAAATTCACTTTAGTCTTGGATTAGGTTTAAAAACCCAGGAATCACAGAGTAAAATATTAACATTAATGATATTTTTACTAGACTTAAGCGTTGGAATAAACATCCAGCAAAGCTTGAATGAAAAATTTCCAATATAAATATGACAGTGATCTGTGAAGAGTGTGAAGAGAACTATGGGGGCGTGGTTAATAAGCAGCTTGACTAACAGCTCTCTGTTTAGCATTCTTAGCCTGCTCTGCCCCCGTACGTCACTAAAATCATCATCCTGCTTTTATGTCGCAGTAACTGGACACAAAAATAAAAGGTCACTAATGAACAGATGTGCAGACGGACAGATGAAGCAATGCGTGAATGAAGGCACGGACGAGCAAACAATGTTTGCATAACGGTAAATAAACAAACAGGCGGCAGGCAGCTACAGACAGGTGATCCAGCTTGCTAGCATTTGGCTAAGCATCTGCCTTGTGGTCCAAGATTAGGACCACCCGAGAGAAATATGGTGAACATGGTCATTTTTTTTGGCACTGGAATCTTACTCAAAGGATATGCTTACTACATGTTTACGGTTTACCTGCAAGAACAAGCACAACCTAGCTAGAAAGAAAACACAGATCTAGGCTCACTGTCTTTCATCCAGGTCTGAGAAACTGTCCCAAAAGGTTTAATAGGGTTCTGTGATTTTACCTATTCATTCCAGGAAGATTGCCCCAAAAGTAACGGGCTCTGTGGGCAGGACTCACTTTCACAGCATCAATCAGGATTGGATTACACTAATGACACAGAGAGAAACAGATAACACTCAACACGCTAATCTACAGCACATTACCTTGGACAAAAATTCACTGCAATTCCAAAATATATAGAGAGTTATATGCCAAGGTTTGGGAGCCCCTGGTCAAATGACATGTTTTGTTAATATTCTGAAAAGTGTGAAAAGTGTCCCTGTGTCACTTCTGCACATTCTAATGCACAATTACTGTTTATTTGCTGAATTCAACAGAAAAAGTCTACCTAAAAAATGGCCTTTGCCAAAGTTATGACACATTTTGTATTTCATTTTTTTCCCCCAATTTCCTAAGCTCAGCAAATAAACAGAAATTGTGCACTAAAATCTGTAGAATAAAAGCCATAATTAAGTTTGTTATTTTCACAGCAAAAATGTAATAAAGCATGTCATTTGACCGCTGTATGTTTTAAACTTTTGCATATGGCTGCAGGAAAAGCAAACATATAGCATAAGCAGGAAAATGTTCCGGATGGCTGTTATGTCCAATAAAATATAATGACGTATGTACAGTCCTCAAGAAGACACAATGGAAAATGAGAGAAAAAACGACAAAGTGAACAGAGGTACAGGCTACTTTCTAACCTCCAAGAAGCGACAGATGTCAGCTTTATCATGGGCACTCATGGCCACCACATTCTCAAACAGCCAGAAGAATGGGCGATCGTCACCCTCTTTGGGCCTCATCATGGTAAGCATGCGATAGTACTCGAAAAACAGTCGACCCGTTCCCTCTGAGAGAGAACAAGGGAGAAAGGTGGGAACAAGAGTCAAACACACTGGGCGAACAGATTGCAGTATTAAAGTTCAAGAGACAAATAAACCTTATAACTGATTTTTAAATAATGAATCAATCCTGAAACACAAAGTATCCTTAACATAAACCAGCGTGTTCAAAAATTCATTTTACATATCGTCGCTGTCTAAAGAAAATCATGTATCTCCATTTTTGTCAATTTTGACTTTTCTGCATCATTTGAACACAGCAACTGCTGTTTACATTGTATTACAATTTCATGATGAATGGACCAACAGAAATGGCACAAAACAGTTTGGAATAAAGTGTGGTTATATTGACTTACATTAAAATGAAATATGGTTTTTGGCCTCTCCTGTAAAGTTGCCATTTAGATTTTTCTTTGGACAGCGACGATATATATTGGACTATACTGAAGCATATAAAAGGTTTAATTGTCATAAGTGCTGTTTTACCAAAAAGGCCTTTTCTGGCTGGATTCACCATTGACAGGTCATTACAGGGACTGCCACCTATCAGGAGGTCAAATGGCCCCCATTCAGCCAGCTACGGTAGACAGGAGCAGGGAGGGAAAAAAAATTAGGGCTTTAGAATGTACTTCCACCTTCACATATCTACATAAGCTCACCGGACCAAACAGAATGAGTCACCTGTGACTGAAACGTACCTACGTAACAGCTGTGATTGGATTTGGCATAGACTGAACAAGTTTCTGGATGTAGGTCACATTAATGTTACATATCCATACACCTGCAGATTCAGCTACTTCCTTCACACTATGACATGCCCAAATGCAGTCACTCCTGTCTGCCAATCATTATCATCTGCTTTGGAGCCATTTTCCACACATGGAACGAGACATTCACTGCACTGTAGCACCTCTTCCCAATCTATGAATCCCGTCACTCACACCCCACAGGTATTTATAGCCCCATCAACCTTGTGCAGCGCCACCTGCAGGAGCCTGAAGTTACTACCACCTTAAATACACATGGTGACGAATTGTTTTGTCCAGTGAACTTTTATATGAAATGTAGTAACGTTATTTGTATAATACAACAGTAACGTTCCACAGCAGTGTCTGAAATGACCTCTGATAATAATCCACATATCGAGATATTAGACATTTTATACTTCAGTAATTTTTAAAAGCTGAGAGTGTAACTCCTCTTGCTTGTCCTTACATGTTTCCTGGTGATGGTGCGTACATCATTGATGTATTCGATTTTTCCCTCATGTTTGATCATTCCCACAGCAATGGAGTCCTCACAGATCTCAGATGCAATGTAGTGCTCCACTTTGAAGCCGAGGTCTTTCAGAACGAGGTAGCCTTACAAAGGATACAAGCCATATTACAAGAATTGCCACAAAAAACAACATTCGTAGACACCGAGAACACGATCCTTCTGATTCTCTACTTATAACTCTTTCAAAACACAACACTTAGCAACTGACTGACCTGTGGCGATCCCATCAAAGAGAGAGAGGACCTTGATGGGCCGACGCTGATGGGCAGGAATGGAAGGGTAAACTCTGTGCGGCTCCTAGATCATGGAGACAAATGGTAGTGATGTTAACAGCAATCCAACATTACAGCAACAGTTCTCTAAAAACTAAATGTGAACGGTATTCCCCTTATTCCCAAATGTACTTAGCCAAGGCATGTTTTGTCTCTGAAGTTTGCTTCTTTACCAAAGCTAGAGTAGCAATGAAAGCTCATCATCATCAATTAGCATTGTTTAAAACCACCCCACACTTGCTTTAACCACATCTGGTTGTTAAAATACTCTTAAAATGACTTTCATACATACAATAAAAAGGACAGATGGACAATGTGAATTAAAAGGTGTAAGCTTTCATTTCTAGTTAGCTACATTAGACTGACAATGAGAGACTGAAAAAGCAAACATTCGACACCAAACGTGCCTTGTTGATTGACTACATTAATAGGGTAATTGGATGGATTTCCTGCTAAAACAAAGCCAGGAAAGGAATCAAAATACTACCAGGACAGGAACCTCCCCTCTGGGTCTTTGGTAATAGCTTTATATAACGGACCATGCAGGCACTGATAACACAGAGAATAAGACTGCTTGCAACAAAGACATGCCACTCACAAATTCAAAGGCACTGTTATTGGCGAAGAACTCCTGCACACGCACGCTCCAGTCTGATCTGAGTTTGAGCACGCCGTATTTCTTAGGGGGCAGACAAATGTAGCAGCTCCACGGATCTACGTCCTTCAACTTGTCAAAGGTTTCCGGTCCAACCAGCACATTCAGGCAGTCCTTACAGAAACACCTGAGGGAGGGAATGTAGGAAGTTTCACCTTTTGTTAATGCATTATTAAAACATTCACAGAATTAAAAGAAGTAAAATTATCATCAGAATCTGAAGAAATAACCGTGTTAGCGGAGATGTCTACTGAAGTTAACATGCTAACCACCTAGCACCAACTTGTCTTGTCTCTTAATACCAGTTACAGTGTGAAGGGTGTCATCAGTCCAATATGAGAGGATGAAGTAGTAACATTGCTACCCTGATGGCATTTTATAATGTTGAAGGTCCTGGTGTTGGTTAGATCATTTAAGGACAGGTGAGAGGATCGGTAAACCCAACGATGGCTGAAGTCCTTGGCAATCAACCATTATAACAGTTGCTGGTGCTCTCGTTAAGAATGCACGTTCAGTGGTAATACAGTATAAATGTATATAAACACAAGCACTCCACAAGCATGAATAACAGCTGGGATTGGATTTGGAATTGACTGGACAAGTTTCTGGATGTAGGACACATCAAATGTTCAGACACTCTTGCATAAAAGAATTGATCCGTTGGGCCAGATTTGGTGGATGCCTTCTCTGGCAGAAATCCGAGGAAAATTTGCCGTAGACTGGGAATTTAGCCACTGCTGGTAGACTCGTATGACCATACGCTTCCATACACCTGCAGATTCAGCTACTTCCTTCATACTGTGGTCTTTGGCAATCACTCCTTTTAGCCAACCATTAACATCTGCTTTGGAGCCATTTTCCATACATGGACGAGACATTCACTGCACTGTAGCACCTCCTCTCAATCTATCTAGGAGAGACTGTGCATTATCCGGTGGTATGCCGCTCCCTGTTGTTTGGAGTATGAATTGGGTGGATTGTGTCATTTTACAAATTGCTCTTTTAAAGTCTCCTTTAAAGATAAAGAATCCAGATATTACATGTTAAGTTTTCTTGCTAAAGGTCATCAACTGTACCATATTCTGTTGCTTCCCTAAACATTTGTAACTTCCCAAACCAATTCTAGAAATAAATAAAGTTTTCAGACTTTGTATACAAATCCAGAAAGAGATTTTTTAAAAAAAAGGGGGGTACAAATGTTTCTAACCTGCAGCAGCTGGTGTTGCCGCAAAGAATGACCTCTAGTCCAGCACAGCACACAGTGCAGTAGGACTGGTATCCATCATCATCATATCTGAAAAGGGTCTCTGTAAAGTTCTCCTACAATAGATGACACACATATATTAATCAGTAACTTAATATTCATTAATGCATACAATTAATGTTGTATACTTTTGTAGCAGTATGCAGGAAAGTTCACCTTGCATTTCAAACAAAGGCTCCCTTCAAAAAGTGGATGGAAAATGCTGATGTTGGGACTTCCACATGAAAGGCAGAAATCTGTCGAAAGAAACAAGCCCTTAAAACTTAACATACAAATAATCTGGGTAACAAGAGGGATGAAACGCTGCAGCCACCATGACAGCTCACCTTCAATCTTTTTGCCTTTGGCTGCGATTTCCTGGACCATTTTCTCTGTTGAGGAAAGGCAAAGATCAGGTAAAGCTACAGGCACTAATTGGTGTAAAGATGAACATTCCTCTGCACATCAAGTCTCTACTTTTTACTTATTATACCTCTGCTGTACTCTTGAGTGATGGCGTGAGCGCTGGATGGCCTTCCCCTTTGAACATACTTTCTCTTGGTTGGAGGCTGATAATCGGACACAGATGAGTCTGAAGACTCAGTCTTTTGGTTGGCTGAAGAATCTGACAATGAAAAAGAGTGTTCCACCTTTACTACATTATTTGCTATGGTGTACAGGTTATGGACTATATACTGAAATGACAATAATGTTCTGTGTGGCCCATCACAGAGAATACATGTAAAATACACAGATAGACATACCGTTAAGTCATGTATCATATAATTGGCTTCATCCATTAAATTAATGTGAGAGATGATCATAGAATGATTCAGCACAGTGTTTCTCAGCCCTGGTCCTGGAGGCACCATGCCCTGCACATATTACTGCATCCCCTGCTTTAACACACCCCCTGCAGCTCTGAAAGGGCTTGTTAATGAGCTGATAAATTGAATAAGGTGTGTTGGGAGCAGGGGAAGCACTATAATGTGCAGGAAGGATCAGGGCTAAGAAGCACTGATTTAGCATACAAGATCAGTAACAGTAGCTTGATATGTAATTAATATATGTATTTTATTTCAGGAGCAATTCAAAAATCACTGTTTGAGGACAAGACTATGTAGCAGAGAAGGCATCTGTATTACAGAGTTTTCAAATATAGAATACCAGTTTTATACCATAATTTGTATTGTTTTTTATTAAAGTGTTTTATTATATTTGCAGTGTTTTTCATCTACACGGTATTGTTAAAAATATACCATAAATGGTAATAAACTGGGTTAGTGATATCATTATGAAAATGTTTACGGGGTGACGCACGATTTTTACCATAGGAGTCTGGGGGTGCAAAGCCTTCAGGGCCCGAGGGCTGAAAGCCACTAAAAGCCCAGTCCAGCATCGCCTTCACCTCCTCCGCCTTGTTCCCAGTGGAGCCAAAAGTCTTGGAGCAACGTTCACCTGCCAACTACATACAATGAACATCACCATGCTGTTTGTTATTCTGAGGCTGGCAGAATCAGACTCAAGAAAATAAGCAAGGGAAGTTGTTTACAAACTCAAAAGAGTTAACATTACTTGCAACTAATTTTATGGTGAGGCCACTGAAATTTGTGAATGATAACTCTATTCTATTAGTTTGGAAATGTGATGCATAATGACATTACGACCGACAGTTTACTTTTTGTGCACATTGTATTCTGCTTTACCTCAAGAACTTGGTAAATGGCATCTTTGTAAGCGGGCAGGCTGGCATATGAATTCTTGCAAAAGCATTCCTTAAATGCAGCAAAAGGTAAAAGCCTTTCTGTGTAAATCTGCAGGGAAGAAAGACACCTCCATCAGTGCACGGTCAATGCTGGCATCTCCAGAAGATAAAGGGGGGAAAAAAAGCTGACTTCAGTAGGACTCGATCTTTACCTCGGAGTACATGCCGTCTCCAAACCATTCCACACGCCTCAGAGATGGGGGAGATGTCTTTGCCTTCCAGGCTGCCACCAGTCCCGGCCACCAGGAGAAACCCTTCACCTTCCCCCATACCAGTTCTCCGACGCTGAAACCCTTTCCATCCTGCAGGTGGAGGAAGACAGTCAAGGGAACACATCAACGAGCCAGGCAGCAGTGCAGTCAAACTTGTATGGAAGGTAGTAAAAGATTTCAAAAGTGCTCTCAAAGATAAAAGGATAAAGGGCTCTGGAGGGGTCCTGGCACAGATGTAGGGTAATTTATGTAGGTTTATGGTGACCGTTCATTTTTACATGACCATACTCCAGCTTTCGGCTACTATGCTTTTAAGCCTGAGGTGTAAATGAATGGTTGCCCTGTCCTGCATCTCACTCTAAAGTGTAGTACAAGCTGAAGCACTTATTACTTCAGCATGAACGGGCAGCGCCAACCTGCTGTAGGCTGAAATGGCAGATACATGTACAGGTACTGGTTTTCATGGCATCCAAAAACAAAGAATTTTGTAGGACTGGAGAGCGAATGGCACATTTAGAAACAAAATGGTGAAGACAAATCGTGACATGGTCTCTTTAAAAGGTTCTTTATACTTCTACACCTCATCTCATTTACTAAAGTAATTTTGGAGACCTCTCTGGTGGAAGCATGTAACTGCGCACAACATGTGTAAAAACACTTTGTAACATCCGTTGTGCTTCAAACCCCTTTCTTGGAAAAATCCTCCCAAAAGAACTACTATTGTCACCATATCTTCATCAGTATAATGGTGTTTTTTTTTTCATTTGAGACCTAAAGATCAAGCGGGACCTTTTTGAGACTGTATGTGTGACACTGATAAATTAAAAATGCATAATGTAGTCCCTAAAACTGGGACAGATTCCTAGTCTCACACTCTGACTTTTAAATTTCTGGCTTTACAAGTTGATTTGCAGAAGCACACAGACACCGCATTTTGGTGTGTACTCTTTTAGCCTGACTTAGTATAGTTACTTTTGCCATTTGTCATTTGTGCTTAACCCATTTAACCTATCCATGCAGTGAAACAACCCACTTACACACACTAGTGGGCAGTGAGCACACTTGCCCAGAATGGTGGGTGGCCCTATCTACAGCACCTGAGGAGCAGTTAGGGGTTAGATGCCTTGCTCAAGGGTGCTTCAGTCATGTCCTGTTAGTTCAGGAGACTGAACCGTTGACCTTCTGGTTGTAAGGCTGGTTCCCTAACCTGTCCCATTCTTAAAAGAACAATGGAATTAAAAGACATTCTTCTGTCTCATTACTTCAAAGCTCCCTTTTTGCCACCTTTTGGAATATGACTCTTAATATCTATTGATGCTATTCATGCTTTCTGGACCAGGGGTATATCTGAGTTCATAACCAACTGATCAAGAATCAGGAACCGGTCAGCGGTTCAAAAGAACTCTACACTCTACATCTAGTACGGCTACATGAGAAAAAAGGAATCAACTGACAACTACCTGATACTTTTGGGATACTCTCTTTCCAGGCTTTGGACTTGGTGCAGATATAGTAGATACAGGCACGCCTCCATCCTTCTTTCCCTAGAACCAACAGACACATGAAACTGTGAAAAAAATGCATGACAAACAAGTCGCAACATGAAATGTGCCACAGCCTTGATTGTTCAAAGGCGCAAAAGAGTGAAGATCTTGAATCAGAGAGCCACTTGAAGAATTGTTTGTGAACCACAATGCGATGAACAGTGAAGGATGTGCTGAAAGCGAAAGGAAGACATGATGGAAAGGGAAAAAAAAGAGGGACACAAAGGAAAGCAGGCGAAAAGCGGGGGTCCTAATGCTTTAGGAGGGAGCACGAGCACACAGAGCCAGAACTACAGCCAGCCAACTATCAAGTAGCAAGATAGCATGGTAGACCTGGACAGGTACGTACCACCTCTGCCTTGTTGTGCTTTTGGAGGTTTTGTGCTTTGTCCCACGTGCCTGAACCAGCCTGAAAGACAGTACGTGCCTGCGGCTTCTGGCGCAAACTGCTTTCCCAACCGTATATCCCCCTAACGGAGTCCTGAGGGACAATAAAAACACACACACCCTCGCTCAGGCCTTGCACCTACCGGGGGCCGCACTAGGAGGCGGCGGAGTTCCCAAGGAAAGGTAAGAAAAGGAAAAGACGTCGGCAAGAAAGATAGGAGATAAGAGGATTAAAAGCCTTTGATGCAAATTAATGTGGGCAGATACAGAGTCACGGCCTTCTTCTACCTGATCCAGAATGGACAAAACTTGATATTCACCTTCATGGAGGGACTAGTCCAAACTACATCATCTTCAACAAAGACTGTCTTTCCGTCTTTGTCGATCCCTGCAAGACAGGAAGTAAAACTGAATCACACTGAAGGAAGTCCAAGCTATCTAATGTGAACAAACCAAAGAGGGACCCAATTAATCTAAAGTACCTACATACCTAATTCCTGTGATCATGCAGACATTCTCTATGAACATCTCTCGTTTCATTTAACTATATCAGCCTTCTTTAATCATTACAGCAACAGCAAATGTAAAGGGGTGAAGGGATTAGGGGACAAAGATGTCTAGCTTTAAAAAGAGGACAAAAAGGTGGTTTAACAGCATTTTCTGGTAGTTACTTGCTCTTGAGTCACTTAAACTAAGCTTAAGTGTCCTGCTCACACAACTCTTACTGGTTATCTTCTGCAGTCGCACCGTGCACGGCTTCACTGAGTCTGAAAGGTCAACCATCTCTGGAAAACAACATATTGTTTTTATCAATCCAGGTGGCTTCTGGGAGCGTCGTTTTGTACTTTCCCACAGAGCACAGCAAGTAACTACACAGAGTATGCAAGTACAGTAATAAGCTGCTTCTATGAACATGACACATATGGAGTGACCTCTCTTGGTCAGATACATGTTTAGAAAGGGGTGGGATGCACAATGACATCGGAATCATAACAGTCAAATATCAGGAGATACTTGTTTTTTTAAACATCAGCATGTTTAGAATGGGCTATTTATTGAACCATTTTTTGAACTCTGGAAGAGCACAACGTTAAAACAACACTGGGTTACTGTGTTAGAAAGTCATTAGTTAATTCATGTTACTGCATTTGTAACCCTCTATAAAAAAGGGTTATGTTTAGGGATGTCCCGATCTGATCTCAAAAATTGATATCGGAGCAGATCAAGCCATTTTTTAACTGATACAACTGGTATAAGCTTTATTGTGCATGAACCTGAAGTCTGATCCTTTGTTTGACATCAGCAGTCACACGGGTGTCATAAAAGCGAGGACAGTTCGGGGCCAAAAGGTCTGTGGCATTTTAAACTGGAACAAACCCAGTCCAACAGCCGTATGATGTCTACAATGCAAGCAATTTGTGAGGCAGCAGTAACAGAGCTGTGTTCAATAGAACATAACAGGTCTAAGTAAGTGTTTTTCCTAATGCACTGCAGAGCTATTCGATCGTCATACACTTTGGATTGATTTTCTCTGTAAGGTACACAAAGTGTGTAAACTGCAACAGTTTTATGTGTGAAAACACAAAGACTCGTGTCTGGGATCAAGGGCAAAAAAACATGATCGGGACATCCCTAGTTATGTTCCTCCGTATGCTAATCCAGGTTCATTTAGGCTCAACCTCCATGTTATAAATGTTAATGTATCAGCATAAGTAATTAATCAAAAGCAAAGAAAAAAGCAGAATTTGGCACTAAATTCCCATATCAGTGCATCCCCAGGGTTAAAACAGTAAACAGCAAGTTTATTATTCAGTTATTAGTGTTAGAAACAATCAGAAAAGTCTATACATAGAAATTGCTAAGGAAGTAATGTGTTAGTTATACAGTTACAAGAGTGAGTAATTAAAAAAGTCTGGGCCTGCATAGTGGCCCTTAAAAGTTAAAAGGGTTAAACATTAAAAAACTGTTTTTCCCTTTCAAGCAGTTTGTCTGAGGAACTATCATACCAATAACAATTACTCTGAAAGCCATGCTACGAGGTGTAGAAGTGACACACAAGCTCTGTCAAGGGCATACACTGCAGACATGCAGGTTCTGACCACAAATTAATGGATACATATCAGTACACCCAAACATGTAGGCTGTGGAAGATGCTATTTAACAGTAAATGCAAGACATTAGTTGCAAGGACGTACTGCAGTTAATGGCAGAACAACACATCTCAGAAGCTCCCAAACCTTGCCCTGCCTGAGCTTGTCTGTACTGAAAACACCTTAAGTGATGGAAACCCATCATTTATCACAGGCTAATCCAGCTTATGAAAATGTACTATATTTAAGTAACAAAATTCACTTCTTGCACTTACTTGATGCCTTTTTCCTCCTGCCATTTCTGACAGGTGACGTCTTAGTGCTGGTGAGTTCTGAGGATGAATCATCGTTGGTCATTTCCAGCACTTTGGTGGTATCAGAGTCACTGTCAGCCAAGCTGTCATCCAGTCGGCCCACATCTCCGTTTTCCACCGCCTTTGTGTTGATGGGTGACATTAAACAATTACGCTAACATTCTCATTTTGTAAACGGCATAAATATAGAGTACTATTAACTATACCCAATATCTATTGTTTCTAAAGAAAGACATTTATGACAAACGCAGTATTGTGTTAACACAGTCACAGACCACCCTTAATTTAATTTCCAATCAAAACGGCAATTAGGTATAAGTTATTCATGTATAACCAGATATACACCCACCAGCCACCCACTTCATTAGGCACACTTCCTTGTTCCTAAACTCATTGTCCATTTTCTCAGCTCTATGTACCACAGAGGAGCACTCTGGAGTTCCACAGTTACAGACTGTAGTCCATCTGATTCTATGTATACTTTGTTACCCTGTTCCTCAATGGTCAGGACCCCCCACAGGACCACCACAGAGCAGGTATTATGTAGGTGGTGGATCATTCTCACACGATCCACTCACACCAGCACAACACACACAAACACACCACCACCACGTCAGTGTCACTGCAGTGCTGAGAATGATCCACCGCCCAAATAATCCTTACCCTGTGGTGGTCCTGTGTGGGTCTTGACCATTGAGGAACAGGGTGAAAAAAAGTTCTAAGAAATTACATGGTCAGTCAGATGGACTACCAAATTGTCCATATAAGGTAAGTGAAGTGAATAAAATGTACAATGAGTGTAGATACATGGAGGTGTACCTAATGAAGTTGCCTCTTTGTGTAGACTCCTAACAGCTGTGAAATCTGTCGACCACTATCGGATAAACATTACTTTAAGCTTTCACCTTCGGGAGATTGGAGAAAATTAAACTCCACTCCTGCTTCAGAATGAAAAAAAGACACATGTGTTTCTGTCGATTCTTTAACTGTGAGAAGACAGTTCAGCATTATGGGTCTAAAAGAATGTGTAGCTCTTAAGACGCCACCACTGAGAAAAGGAGATGAACATAGCTTCTCCAGAGCCAAGACCCCAACATCATTGAATGGGTTTGAGATTACTTGGATCGTGGGAAGCAGAAAACGCAAGAAACGTGGAGGTCTGAAAAAATCTCCCTGCAGATTTCTTTGAAAAACTGAAAGCAACTGTCTCCCAAACAGAATGGACACTCCAATAAAGGCAAAAGGTGGACATAATAAATACCAAAATCATATATTAGCTATTTTGACTGGAAATTAAATAAATAAATGGTACCGTCTGACTTGTGTACAATACTGCATGTGCACAGCAAAGAACAGATACATTCACAATCCCTCTTCACACCTGAGCAAAGACTTTTTCCGCTTCAAGAGGGGGACAGGGCAGTGCCAAAAGGCTAAGGATAAGTTTCCTGAAGGCCGAGTCTTGCCCAATGGTCTTGAGGACAGAGCTCCAGTGTTGTTCTAAGGAAGGGCTAGGTAAGCCATCTGAGATGCCTTCAGTGTGTCCATTTGCTCCATTCTTCTCATCGTCTCCTTCCTCAATAAGCTGGTACTCGAGGAACTCATCTCTGAGCTGTGCAGATGCCTCAGGGGTGCCAGAGAAGCCGAGCTGGGCACCAAGGTCTACGACTGCTTTGCCTGTGACCTTTAGCCTTCCCTCTGGGCTAAGAAGCTGGGACATGCTCCTCAGGATACCATCACTCAAGGGGAGCCCCTCAGCTACGCAAGCTGTAAGCGCCTTATAGAACGCCATGCAGTCATCCTGAAAAGCCTTCAGGGAGTCAGCCAGTTCAGCTTCCTTTTCCGACAGGAAGTCCTCCACGGCTGTCCCACCGAAGCTGAGGTCAGTGCTAGAAAGGTATAACTTTTGGTTGTCAAGAATGGCTGGATCTCGTTCTTTCAGGAAACGCACAACAGCCTGAGGACGGAGAAAACTGGAGGCATAGGAGCGTAGCAGACCACTGGCTTCACGCAGAATCTGTACAAGGTCCGCACGAGCAGAACCTTTGCGGCTTTCCAGGCGATTATTGAATGCATTAAGCAGTCCGAGGCCATGGTCCAGGAACATAAAGGTGACCCTGAGTTTGGGGTTTTCAAGTTGAGAACAGATCCGTTTAGCTTTGTCATCATTCTCGCTGCAAGACGTGAAGTATGAGATCAAGTCCGTCCACATTTCGAGCACCCTGTGGATGAGAACGCAAAAACTCTTGCAGTTGTTGGAGAGGGAGTGGACTGAGCTATCCAGGCCACCAACACCTGCAAAGAGCCCTCTGAGATTGTCATTTTTAGTACAGCAAGTGGAGTAGTGTTCATAAAGGTTAACAATCAGTTCTTGAACCTCACTGGACAGGGAAACTACTCCAGAATGGCAAGCTGTGTTGGCCAAGTCATAAAGGCCACCAAGAGCCACCACCTCTGGGTTGAGTTCCTTCAGCTTCACAGCAACCTTTGCACATGTCTCATCCCGGTCATCGACATAATAAGCTGCCATGTTCCTCACAGGTATCTCAAATCTTTCCAAGGTATCAACCAAAGACTTTGCGATTGAATCATCCGAGTCCATGCACTGAAAAACGTCCAGGATTCGTATGCGATGCTTCGCAGCCTTTTCATCAAAAAACCCCAGAAGTACTACACAGACAGAATTCCCGTTCTCGCTTTCTTCGCCTAGTGCCACATGTCCATAAAGGTAAACACAGTAAGGGATCTGCTTGGCAGCAGAAGAAACGTCCTCTGGGTATTTCAATCCAAGAACATGCCTGGCAGTAAGCTGGGAAACCTTGTTAGCTTGAGCAGGCAGACAGTGGGTTTGAATGAAGCGCACCATGAGTTCACTGCAGGTGAAGGAATCATCAACCTGCATTTCCTCTGGTGATGGGTTTTTTGCGGCTGTCCTGTGCTTTCTACACTGCTCATGATTTTTTAAGTCACGTGATCCTGAGTGAAGAAAATTAACATTTATGTTACAGACTGTGCAGTACGCATAGGTGGCTCCTAGAGTGCTGGGCTTGACCCATTTGAAAGTTCCTTGCCACTGGGGGTCATAAGTGATGTACTTTTCAGGAAGATCCGTATCTGACTCAGAGTCCTCCTTTCCCTTCCCTGAGCAAAAACAGAGATGATTAATAACACATTCCCTTTTCTTTCCCCAGCAGGGCACTATTATCCAATCATAAGTTCAATACACATAGGACACCACAAAGGCAAAGATTAAGCAGAGTTCCCCGACCCTAGTCCTGAACTATCCCATGCACTTCACATATTGGTATAATAGTTTATCATAACTGACTAATTTAGGTCAATTTTCTGCCATTTATGGTTACACACAGAGGAATTTGTCTTCCGCATTTAACCCATCCATGAAGTGAAACACCCACACTAGGGGGCAGTGAGCTCCCCCTTCACACTTCTGCACACCTGAGCAAAGACTTTTTCCACTTCCAAGAGGTGGACAGGGCAGTGCCAAGAGTCTTGGGGACAGAGCACTTGCCCAAAGCAGCAGGCACAGCGCCCAGGGAGCAGTTGGGGGTTAGGTGCCTTGCTCAGGGGCACTTCAGTCGTTACTGTCAGTTCAGGGAATCAAACTGGCAACCCTCCGGTCACAAGGCTGGTTCCCTAACCTCCAGCCCACGACTGCCCCAGTTAATCAGCAAGATAAAAGGAAATTCGAGTGTGTTTTTTTTGTTGTTGTTTTATTTATGCCTAATTTTATCACTAACATCAATCTACATCATCTGAGCACAGGAGCTGCTCTCTACATTGTGCGAACATTTCACCATACAGGAACCAACAGAAACGAAACAAACTGCCCAGTAAACAACCGTCGTCCGTAGACGTCTAAAACGTGTTTAAATATAGTCAGATACGTGATTTCAACGGTTCAGATGTTTACTGGGTGTTTACTGTTGTTCCATTAACTTATATTAGAAACTATGAATATCTTACTTTGTCCTGTAAGTTATTTAAGCATGTTTTTGGACTGTGATGATACACAAGACAAGGATGCTCTGGACCAGGGTTGGGAGCCAGTGATATCACCTATAATGAATAAACTCTTACCAGGGGTACTGATGCGTCTCGGGACCTTAGAGCTCCGGGGAGAATTAAAACTCGGCGTTGCGAATGCAATATCCTGACCATTTCGTGCCTCAACTGGGTTATAAACCTGGCCACTGAAGTTAGCTTGGAAAAATTTTTTAAACCACTTCAGAAAGGTAAAATTAGCCCTGAACTTCCCCTTGGTGAGCTCCTCCACCGGAATAGACTGTAATGAGAAGCAGTTTGTAAGAAACACTGGAAAACCAATATAGGAAATAAAGAAACAGCGCAACAGTATTTCTAGACCATTTCACAGTTGTCATGAAGCTCTAGTACTACCATAATGTGTAATAAAGCATGATCAGATGGTAAGTCTCACGTTTGTGATGCCCATTTTGCTGAAGCCTGCATGTAAGACACTGTAGTTCTGGAGAAAATCTGCATCATCCTGGGACTGAAAATTTACTTTGCTCATGTTAATGGAGCCTGGAAAGAGCCAGTCCATCAACTGGCAAAAGCACGCACCTGCACAGAAACATGCAACTTTAAGTATGTAGAGTATGTACTATGTATACACTTATTGACAACATTGGTCATACAGTACGTATGCAATTATAGTTATCTTTGACTATTATATGTATATAATGGCATGTGACATTAAGCCCTGCTCCACCAGTAAGAGAGAGTACCTGAACAAAGCTGTTCCACCTGAGTGAACTCAGTTTGGAGCATGTCATTAAGCCAGGACAGAACCTCATAACGGCTCCAAGTGTCACCTGGGCCCAGAACCACATTATTTGCCATTTTCTGGGTTCCTGCAAGAAATGAAACATAGTTAGTGCTAAGTCTCATTCTCACAGAAACAGACCACAACACCTGCAAGTTGTAGGCATGTACCGATATGGAAGCGCTAGGCCGATGCAGATATCCAATATTATCCATGTACCTATTGGTCAGTGCTGATGCAGAAACATTTATAAAACATAGAAACTTAGGACTACAGTTATTTGCAGAGAGATACAAATGCAGTGTTTTGCTTTTCAGGAATCCCTCAAATGCATCATCAATTATCTTTTCGAGTTATTAGTCAAACTCAAGCTTTCGCCCAATGCTATAAATGATCTTCAAACAATAAATTGCTGATACTGATATGATTTCAATATCATTGGCAATACCTAGTAATTGGCTCATATGTATTTACCCATAAATGTTTAATGCAAAAAATCACTACTAATTATAAGTTTATTACAGCATAAACGGTGACAGTAAGTAACAAGAGAGAGACGTTCAGAGCTACACCAGTATTATTCTTTTTGAACTGCATTATGTACACTACGTGTACAATACATGTATACTTACTAAGGAAACTAGAGTATATAATTGGCTGCTCTTGCACAGTATTGTCATTCACAGTAATACTGCATACTGTATGTATGTTCTGCTTATGTCTTCCAAACTTGCACTAGACACAGACTGTATAGTATATAGCACATACAGTGTACACTGCACAATAAAAAGTTGCAGAAATAGTTGCAACCAGAAGGAATCAACCAACATGAATGAAACTTGGTGGGCAGGTTAAACATTGTGAGAGTTTCATGGTAGGCTGTGAATGTGACGTTAACTAGGACAGGCCTCATTGCTGTACCTGACTGACCCAACAGCCATGATTGCGGACATTCAGCAGTGATGCCCTCCACGAGTCATCCTGTTAGTGGCAGCATCACTGGCAGACGGCTGCAGATCGTTACAACGACTGACCTTAACACCACGTCAACGTCGCCAAAGACTGCTATGGTGTCGTACCAAACTGTCATGGAGTGACTCAGAAAGGCACTAGGTCATCTTCAGTGAAGAGTCCTACTTGTGTCTTGATGGAGATGACCAACAAATCAACGACACCATGGTCAGCACCAAGATGGACGGTTTGTTTGTCACACCTCCCGAAGACCTGGTGTCACTCCACCTCCACCCCTACCACAAAATCTGCAGGAACTATGTGAGAATATTGAAGCTGCATGGGACGGATTATCACAGGACACCATTAAGAACCTCTACAACTCCATGCCGAGACATCTGGCATGTTGCGTTGGGGTCCCGATGCCATACTGTATACTTCCTTCTGGGTGCAACTATTTTTTTGATGACGGGTATATATCATGTATCTGTCCAAAGAAAATGAAGTATCTCCAAAATGGCGACTTTACAGGAGAGGACAAAAACCTGATTTAATTATAATGTAAGTCAATGGAACCAGACTTTTTCCAAGCAGTTTTGGGCCATTTCTGTTGACCCATTCATCATGAAATTTTCCACACAGTGTAAAATGTGTTCAAATGATACATAAAAGTAAAAATTGGCAAAAACTGAGACACACTGGACAGCAAAGATNGGCCTGGTGTCACTCCACCTCCACCCCTACCACAAAATCTGCAGGAACTGTGTGAGAATATTGAAGCTGCATGGGACGGATTATCACAGGACACCATTAGGAACCTCTACAACTCCATGCCGAGACATCTGGCATGTTGCGTTAGCAAACATGGGGTCCTGATGCCATACTGTATACTTCCTTCTGGGTGCAACTATTTTTTTGATGACGGGTATATATCTTGTATCTGTCCAAAGAAAATGAAGTATCTCCAAAATGGCGACTTTACAGGACAGGACAAAAACCTGATTTAATTATAATGTAAGTCAATGGAACCAGACTTTTTCCAAGCAGTTTTGGCCCATTTCTGTTGACCCATTCATCATGAAATTTTCCACACAGTGTAAAATGTGTTCAAATGATACATAAAAGTAAAAATTGGCAAAAACTGAGACACACTGGACAGCAAAGATATCAACTAAGTAAAACCAAAAGCAAAAAAAGATCAGAAAAAATCGAATCCTCTTGTGCTTCTTTACTTAGCATTAAGTATTTATACTGTACTTGTAGTCTATGATGTAGTGCAGAGTAAGAATTGAATTGTACTATGCAACTGCTTGTTTCTCTGTGCATATGACAATTAACTCTTGAATCTTGCATCTATATTCAGCCCCTATATTTTTTGTAGGATTATGCAACCAAAGGGTTCATTTACTTCTATTAATCTGCACTTCATATGGCAACAAAGCCTCAATAACAGACTCCCAGTGGGCGTGTATGTGCATGTTACTGCATATTGTGCAGGAAGGTGTATGTTTAAAACAATAAAGGTGAGGTTTTCTCTCCGTCTAGAGGCTTGGTAAAGCACGTGGAGAAAAAACAGAAAGGGCAAAAAAAAAAAGAAAAGTGGGGGAAAAAAGTGCTTCCTTCTTTCCTCCGTCAGTTCCGACGCGCTGAGTTCCTCCTCCCCCTCTGAATGGATAGTGAGCAACCCGGGAGGGGAAAAAAAATCTCGCGGGTCAGATTTTTGCCGCGAACATTCCACGCCGCGATAGGTTAAGGATAGGTTTCGCTTTTACACGCCCAGGTGGCGTTTTCCACCCTCACAGTCCGCAGATCAGACAGCACAGAAATAAAGGCTGATATCTGAATGAACACGCCGAGCGCACGAGTGAAACAACACAACAACCAACCCGGGACACGCCGGCTTTCTGAAAACAGCACACCTCAACACTGTCAGAGCTCATACTAAATGTGCTCATACTATGTCACATACTAAACTCGCATTTAGTCACCCAGTCACTCCGAGTTCTGTGAAAAGCGCCCCGAAAGAGCCGGATTCCCGGTTTGTTCCGCGTTTAACCCTCAGACTAGGGCTGACAGAGCGGCAGCCCCCTAAGTCGCTTTGTTTAGGTCCGCTGGTAAAGCAAGAAGCTAAGCAGCAATCTGACTCTCTCCGAGAGCCTCATGCACATGCTTCGGGAAAACAGCCCGATCCCTTTTCTTCAGGAATAAACAAATACAACTTAGTACGGAGGCTGCTGCTGCTGTTTTCACTGCCTGGCTTTGTGTCAGAAGTGTCTCTTTGTGTCTTTCACGGTCGCACACCGAGCCCTGATGTCTGCACTACAGACAGAGGAGCTGATCTGAGATCTGCAGAAATCTGAACGCATTCACTCCAGTAAGAACAAACACGAGGAAAGCTTTAACGCGCGTCGCTCTTTAAAACTGAACCGGACCTACCTCCGCTTCTCTCGCTCCCGCAGGCCACTAGTCTCCGGTCTATACAGTAATCCCTTCTGCACCCCAACTGACGCCCCCCCCCCCAATTTATCTATTTTGCTCAACGCGTTTGGTCTGGCGATCCGAGAGGGCGGCCCTGTCCGTTCAGCGGAGTGGCATTGGTCGGGGAACTCGGGTGAAGTAGGGGGGAGCGGGGGCGGTACTTCTGCGCATTAACCCAGACCAGGTTTAGGTTAGTTTTGCCCGATTAACGAGGCCACGGTGACCCGCGCTCAGTTCACGGGTCTGTTGTGTTCCGTCAGCTAGAGTAGCTACGTACCCTGCGTCACTTTTAACGAGGAAATTAAACACATGACGCAGAACTGACTACCCAGGAAGAAACTACGAATATCGAGTAATATTTAGCGCCAGTATTTATCACGAGTCTTTAGCGTTCTCACGCAAGTTTGAGAAAAGTGCCGCGTTGTGTACTACACACTAATACTAGACAGTATATGATATGTACTAATCTTAATCTTAGCATGAGTTCGGCGGGTTAGTAACTTACTAACAGGAAGTGATTAAGCTTACGTCATACCTCAAAAAGCGACTGGTTCTGAGTGTGCGCTGTGGATTATTTTAGTTTATTCAACTTTGACATTCGTAACTGCGCTATATACCAGATACTCAGAAACTAGTTAGTAGTAGTATTTAGTTGGGACGCACCGAGATCCGCCCTTCAGCACTATAGCTGGAAATGTTTAACTAATTCAGCTCTTTTAATCAAATGGCGGTTAGTGACGCAACCTCCCCCAGAATACGAGGTTACACTGTGAAGCGGACCACCAATAAACAAACAAACAAACAAACAAACACACTTGTACGTTTTAACGCTGAAAAAATCAGACCGGTTTAATCAAACTTTGAGTTCGCGGGGTCGCCTACTTATGATGGTTCGACTTAGCGATTGAACACATAACCAGTAGCGGTGGTGGAACTTCCGCCGCCGGGCCAGCAATAACAGCACTTTCGCTGTAAATGTTTAGCTAATTCAGCTCTTTTAATCAAATTGCGGTTAGTGACGCAACCTCCCCAGAATACAAGGTCACACTTTGAAGCGAATAACTAATAAATAAATAAATCAATAAGTAAATAAAAACACACGTACGTTATAACGCAGAAACAATTCAGACCGGTTTAATCAAACTATGATTTCGTAGCGTCGCCTATTTAAGGTGGTTCGACTTAGCGATTAAACGCATGCTTTCTTCTTACTATTATTTAATTATTATTATTTATTTTATTATGACGTTTGCTCATTATCAGCACTGTCCGGGGGATTAAATGGACACATGGCGATACAGAGGTGAATTTAAGTGTTTTGGCGTTTTGGTTGAACGTGTTAAACAAAGCCGCCCATTTTAGTCGGTGGCTTTAGCGACCCTGTTACGGGGTTTAGGAAATGGCGGTGCTCCGTGTGATCCTCTGAAATGGTAGCCCGGGTGCTGGTGTGTCTGACTTTAGCGCGAAGTGAAACGAGTTGGTGAAGCCTCTGGTTGTTCTGTAACCCGCTCGCTGTTCACTCCGGAAACGCTCCACGAATCATAGTTAAATCTGGAACGTGAGCTCCAACCGCTCTTTTGCGCTTCTGTCCCAATCAAAACCTCCAGCTTTATTCAGTCGTACGATTTGAAAGCGCCAACGCGGCTGCTCGGCGTTACGCGTGCGTTTCATGGCGGACTGACCAACAGAAATGAGCCAAAATGACTTTACATGTCGTTCTGTGCACATATCCTACATTCACATGTTCCCATACGATGTTCTATTTACAGCTACGACCTTCAGAGACGCCCAGATTAGGACCAGCAAAAACGTACAGCTCAAAACACAGCAAATGACCATTATCATTTCAGTAGGGTCACTTCAGCTGCACTGGACAGCTGCATTCATCTGACACGTTAACACATTTGTGACTTGTTAATTCCCAGCACCATTTTAACAATTAAGATACACGCTGAGATCTAAAACCATGCCATATCAGCTCAGCATTTCAGCTCTACTGGACATTATAGCACTTCAGAAGCAGAGTTCAAACATTAAGCATGGTCAGGCCCAGGCTAGGCAACAGAACTAGATGAACCAACATTGTCTTAATGGGTTTAGCAACAGTTAAACTTTGTTTAAATCCTTTTCAAGTTGAAGACTACCAGTGCCACTGAAGTAATATGCTGACATGATACAATACAATTAAGTACCATTAAGTAAGATATTAAGTATGGTACACACACACACACACACACACACATATAATACATCATAGTGCAATTTAGGATATAGGTTTTACTTTTAAAATATACTCATGATAAAAAAAGAAGGAATCAACTGAGAGGAATGAAGGGTAGGTTTGGCACTGTGAGACATGGGAATGATTCAGGTTTCACATTCAACCGCTCATGTGATGTAAGCACAGATGGGCCTTATAGCTGTACCTGACTGACTATATAAGGTCGTCCTGTTGCGCATCTGATTGTGGTGTTGTGTTGGTAGCATTCTTTGCAAGCGAAGTATGTCTCAGATAAGAGTTCGAAAGCAATTTGAGCAGTTGTACACGTTTGAGAGGGGTCGCATTGCAGGGCTCAAACTTTAAACAAACACCATATGGTTAGTGGATTGAAGAAAAAAAGCCTTTGTGATGTTCACACTATCATGTCAAAGGTTATTCAGGTGTTTTATTTAAAGCATCATTAAGATAAACCCATGTGATGTCAGAGTGGAGTCTAACAATACTTCACTGTTATGAAGTTACTGCCCTTGGTTCCCCCTCCTCATTTTCACAATTTATTGGATGGTGGCATGCAAAAGTTTGGGCACCCCACTGAAAAATTTCTAGTACTCTGAAGAGCTATGCAAGTAGCCTACAATTTATTTCCAGTAGGCATACATTTAAGAAGACACATTTCTTGTTAAGTATGTTAAGTACTATTTTTTTTTTATAGTTGCAAAATAACAAAAAAAGGAAACGGCCTGAAGTAAAAGTTTGTGAGGCTCATGGCAAAGCCAGTTGAGCTAGTCCACTGTGGATTTTGTTGTGTGTTTAGGATCATTATCCTGTTGTAGAAGCTGTTCTCTTTTGATCTTCAGATTTATTTTACATACACTGTGATGTTTGCTTCCAGAATTTGCTGGTATTTCATTGAATCCTTTCTGCAATCCCTCTACCAGTGAAATGTTACGTGTGCCACTGGATGAAACGTAAGTCCAAAGCATGATCGATCCATCCGTGTGCTGAACAGATGGCAAGGTGTTCTATTCATAAAACTGTATCCTTTTGTTCTCCAATCATGCATTTGCTCATTGCAGCCAAGAACCTCTGTTTTGACTTTATTAGTTCACAGAACTTGTTACCAAAACTGCATCAGGCTTGTTTATATGTTCCTGTGCAAACTTCTGATGTAGAACAGATCACCACCACTCTAGAGTCTGCTAAATCTTCCTGAAGTTTTCTTTTTTGCAGTCAAATAGCGGGGCTGAGTTCTAGAAGTCCTACAAGCAGTTTTCTCAGAAATCTTTCTTAGTCTTCCAGACCTCAACTTGACCTCCACCCACTGCCATTTCTTAATTACATTGCCAACTTAGGAAACAGCTACCTGAAAATGTTTTGCTGCCAGTCTTCTCCTGATTTATGTGCACCAATTATTTTCATTTTCAGAGTGCTGGGCAGCTGCTGAGAGGAGCACATAGCTGCTGAAAGTTGGGACAATAAGTACTTATAAAGCATTAACATTTGCACCACCTGGCCTTTAATAACAATTACTGTGAAACTGCTTAGTATACATTACTAAGGGACTTAGCTGCTGTAGGCTGAATAGGTTAACATACAAATGAGTTGGTTCTGGTGACATCACAGAAACAGTGAATTCAAAACAGACTGTTTTTGCAACATAGCGAATGGTGGGTCAGTGGGTCAGCGAATGGTGAAGGTGGAACATATATCAGACTGAAAGAGTCAGGTGTCAGGTGTTCTTCACCTACCATGCATAGTGCTCAATCCCAGCAAGTATGAGCTGCTGTTCATCCCAGACACTACAGGTTCTCACCATGATCTTGCCAACTCCTTGATCATCCCGACTGAAGATGCAAGAAGCCTTGGTGTGATTATGGATGACCAGTTATTGCTCTCGGCTCACATTGCGAACCTGACTCGGTCATGCAGATTCCTCCTCTACAACATACGGAGGATTCAACCCTTCCTCTGTCAGTAGCCAACCCAGTTGCTAGTCCAGTCTCTTGTCATTTCAAGGCTTGACTACTGCAACTTGCTCCTGGCTGGTCTTCCTCTGCAGGCCATTAGCATTAACTGATCCAGAATGCAGCAGCTCAGCTCATCTTCAGTCTTCTCAGGTTCAGTCATGTCACTCCACTGCTGTACCTCCACCTTCACTGGCTTCCGGTAGCTGCCTGGATCAGATTTAAACCTCTGATGCTGGCCTACAAAGCCAAGAATGGACCAGCCCCTCCCTACCTTATGGCAATGGTTAAGAGTCGAGCTGTACCTCGAGCCCTTCGAGCTTCAAGTACAGCTCGACTCGACCCGCCATCCCTGAAGATGCATGGAAGACAAGTGTCCAGACTGTTCTCTGTCCTGGCACCCAGATGGTGGAATGAACTTCCACTGGTTGTCTGAACAGCAGACTCTCTCGCAGTCTTCAAATGCAGACTAAAGACCCATCTCTCTGTAAAGCACTTACACTATATTGCCAAAAGTATTCACTCACCCATCTAAATCATGGAATTCAGGTGTTCCAATCACTTCCATGGCCACAAGTGTATAAAACCAAGCACCTAGACATGCAGACTGCTTTTACAGACATTAGTGAAAGAATGGGTCGCTCTCAGGAGCTCAGTGTATTCCAGCGTGGTAGTGTGATAGGATGTCACCTGTGCAAGTCCAGTCGTGAAATTTCCTCACTACTATATATTCCACACTCGTCAGTGGGGTTATAAAAAAGTGGAAGTGATTGGGACTGATAGCAACAGAGCGGGGTCAGCAGATGCTGAGGGGCACAGTGAGCAGAGGTCACCAACTCTCTGCAGAGTCAATCGCTACAGACCTCCAAACTTCACGTGGCCTTCAGATTAGCTCAAGAATAGTGCATAGAGAGCTTCATGGAATGGGTTTCCATGGCCGAGCAGCTGCATCCAAGCCATACATCACCAAGCGCAATGCAAATCATCGAATGCAGTGGTGTAAAGCACACCGCCTCTGGACTCTAGAGCAGTGGAGACGTGTTCTCTGGAGTGACGAATCACGCTTCTCCGTCTGGCTATCCGATGGACGATTCTGGGTTTGGCGGTTGCCAGGAGAACGGTACTTGTCTGACTACATCGTGCCAAGTGTAAAGTTTGGTGGAGGGAGGATTATGGTGTGGGGTTGTTTTTCAGGAGTTGGGCTCGGCCCCTTAGTTCCAGTGAAACGATACCAGTGCTTCAGCATACCAGAAGATTTTGGACTATTTCATGCTCCCAACTTCGTGGGAACAGTTTGGGGATGGCCCCTTTCTTTTCCAACATGACTGCCCACCTGTGCACAAAGCAAGGTCCATAAAGACATGGATGAGCGAATTTGGTGTGGAAGAACTTGACTGGCCTGCACAGAGTTCTGACCTCAACCACCTTTGGGATGAATTAGAGTGGAGACTGCGAGCCAGGCCTTCTCGTCCAACATCAGTGTCTGACCTCACAAATGCACTTCTGGAAGAATGGTCAGAAATTCCCTTAAACCTTGGGGAAAGCCTTCCCAGAAGAGTTCAAGGGAGGGCCGACATCATACTTTTGGCAGTATAGTGTAAGTGAATAAGCAACAGATGTATATATTGTAATGCTTTGGCACTTAAACTGAGATTAACATTTCTTCTCTCTAGGTATGAGCGATGGCTTGTAATTTCTAGGTAGTGGACTTACTGCTGTATTTAATTCTGTATTCTTCTTTCTAGGTATCAGCACGGGCCCTTGTTCGGGCAGCATCTGAGCTCAAGGCGAGTTTTAGACTCTAACCTTCTTGTACTAGCTAGGAAACATTCTCAGATGGAACACTAAGTACGGTTGTGAGTCGTTCTGGATAAGTGCATCTGCTAAATGCAAATATAATGTAAATATAATGTAGAATAAATGATACAAGGAGATATAAAAGACAGGTCAATGCTGAGAGTAGATGAACATGAAACTGATGGGATTAGCCCACTCATATCGTTAGCAGGCACTGGATGGTGGTCTTGCCGGCACTTACATGAGTACCGGTTTTGAAAAGGAAGTCACCCCAGATGTGGATTGGAATGCGAAGAGGTCCACAAAGCATGGGCTCGAAAACTGCCCGGTGTTTTATGCCCTCCCCCCGCCCCCTTTGAATAGTAGTAGATCCATTCAACCACACCCTTCTAAAGAGAGTAACAATGGAAGAATGGTGGTGGGGGATCCAGTGGACCACAGTCAGCAAGCTCCTGTGAGAGCACAGAGAAAAAGAGTGGAGAGAGAGCGTAAGCCTGCATCAGAGAAACAGACTTTGCGGTTATGACAAGGAAAAAAAGCCGAGGACAGAGAATATGTCCTGAACACATATCATTCTTCAACTGCATGAAGATGCATGAGAACGTTTGAATACTCAAGATACGCTCAACAAAGAGAACGAACATGTGGGCTTACTAAGCTTCTCAGGTTCTCACTCCTGAAAAGGAAAGGGTCCTTTGCCCCTTCCTCCTCTGTTCCTCCCACTTCAATGTATGTGACTGAAGATAACGGCTTACTGACCACAAACTCCTACTACCTACTTCACTTACCAGGCTCACCAGGGCTGTTTGCAGACTTTGTGGTCAGTAGATCCTCTACATTCTGAAGGCTGGAGAAGATTTACTTCTTCTTCTCCTCAGTTTTTACTTCAGTTTTTATAGCTATAAGTGCCATTAGCAGTTGCTTTGGGCCCCTGAGCCACAAGCAGCAAAACGTATGTCATTTATGTATTTATTTTCATTTAGACGTTTTCTTTGTAGGTTGTTCTTGTTTTTCTATTGCTATTTAATTGCACTTTTAATTAGAACTAAATAAATAAATAAATAAATAAATAAATACATACATACATACATACATACATACATACATACATAAAATCTAAAATGTGCCATCATTTTGGCACACATCACATTTATTTTTAATTTCCCCCTATATGTTAAATTCATAAATTACCAGTAATTGTGCATCTAAATGACCGGAAGTGTGATCTCTGTAGAGAAGGTGTACTTGAGTAAAGCTAAAAAATATGTCCAGGGGTTCCTAAACATTTGATATGAATAGACATAACATAAGGGCAGGGGTCCTTCTGCAACCCTGAAAAGAAACATGTCCATAAATGCAATTTACATGAATAAATTTTATCTGTCTGTATAAATGTCTCTAATAATGTTGTGCACTGACAAAGCAATGTATTTTATATACTGGATTGAAACACATGATTTCCTCATGAATTACTGAAATATCATTGCTCTCTCAAAGGGCAGTCTCCATCTCCTTTACCTCAGCTCCAGTTGGTCTCAGATTGTGCTATCAGATCTCTGACAGTGACCTGCGGATGGGCACCACATCCCTTCTCCCTCACAACAACATTCTCCAAGAACAATCCTCTTCCATGCGGCCTGGTGTCAAAAAACCAACCAAGAGCAACAACATCCAAAGGCTCAGTATGTTGTAATGCTGATGCTGTAGAGATCTGGCTTCTAGCCTGTGATAAGCAAGCCAAAGGCAAAGCCAACAAACTCTTTAATGTTGGTAAACAGAGGGAAACCCTGAGGGGCCCAGGCTTAAAAGGCGTACCCATCCTGTTTGGGCAACACTCGTTTAGAAGACAGATGAAAAAATCCTACAGAGTATAACTTGGATAATATGCATTTTAATGATTACTTTGAATCATTAAGATTAACATTTACAATAAAATATAATATAAATAAATGAATAAGCAGACAAGAAGATTTTACTCCAAGTCATTTGTCAAAAAAATATGCTAACAAAATTTTTTTTTTAAAAATGCTGCATTTTCAAATGATGTATTACAAATTATTTTCACTGTCCAAATAAAAAAACTTTACAGAAGACAAAAGTGTTCTTTACTGTTAACGGAAGTTAACATGGATGTAAAGTGGTTTTATTCCAAGCAGTTTTAGAGTAATTCTAACGGCCTGGTCATTGTGAAATTATCACACAATGTAAACGACTGCTGTACGAACAATGGAAATACTCTATTGTGTACAGTGATGATATGGCCACATTTACTCATTATCAAAACAAACTTGCACCCAGAAGGAATCAACCGACAGGAATGAAACTTGGTGGGTAGGTTTGACATCGTGAGACATGCAAATGATACAAGTTTCACAGCCTGGCATGCATGTGACGTAAGCAAGGACGGGCCTTATTGCTGTACCTGACTGACTATATAAGGTCGTCCTGTTGCGTATGCTTTCCATCCTGACTCGTGCTGTTGTGTGGGTAGCATCCTTTGCAAATGATGGATGCCTTAGAGAAGAGTTCAAATGCAGTTTCTAGGAAGAATTTGAGAGGGGTCGCATTCCAGGGCTCTGTGAAGCGGGATGGTCTTATCGATGTATTGTGTGCCATATCGATCGTGTGGATATTACCATAGCACGCTGTTGCTGGCAGTGGGTAGAAGAAGGCACACACCAGCGACATGAAGGATCTAGAAGACCTACACAAACCACAGAGAGGGAGAACCGACAGGTTGTCCAACATGCACAGAGTGGAATGCGGACATTCAGCGAGCAGTGATGCCGCCACCTCCACCGCTACAACAAAATCTGGAGGAATTGGGTGAGAATCTTAAAGCTGCATGGGACAGAGTATCATAGCACACCATTAGGAACCTCTACAACTCCATGCCGAGACGTCTGGCATATTGCGTTAGCAAACATGGCGCCCCAACGCCATACTGAGAGACACTACTTCTGTATGTGTAGCTCAGTAAATATTGTCCATATCAGTCTAAATTTATCATCATTTATGGTTCCTGGTAACCTTTATCTTCCTTCCTAATAGCTGCAATCCCACACTTCCTTCTGGGCGCAACTATTCTTTTGCATACGGGGGAGTTGATTATGGATTACCTGTAAGTACTACAAGCCCCAGAAACATCTCATTTTGAAAGGAAGACTATGCTACTCTGACTCTGTACTGTGAATATGCTCCTTCATGATTCCCTGCAGAATCAAGAATAGTGCAAGCAGCCATCTTACCAGAAACCACTCAAAGAGGAAGTCTATGTGCATGTGCTTAAAAATATGACAACATCCTTTCCTAAATCTCACCAAAACCCCTCAGTTTACAATTATAGACCTTCTGGGCTTAAAGAGATTGTTAAAATTTGGGCTGATGTATATGATTATGGCATGATCTGAAATGCACAATTTTCAAAATGCCACTATGAAGAAGTGAACTGCTTATTATTATTATTATATTATTATTACTATACACAATTATTACAAACAATTATTTAAACCTACAGTGAAAATGGGTTTCCTAATAACTTTGTAAGGCCTGTTCAGAATCAGATAAACAGTACAGAGTGTTTATCTTTGAGAGAGAGGAGTAAATTAAGTTCCTCTCTTGCCTCAGATCAGAGCAAATCCACATTTCTCTGGTCTAACTGGTGTGTCAGAGGTGTTACCATGTGTATATGAACTCTGTTGTATTAAAAAGGCAGTGCTCACAACAGATTCTAATAAAGTCCTCTATAAATACCAGCGGGCAGGAAACATTCCCAGAGCTTTGGTTAACATTCCCTGCAAGTTCTAATACAGCTTTAAAGAAAATGATTTAATCTAATGTTCGAAGAACATTTTAAAGATGTTTATAATTGCAGATGATATTCCTATAAGGTTAAATGTTAACTAAGACATAACGCTTCAACTGCAACGTTCAGAGGATGTTCTGAGGATGTTTTCGGGCCACAGATTATGTTACATGATCACAAACGAAGAACATTCTCAGAGCAACATTCAGGAAATGATTTATGGATGTTACTGAGATGACAGAATGCTTTTAGAGAACATTCTCTTACCTTTAGAAAGAACATTCTGGAAACCAAAAGAAAACTTCCAGCTGAAAACATCAATGGAACATTGCATTGCAGATTCTCAGAATGTTTTTAGAACAAATCATTTCTAGCTGGGATGCAGTCACTCCGGCTTTGTGTACATGACAACTGAAGATGTTAGAAGACATGTTTGCTGTAAGTATTTCATTGCAAACGCTCCAAAAATTCTTCAGAAACTATACCAAGATTGGCCTTCCCAGTTGCCAGTGTTACAACTGACTGATAAACTGAACTTTGGAGATATGGAAATATATCAGTGAAGATTTCTTTGAAAAACTAAACGACAAATTCCTGAAAAAAACGGAAGCTGTAATAAAAGTAAACGGTGGGCAATAAATATTTGTTTCCTGCTTTTTTGCTGATGTACTCAATAGCTGTTTTGACTGGACATTTATTAAACAAAAAGTGGGCTCTGACTTTTGTGCAATACTGGATTGCAGCCGAAGTGTAGGTCTGCATATGGACCCTGATATGCAGCCTCTCTGTGACCTTATTCTGTGCCTGATTGTTACAGAAACATTGTCAGTTTCCACCGAATATAGTTTCGTGTTGCTTAATTTCCATATAATTTGATATCAGTTTAAAGACAGCAAAAGCAGGAAAACAGAAAATGAGATGGAGCAGTGAGAAAGGAGGATAGACAAGGGGGGCTCAGCATGAGGGAAAGCTTTGTCCAAAGGTCATGGGTCACACAGCAGGGACTACTGCCTAAACTAAAAACAGAGGTGAAGGAGAGAAGGCAGGACTCACTTTGCATTAGTGGTGTGCTGAGATACACCTTCTGGCATTCAGACGTCAAGCAGAATGGTTCCACTGAGGGAGAGAGAGAAAGAGAGAGAGAACCTAATGCAATTAAACCCTTCGGATCATCAGAATGCCATACGGGAAGCCTCGTTAAACAATGCAGCAACATATCTGATAATCACAGATAAACCAATGTTCATTTCATCCATCTTTGCATTTTAGTATTCTGAACACAGTCTGTTTTAATAAAAGTGCTTGTGACATCTCACGTGGCTTTGATGTACATGCTTCATCAAAAGAATAGCTGCACCCAGAAGGAAGTGTGGGATCTCAATGCTATTGGGAAGGAAGATAAAGGTTACCAGGAACAATAAATGATGATAAATTTAGACTGATATGATCAATATTTCTTGAGCTACACATACAGAAGTAGTGTCTCTCAGTATGGCATTGGGCTGCCATGTTTGCTAATGCAACATATCAGACGTCTCAGTATGGAGTTGTAGAGGTTCCTAACGGTGTCCTGTGACCCACCATGTCTCATGCAGTTTGAATATTCTCACACAGTTCCTGCAGATTGAGCAGTAGGGGTGAAGGTGTAATGACACCAGGCCTTCTGGTCATGTGACGTGTGACAATAAACCATTCATCTTGGTGCTGACCACAGTGCCTGCACACACGGACTTGTTGGTCGTTTCCACTAAGACAAAAGCAGGACTCGTCACTGAATATGAGCCGCTGCCATTCTGAGTCACTCCGTGACAGTGTGGCACAACAACATTACAGTCTTTGGTGATGTTGACGTGGTGTTAAGGGCAGTCGTCGTAACGGTCTGTAAACGGTCTGTAAACGTGCATGTAGTCATGCAGTGCGCAGCTGTCTGCCAATGGTGCTGGCACTATCAGGATGACTCATGGAGGGCATCACTCAGGTCAGTCAGGTACAGAGAAAAGGCCCGTCCTTGCCTACGTCACATGCACGGCTGAGCATGAAACCTGAATCATTTGCATGTCTCACAATGTCAAACCTACCCACCAAGTTTCATTCCTGTTGGTTGATTCTATCTGGGTGCAACTATTTGTGCAGCTATTTTTCTGATGATGGGATATGGGTCAGTTGTCACCATTCAGCCTAAAAATGCAGAGATATTGTTTTGGGTCCAGCCCTAACTGGAAGTTCAACGTTTTGAAAATGCAACATGGTCTGGTGTGTGAATGCCCCAGGTTGACTGAGTTGGAATGCAGATGTTCTTGTCTGTATTATCTGAAAGTGGTGTAATAAAAGTTTCATGGGTCATCCTTGAGCATCACGGTCGTCAATGATTTATTTTAGCAGGCAGCTGAGGATCCAATTTAACCTCACTCTGCGTCAGACATAATGGTGAGCAGGGGGTTAAGACACAGGGTTAATGATTACATGCTGGATAAGCACAAGGCGGAAAGCATAATAAACATTACGCCACTGGGAAACTGTTATCCAGCGCTGCTTAGTTCTGGAATAAGGGTGTTGGCGTTTTGGAATAAGGCGTTGGTGTCTGTGTATCTATAAGATAAACACAAAAAAGAGATGTACATACACAATGATATAGACTAGTATGTTTCATTAATGACTGGAAAAGAGAAGGAGAAGAGAAGGAGAGACAAAGAAAGCATAGAGGAGGAGGATCACTGGGACTCATGGAGAGAAGCAGGAAAGAGAAGTCAGACAGTGAGGTGGACAGGAAACAATACTCTTGGGTCAGTTACTGGCAGGCGTGATCATTCTCATCACGGGACCAGTGTAGCGGAACTCGCAGCCACCATGGGAGGTCACTCTATGCATGTCATAGCCAATTCACAGCATCCAAAGTGTGGAGCCTCTGTTTAGATGCCCCCACTCAAGACTATTCAGACCAATCAGGCTGATTGAGTAGGAATCTGAATGGCAGAGGTTCTAAAACGGTGCCATAACGAGATGTATGATGTGGAACCTTTCATTGAAACCTTTAAGGTTCTTTGGCTATCCATCATGTGGAAGCTAACAGTGATACATCCCAACTACTAAAACACTTTATTTCCTCTCTCTTAGATGATCCAGCAAGAATTGTTTGGCAGCAAACAAAAAAAATTATGTAAACAAAAGCAAAACAGGAGTTAACATTGGTGCCGTTTCACCACTGGAGACGGTCTTTGCAAGTAAAGAGATGGGGTTGGATGTTGAACTCACTCTGTTTCTTCTAGACTGGTAATTAAACACCTATTAAGGCTAACACTGAGGAGGACTGTGCATTTCCTTGTTTCTTACGATAAGGCGCGGACACAGCACCTTTCTGCTGGTAATGTGATTAATGCAAGAAATGAAACACACACTAATTAATCTAGCTTTTTAAAGGGTCCATATCCTACATTTTACCTGAGGTCTACTTGTGATGTTAGTTTGTTTTTATGTACCAAACAATTTTGCAACCTCTTATTACCCCTTAGAATTAATTAGGCTGTTTTTGTTACTGTATTACCTTTAAGACTGATATACTACAGCTAAACCATAGCTCTGGTTGAAGCTAAAATGATGTAGAATAAGTACGGTATGTATACGGTATGCAAAGATGTGTTTTTTTGTGACATCAAAAAAAAATAAAACAATTAATTGAAGACAAACGCTTTACATGTTTACACACTACATAAAACATTTAGTTTAAAAAACTGAGGGAAAAAAATGAAGTGAAAATCAATTTTCCATATGGGCGGCAAACTGGCAAACTGCTTTTGCTTATATAACCTCTTAAATCACTTTTGAGAAACTTAATAGTCTATTAAACATAGTTTAAAACTAGGTGCTTGGGTTCTTTGTTGATATCAGTTCCTTTTTTATTTGTATCTTATGTGTGTGTGTGTGCGAGTGTGTCCACGTTGGTGTGAAAAGCTCCGAAAGGTAGGGTGTGTAGTGGGGGAGGGAGGGCATGTGAAGGTCACTGGGGTTATGCACAGGCTTTGGCTTTGTGTGGAGTCTTTGTGTTTCCTCTCCTGAGGGGCCCGTAAGGTTGGGAAATGAGAGGAGGGAACCCAGGGAGAGAGGTTTACACACTTGCTGTGGATAAATAACACGTACCTCTATTTTATGACACAGTATATGTTCTAATTGTAAAAGCCGGACATGTGCAGACTTCCTACAGGCTACAAATAAGCATGTACCTTTGAAGAAAGTTGCTGTAGGTGCCTCAACAGGTACATCCTGACTCTCTAGCACAGCTCTGTATCCCACAGCCTCTATGGTGTAACAGAATTCATGGTTTACATCATTTTTATGAATTCTCCTCCGTTGTGCTCGTAGGAGTTTATATTTCACCTCAAGCGTGCATGAATGAGGCCCTGCGCGCTCTCACAGACCAAATCACCAGCGTGGAGCACAAACACACAGACTGTGTTTTTATCATTCTAGGGGACTTCAACAGAGCTCCCCACCAGGGAGAGTAACACTTTAGATCACTGCTACATCGTATTAAAGGGTGCATGCTGGGTGCATGCTGCCAGTCTGACCATTCCTTGGTTCATCTTCTTCCAACCTACAGACAGAAGCTCAAGTGTATTAAACCTGCTGTCAGTACTGTAAAGAAGTGGACCAGTGAGGCTAAAGAAAGGCTTCAGGACTGCATGGAACTGACAGACTGGTGTGTGTTTGATGATGCTTCAAGCACGCAGGATGAATACACTGACACTGTCACATCCTACACCAGCTTTTGTGAGGACATCTGTGTTCCCACCAGGACTTGCATTAAATACAATAATGACAAGCCCTGGTTTAATGCCAGACTGAAGCAACTGCATCGATCTAAGGAGGTAGCCTACAGGAGTGGGGACCAGGCAGTGTATAATCAGGCAAGGAACACACTCAACAAAGAAGTCAGAGCTGCAAAGAAGAGCTACTCCAGCAAGCTGAGCAGAATGATGTCCACAAATGAGCCATCAACCGTTTGGAAGTGCTTGGAGAACATTACTGGCTACAAAAGGACACCTCACCAGACAATGGGGGATCGTCAACTGGCTGACGATCTTAACACCTTCTACTGCAGGTTTGAAAAGCCCAGCACCACACACCTATACAGCTCCAATTCACACTCCTCTGACACTCAGCCACCCATTCAATATGCCCTGAAGATCTGCAAGGAGGACGTGCATCGACTCTTCAAAAACATACGACAGTCATTGGTCTCATCCAGGACAATGGTGAGTCCGCCTACAGACGGACGGTTGATCAGGTAGTCCTCCGGAGCAACCAGAACAAGCTGGAGCTGAACACAGCAAAAACAGTGGTAATGACAGTGGACTTCAGGAGAAGCCCCCCAGCCCTTCCAGCACTCACCATCATGGACAGAACTGTGATGGCTGTGGAGGGTACAACAATCACCAAGGACCTGAAGTGGGACTGCAACATCAGCTCCATCATCAAGAAAGCCCAACAGAGGAGGTACTTCCTGCATCAGCTAAGGAAGTTCAACCTGTCCCAGAAGCTGATGGTAGAGTTCTGCACAGCCACCATAGAATCTGTTATCACTACGTCCATCACAGTCTGGGGCAGCTCAGCCACCAAACATTACACTCACAGACTGCAGTCCATCATCAAGTCTGCAGAGAAAAACCACTGGAGTTAAACTACCCACACTGTTGGATCTGCACACTTCCAGAACCAGGAAGTCATCACTGATCCATCACACCCTGGCCATCACCTGTTCCAGCATCTTCCCTCAGGCCGGCGCTTTAGCCAAATGAGGATCAGGACAACCAGACTACAGAGAAGCTTCTTCCTACATGCCATCACACTCATGAACAGCTGAACATTAAAATGCACATTAAAATCCACATTCTGGACACTTTTCTCACTTCCTGTTCTTACTGTACTGCACATTTAATTTATCTTATTTATCTGTTTTATTAACAGTATCACACAACACCATATCCTCTGTACTGACTCTCTCAGACTGGTGTTTTTTCGTGTACTTCACTTTATGAGCATTAATCTGCCTCTACATCCGGACTGCTGCACTCTGCACTTATATACATATACACTTCACACAATGTAAGGTTTACAGGAAGGGTAAGGTAGTGTGTGTGTGTGCTATTACTGTGTATTTGTACTCTGTAAAAAGTTGTCACTCTCTGTGGACTGTGAGCTACTGCAACCAAAGACAAATTCCTCGTATGTGTGAACATATTTGGCAAATAAAGCTTGATTCTGATTCCGATTCTTTGTTTATTAGTGTTTTCTGACTATAATACCAACAGACATTACGCAAATACACACAACCACTGGGAATCCCTGTAGTGTCAACCGATCCTGACTTCTAGAATCTGATTGCAAAGTCTAATGTACATAGCCATTTCCTGGGGCTAAACATGCACGCAGTTCTGTGTTCTTTGTCTGAGTACAAAAGAAAATGACTCAGCTGTCATTGTAGCTCTTTCCTTTTGATGAGAAAGAGAAGAGGAAATGGCTGCAGTTAATAAGGTCACAGCTAATCTAGTCAAACTGGCTCATTGTGGATACACTTGATACAGGTTATGGGTTTTATAGGGTGTTTCTTGCTATGAACCCATGTCCTAATGTTCCAGGAGTTAGCTGATTTTATATGTTGCCCGGCTGAAGCAAAAGAAGCTAGCCTAGTTTTGGTTAGCTAGCTGTCTTCATCAACCCGTGTCTAACTGGCAAGCCTGACAACTGTAACATTGGGGTGTGAGATCACCCTGTAAAACCCATGGTCTATATCAGTTTATCTTCTTCTCATCACAAGAAAAGTGAGTAGCTTTTTGGACTCTATTCAAACAATGAGAACCTCAGTGGAGGTTTGGACCCAGACGTGAGGGTTGATACGTCACGGCTTAACAAGCCATTGATACTAACCTATAAACTAATGAATACAACCCAGCCAGCATTAGTACTGCTTTGTAAGTGACAATTTTGTCAGAGTGGGAACTTGTTTACAGACCATATGGGTGATTTGAGAGATAAACTGAACGCTGAGGATGTGAAATGTGTGTAGCTTATTAGCCAGTGTCAGTTTTCTACTTATTTTACTAGTGTTTTGAACTTACATAGTAGAAATAAAAATACTGGTTAATTGTACATATTTAAGATGTATTTACCATTTCTATTATTTATACTGGTGGCCAACGTCCCTTCTCTTGGAGACACTTTCCTGCAGTTTACTTCCAACCATGTTCACATTACACATCTCATTACTCAAATCCGATTACTTGCTCAGATCTGATCTCTCTAACAAGAAGGTTCACATTTGCGTAAGTGACTCAAATCTGTCATTAATGTGAACGAATGAGCATCCTGAAATAATCAGGAACTTCATGTGAATTAATTACGTGCATCATGAACAGCAAATAAACAGAACAAGCCATCAGTGCAAAGATAATATACTCATTAATGTGAATGTCTAATGCCCACAAATGGGATATGTATCTGATCCGGACCACATATGAAAGTAACTCAAATCTGAATTTCTGAATAAGGTTCACTAGCAGCAGCAGTTGGGCAGATTAGGAACTAGACTCCACAAGATGGTAGCGCTCCAGAACCAGTGTTAATGACAACCATTTTCTCAGATTACTTTCCGTTGTTTGTTTATTTGCTTCCTTCGCCGTGAAATAGTGATAAATATGCCTCCTGGTGGTAAACACAATTGTTTCTCCCAGAAACCCAAGATTACAAGCAGCACTACAGTTGTCAAACAAAATCTAAAAAACAAAACAAAACAAAAAAACTGTTTCTGTCTTTATTCAGTGACAACTGGAGACACAGTTCCTTTTCAGCAAGAAAACCCAGTGATCTTTACCCAGACAGCTAAATTGTTCTGGCCCAAATCTGGCCCGCATTTCCCATTTTCATCTGGCCCACTTGCCAGATGGGTTGACAGCACTTGGGTGGACCTCTCCCAGTAGCAAGATGTGGGTCACATATGCACCACATTAGGGCCACGCCTCAGCCAAATGTAGGCAGTTCTGCTGTATGTGTGTCAGAAGTGGACCACAACTGTTTTGGGACAGGTGCATGTTGTAAATATGTGGCCCAGGTATGGCTCACAGCAAACTGCCAGTACAGACACTGGGCACTTAATACTATTTTTTTGAGTATGCAGTATGTAGTACAGTTACAAATGTCAGAGCTGAGTATACTTTAAAAAATCCACACTGCAGACTTAGAACCAGTCAATTTTTGACTATGGTAATGATGGACACTATTGTCCCACAATGCAACAGGAAATGGAGGAGCTTCTCACGTCTGGAAAATTCTGAAAAAATATATTTTAGTAAATAATGTGTTTATTATTTGCATTTTCTAAAATAAACAAATAAATAAATAAACGTGCTAAGGCAGCCTTCAGAGTACAGCTTGGTATGATGTAAGCTCATCACTTCCTGTTAGTAAGAAACAATGTAGTATGTTAATATTTGTGTGTACTAACCCACCAAACTCACAATATTAAGATTACTACATAGCATATACTCTGTAGTATACAATTGAGACGCAGACGGAGTGTTTCCTACAGAGTCGGTTCATAGGTAACTTCCTGTTTCCGCCTACGGGAGCGAGGCCTCAGAATGGGGGGTGACTGGCGCTAAACGGCAAAAAACGAAAGGTAAAATAATTTCTAAACACTAAACACTTCCTTTAAGTTAGACAGTGAAAGTTTGTTTAAAGCTAAAAAGAAAGACAGAAAGAAAACTAACTGAATAGTTCCTGTTTTCTCCAGCAACTGTGTTTTTTTTGGCGCGTTACTGCTACTGAGTTCGGATTGGCTGGCGAGCGGAGAAGCTCATTGGCTGAGTGGTTCGCGCGCACTGACGTCATGAACGTACACGAGGCACTATTATCAAGTCCTACAACAAGTCGACAAAAATAAATAAATAAATAAATAAATAAAATAAAGTTCAAAAGCGCAGCAGTTTAACAGGGGTGTTAACATGCTTATTTGGTGTTCAGTGTTCAGGAAACAAAATCTTTCTTTAATATAAACAACGTTTAAACATTTACAAACTGGTATCGCTCTTGTTCTCTGGATAGACTCGCTCGGTATCGCCCTCTAGCGTTTGTCAAACCCGGAAATGGCAATTCTCATTACAAATGATCTGATTTCACACGCATTTGTATTTGTTTCAGCTATACTAAACAATATATTAAATACACCCCCAATATAAGCCCATTTATTACTGTAATATGTGTAATAAAGAGAGTTTCCGTTGTTTGGTACACAGCTTTAGAGTTCAATAGCCTGTTGAGTGTCATGGCTGTGTTAATGAATGACACTACTGCCATCTATTGGTCAGCAGACGTCATTGCAACAGAAATTCCCTTGTAACCCTATTTCAATATCAGCTGCCCTGACTGGGTAGCCCAGTTATGATGCGATATGCCTACAGTCCCGTCTCAAATACACTGAGTCTGAAATGATCTTCTGTGTGTTTTGTGGAATACATGCATACAACATTGAAATGTTTCAGTTGCAGATCAGTGGAGGGACGTGCCGTTTCATCCTCTGGCCGCGAATAGTCCACCACCCATCCTATCCCATACACACAAACACACAGCTAAAGCTCGGCTGACCTTGGGTTGCCATGGCAACCTTGGTGGTCCACATGGAACTTCACTAGACTAAACAGGCATAGCTGTACATGCAGTCACATGCACGGATCACAGTACAGTACAAACACTACATTACATACTGGTCACCCTATAAGCAATTAGCGCTTAGGGTGTTCGAGCATCTTTGTCTAACAAGCTTCTTAAACACACTTTCTCGCTGCTGTATATTTGGCTACCAAAGCCTCGGCCTTTGTGGCTTTTATGTATTCTGCCCCGATACAGTAACCAGATCATGGGTCTAATTAAAACATCTCTCACCCCATCATAGACTTAATCAAAGTAGGATTCTGTATATAACTGTTGCCAGACAGTTTCCAAGACAACTGGGCTACTGAGACATACAACTAATGAAACATCCCTTAACATAAGCACCTCATCTCTTAAAAAAGCAAGTGCCAATAACTGAGAGAAGACAAAGAGTAGGATGAAACTCCAGATGAAGCACGTTTTAACAGAAAACATAATTAAAGTCCGTATATGTTCACGGGAAAAAATGCAGAGGTGGGCAGAAGAACCTAAAATCAGCCCTAAACAAAGAGATACTATATATATATATATATAAAACCTTGAGTGAAAAAGTATGAGGTTTATAAGAGCTCAAGAACTGCAGTAGAACTTCGTACTTCCTCCATCCATCGCCATACATCAGCACAGGAACTGATGTTCATTAGGCTTCTCTTTTGGGATCCTTTTGGTTCAAAATACGACAGTGAAGTCAGAGGTGTGAGCAAAAACGGATCGTGTCAGGAGCTAACGCCGACAGAACACAATGTGCTGCTGGACTGAGAATAGTTCCCCAGTCAGTAACATCCACTGCAAGGAATACTTTTCGTCTAATCAGCGATGCTCTGTTTATGGTTTCCACCAAATAAACTTCATTCATGAATAAACGTCATTCAAGGTATGATCTTTTAGAAAGCTGATGCCAGAAAAATGATTAGATCAGATTAGATTGTGCCTTTGTCATTGTGCAGAATACAGGTACAGAGCCAAAGAAATGCTGTTAGCATCTTTTCAGAAGTGCAAAATACAGTATTATTTACATATAAAGGAATGTCTAGAACTTNTCTTTTCAGAAGTGCAAAATACAGTATTATTTACATATAAAGGAATGCCTAGAACTTAGATTATTATTTACATATAAAGAAATGTCTAGAACATAGATTATTTACGTATAAAGAAATGTCTAGAACATAAATCATTATTTGCATATAAAGAATATCTAGAACCTAGATTATTATTTACATATAAAGGAATGTCTAGAATGTAGATTATTTACATATAAGAGAATGTCTAGAACTTAAGTATATTATTTACATATAAAGGAATGTCTAGAACTTAGATTATTATTTACATATAAAGGAATGTCTAGAACCTAGATTATTATTTACATATAAAGAAATGTCTAGAACTTAAGTCTATTATTTACATATAAAGGAATATCTAGAACTTAGATTATTATTTACATATAAAGGAAATGTCTAGAACTTAAGTCTGTTATTTACATATAAAGGAAATGTCTAGAACTTCAGTCTATTAAAAGGATCACAGTTGATTCATTCATAAGTGTTCAGCTTTCACTGAGCACCAGTGTGGAAAATACTTCCTGATATTCAGGGGGTTCCACGTTGGCCGGCTGGCTGGCTGCTAACTCACTTGCTATAGCAGCACTGAAGCTAAATTCAAAGGCAGCACAATGTTTTGCTTACAGAGTTTTTGAAATTCTAGAAATGCTCTTTTCTAGTGTGGTAGTGCTCCTCTACACATTAACTGAGATCTTACACCTCTCCTCTTTCATCTTTGGCTTGAGAAATGAGTAATAATTTGCTCTTTCCACTGGTCTCCTGGGAAGTTGGGCAGGTTTTTAGCTTTACGTATAGGCTATTTTGCAGCATATTGTAAAATCCCAGGCATAGTTACAGTTGCTAGGCTGTGAAGGACCAACTGGGTGAACCCATTTGCTACATTAGTGCTGCATCTCTAGTTAGCCGAGAATATCAAAGAAAGAAGCTGGCCCTTTTGTGGGTGAAGCAGCTAAACAATGAGTTGTGCGTCTTTGAGCGTCTATGATTCCCTAATGAACAGCATAACGTCCTAATAAGTTGTTTTAAAGCATCCTCCCAGAAATAGGGGGGGGGGGGGTCCAAGAGATTAATTTGGAGGTTCTGGACGCCCCAGACCCCATCACCAGGACCCTCTGTATTTCATACATTGCTGAGTGCCATACAGTACACAGCACTGTGAACCTAGCAAAAACCACTTAGTTAGCTGTCCAGACAAGTACATCACACAACTTCAACTTCATGCAGCAAAGGCATTTAATCTGGGGCTCAAATGACTGTATACGTAAACATAATAACTAAAGCTTTATTAGTAGGACTGTTTGTCCAACCCAAGAACCAGTCCCAAAACAGATGTAGTCTACTTCTGGCACAGATACAGCAGAGTTGTTTACATCTGGCTAACATGTGGTCCTAATCTGGTGTGTATGTGGCCCAATTGTTGCAACTGGGAGCTGTCAAACCATGCTCCAAATGGGCCACATAAAAATGGAGAATGTGGGCCAGATTTAGACTGATATGGGCAATATTTATTGGGCTACACATACAGAAGTAGTGCCTCTCGGTATGTTAACGCAACAAGCAAGATGTCTCGGCATGGAGTAGTAGCTTAAACATTCTTACACAGTTCCTGCAGAATTTGCAGTAGGGGTGGAGGTGGAGTGACACTGAAGATGACCCACTGCCATTCTGAGTCACTCCATGACAGTTTGGCACGACACCATTGAAGTCTTTGGCGACGCTGAAGTGGTTTAATTCCTATCAGTTGATTCTTTTGGGGTACAACTATTTTTCAGTAATGAGTGCATTTGCGTAATGCCTATAAAATGCATTTAAACTCGTCTTTGGAATGAGAATAACATGTTTAACCAAAAGAAAAAGAAAACTCCTGTAAACGAACTGTAAACAAATATAGTAAAACCACAAGCAGGGCTGGGAAGCTCCACCGCCATCGCTACAATATTCAGAAACAGGCTGGTCAAGACTACACTAAGTACCGGTTTCTTTCATGATGCACTGTTTTATTTTGACAGAAATCTGCTGTATTTAAGGACTACAGTAGCACCATTCACTGTCATAAAGGCTGCGGCTGCTGATTTTGATGTCATGTCACCTCTGACATAACATGATGGTTTTGACAGCTGGCGCTGGCTGAAACACACCTTGGTAAATGTATATATGGCTCACTGTACCGGACTGTTTCAGAGCCAGGTTTTTAACCGAGTTCGACCTTCTAAAATCCTTTTGTTTTGAGTGACCCAGTGCCTTAAATATGATTATTTTAATACAACAAATGACTGAACATTCCATTTTCTCACTACCAGAGAAGTGATGCTTGTGTATATATTTATATATGTTTATTAAGTTGTTACTATTTGCAGTTAATGCATTTGGTAAATAAAAAATGAGTCACCTTGTGTGTTTAAAGTGGTAGTAACTTAAGGCTCCTGCAGATGGCACTGCATGAGGATGATGAGGCTATAAATACCTGCGGTGCGTGAGTGACGGGATCCATAGATTGAGAAGAGGTGCTATAGTGCAGTGAATGTCTCGTTCCATGTGTGGAAAATGGCTCCAAAGCTCCAAAGTTAATGATTGGCTAAAAGGAGTGATTGTATTTGGGCATGCCAAAGACCATAGTGTGAAGGAAGTAGCTGAAGGAAGTACAGGAAATTCTCCTCGGAATTTGTCCAGGGAAAGCATCCACCAAATCCGGCCCAGCTGCACAATTCTTTGATGCAAGAGTGTCTGAACATTGATGTGGCCTTCATCCAAAAGCTTCTCCAGTCCATCCCAAATCACAGCTGTTATTGGTACTTGTGGAGGTATTACATGCAGGTACGTTTCAGTCACAGGTGACTCATTTTTCATATCATGATCCGTGTAAACATCTTGGCTTTTTACATAGTCATTTATGTATTGTTTTTTTACTGTGGGACTGAATTAGTGCAAACTGTGGAAAGGTCACTTAACAAGAAAGACCAAGTTTGGACGTTAAGAACAAAACTCAAAGGTGGATTGACTTCAGTAAAGTGAGCACGTGCAGATAGGTCGGAGGCGTGGATGGGCTTTATAAATAGTCCTGTTTAATTGTCCGCTTTCGTGAGACTTTATCTCTTAATTTGTTAGTGAAGTAGCTGGACTGCATAAGGGTGGACAGTGATAGTGCTGTTGCCATGGTTTCTGTTTGCCGTTTACCTTGTGGGCTGGAGAGGACCTCTGGTTCACCTCCACTTACCGCGACTCCGCCAGTGTTGCACCAAGATGCTGAACTTCAGATTTCATGCATCAGACACATCTCATCCCCTCTCAGTATGGCCCTCACACACGGCTTGTCTGACTGTTTCATGCCATTTGATGTCTTCGGCTGATCTATTTGTGTCTAGCTGTCTTTTGGTGCCTAGACCATCTGTCAGTCTGACTCCCTGGCTGCTTGTGAACTGGAGTTTTCTTTATGTCGGACTATCCTTGCCTCTCTTTCTTTCTTTCTTGTTTCCTTTCTCTAGCTCAAACTCTTTCACGCACAAACAAATGCACAGCCAGACAAAGAGAACATACACACACACACACATACAGTTTATTCCCGTCTATCAGTTTAGTTTGGGTACATTTATTCAGTGAACTGACAGTCTCCTCGGTCATCAGTCTCTACTGAATCGGTCTATCACGCTGTAGCAGGCATCAAGTTTCTTGGTCAAACTTTGTTGAAGTTCAGGAAATCAAATTCATACAGCTTCCTTCCTACCACACATAGTGGTGCTTTGAAGTTTGCGAGCCCTTTAGAATTTTCTACACTCATCCTCAAAAGAATAGTTTCGCCCAGACAGAGGTGTGGAATGGCAGTGCTATTGGGAAGGAAGATAAAGGTCACCAGGAACAACACATGATGATAAATTTAGACTGATATCAGAAATACTTACTGAGCCACACATACAGAAGTAGTGTCTCTCAGTATGGCGTCGGGCCGCCATGCCAAGGCGACATGCCAGACGTCTTGGCATGGAGTTGTAGAGGTTCCTAATGGTGTCCTGTGATAATCCATCCCATGCAGCTTGAATATTCTCACACAGTTCCTGCAGATTGTGCAGTAGGGGTGGAGATGCAGAGACACCAGGCCTTCTGGACATGTGACGCGTGACAACAAGCCGTTCATCTTGCCGCTGACCGCGGTGCCTTCACACACTGATTCATTGAGCGCCTCCAACAAAACAAAAGTGGGACTTGTCACTAAAGTTGATCTGCTGCCATTCTGACTCACTCCATAACAGTCTGGCACGACACCACTGCAGTCTTGCGTGTATATAGTCCTGCGTCATGCAGCCGTCTGCCAATGGTGCTGGCACCAAGAGGATGACTCATGGACGGCATCACTGCTTGTTAGATTTCTGCCGTCGTGCCTGTTGGGTCATTCAGGTGCAGAGATAAGGCTTATGTCACTCGGTGCAACTATTCTATATTTGTGCAACTATGTGAATGGGCACCCTAAACTATTTAGAGAACAGGGATGAAGGAGTTGTTAATAGTCAGTGGTCTGGAAAGGGTTTCAAATCCATCTTTGAAGAGTTTGGACTAGACCAATCTACAGTCAGACAGACTGAAGGAAAATGAAAGACCACCGTTAACCTCCTCAGGAGTGGTCCACCAACAAAGACCACTCCAAGAGCTAGGGACGTAATAGTCCACAAGGTCACAAAGGAACTCAGGGTAACTTCTAAGCAAGGCCTTTCTCACTGTGGCTAATGTTAATGGTTATGAGTCCACCATGAGGAGAACACTATGGTGGGCATGGCAGGGTTGCAAGAAGAAAGCCGCTGCTCCCCACAAAGGACATTGCTGCCTGTCTGCATTTTGCTAAAGAACACTTGGACAACTTAAAAGGCTATTGGAAAAATCTTTTGTGGACGGATGAGACCAAAATAGAACCTTTTGGTCTAAATGAGAAGTGTTATGTCTAGTGAAAGGAAAACACTGTATTCCAGCGTAAGAGTTATATACCTTCTGTGAAACATGGTGGCAGTAATATCATGGATTGGGCCTTTTTTGCTGCATCTGGGCCAGGAGTCTAAATTACACCAGTATCTAAATTACACTGGTTACCAGTTAAATTCCACATAGAGTATAAAATTCTTCTTTTTACATATAAAGCTCTAAACGGCCTCGCTCCTCTGTACCTCTCCGAACTTATCTCATATTACGAACCGTCACGCGACCTTAGGTCTCAAAGTGCGGGCACTCTAGTAGTGTCTAGAATTAACAACGTTACATCAGGGGGCAGAGCCTTTTCATACAAGGCCCCCCAGCTTTGGTATAACCTACCGATCAGT
>CM067484.1:3952044-3967654 GCA_034552555.1 Semaprochilodus insignis | reverse complement strand
GACTTGACTTGAGGTCTCTACATCATTAATGGTACAATGAATACTGAATTATGCCAGTGGGTTCTAATAGAAAATGTCAGGATATCTGTCTGTGAACTGGATCTCAAGAGAACATGGGTCATGCAGCAAGACAATGACCTTAAATATGCAAGTCATTTTACCAAAGAATAGCTAAAGAAGAATAAAGTTAATGTTTTGGATCTTAATTCTATAGAAATGTCGTGAAAGGGCCTGACGCGAGCAGCTCATTGGAGGAAACCCATCAATGTCCCAGAGCTGAAGCTGTTCTGTGCAGAGAAATGGGACCAACAGTTAATGGAAATGTTTAATTGCAATTATTGCTTTACAGGCCAGATAATGGAAACAAAAGCTCACATACTTTTGTTGCTCATACATATGCAATATTGGATCTTTTCCGTTAATCATTTAATGACCAAGTATAATATTTTTGTCTCATTTATTTAATTGGGTTTTCTTTATTTACTTTTAAGATCTGATTATTTTTTAGGTCATATTTATGCAGAAATATAGAAAATTCACAAACTTTAAAGCAACACTGTATATAGTGTTCCCAAAGTCATGTTTGGCATTTGAAGTTTGCTTCTTTAGTTTTGCACTACTATGAGGGTAATGTATCTAATGTAGTGGTTAAATCGTCACCATTGCCTCTAAATAAGCCTTTTAAACAACATTGCTTATGTGCTTTCTGACAACATATGTTATATTTGTATCTATAAAAAGGACATGCATATGTCCTATAGCTAAAGAACATAGCAGCAAATTATTAGATACTGATGTATTATACAATGACTACAGAGACTAATTCAGATTACTTAAACTATAATAATACCATATAACTTAATGATATAAGAAACTATAATATAATTTACAGTATATTTCAAATACTCTTTATAAGAGAGCTAGGGAGTGAATTAACAGCCACTAAATAGTCTAATAAATTCAGGTAAATTAAATTAATAGGAAATCTCCAGATCTACATGAGGCAGTAATCTGATTTCTGTTTTCCAACCACCCAATAAACTCACAGAGGACCACCTGAATAATCAGATAACTGCAGAAATCTGGTTACGATCAGATCATAAAGTGATGTAAATGCACTCAGTGTATTGCGTTTCAAACTAAACCAAACATAGTGTTTTTCCCAAGCCAGTTTATAAGCTTTCCTGTCTGAGTAGTGTCCAGTCTCATGACTGACTGAGTATACCTGACTCTGCCCTTGGGCAAGGCACTGGGCCACTCTACTGACCCAGGTGGTGCTGCCCTCCTGGCAACACTCCACCGCTCCCAGACCTGGGCATAATGAGGCTGCAAAATGAGGCTACACTTCCCCTGTAAGATCGGTAAAGTACATATCATAACAAAGTAGCCACATGATGTAAAACGATGCTTTCTTATGATGCTTATGATGATCTTTATTTAATCTGTTTTGGCAGGTGTGCAGTCCCTACACATATTTGGATGTGCATCAAATAACAGAGCCATGGTCTACCAAAATTAAAACGGTTCAGTTTGCTGCTGATAGGAACACATTTTTACGAAGTTCCGCACCAAGCCAGGGAAGTGAGCATATGTTCCTCCTGTTCTAACATCACATCAGCCCTGTATGTCTTCATAATGTGCCTGTAGTAATGTCTCAGATTTGATGTAAACTCATATCATTTCTGCAGCACAAACTATAATCCAAATAACAGAGTAGCAACGTGTTTGATTATGGCACATAGGTCATAGAATGTATTTTTGGCCAAACATCAGTGACCTGATTGGTTAAAGCGAAATGAACAAATCCGTCATCATTAAGTAAGGGTTATTATTATCACTGCTATGATTGTGATGCACATAAAAGTTAAGCATCTATGTTTTCTACTTTTCTATTTCTATAATGGCATGTGAGAGTTACAGTGCACTTATATCCCTGCTAAATTTCCGCCCAGTACACAAGTACCTGTATGTGTAATTTTGGACGATTTAGCTGCCACGGCATGAAGCCAACTGAACCAAATAAGGAAAAACACAATGTCACAAAACCCCAAACCCATTTCAGCAAACAAACTAAGTGTGAAAACAAACTTAAAGAGACCTATTCTGTGGTTTATTGCTGGGATTTGCAGTGTTGTAGTGATGTGTGCATCTTCAGAGTTACTGAGGCTAAAAACCACCGGTGGCTGGTATTGCACCAGAGGGGACAACCAAGAGCAATGAAGCTAATGGAACCTGAACTGACCCCCTAGCTCTATTCCAGGGGCTGGGCTGAGCCTCACCAAAACGGATCTTGAAAAATGGTCAAAACAATAAAACAGTAATTACACACACCAACCAAGAGGGCATATGTACAGTTTGAGGGCAACAGGGCAAAGGCTTAAGCATACCCTGGGGTGTCCCTGTGCACACGCCGAGATTTAAGGCTTGGGGGTGATTATAAGCCTCCATCACTTGTTAACTACAATAGCCTTCAGTGCAAAACTAAAGAACCAAACATGTCTTGACTGACCTTTGGGATAAGGGCCAAACCATCACTTTAAGGCCACTTATAGCATTGGCTTGGTTCTATACCATTCAAAAGCATTGGGCACTCATTTTTCATGCTGTTGTAAAAGATCCGGGTGTTGGTACTGGTTTTCTACAGCACAAAGCAGTTGGTTTGAGAAGTGCGGCCCTAAGAGGTCAGAACAGCTGCTGTCTGTGAAGTGAATCTCAAGAGAATGTGGGTCATGCAGTAAGACAAAGAAGAAGTAAAGAAAAATAAAGTTAATGTTTTGGATCTTAATTCTATAGAAATGTTGTGGAAGGACCTGAAGCAAGCAGCTTATTGGTTTTATTCATAACTTTATATTACTGTTTATAAATATATATAAATATAAATATATATAATTTATAATGTATATTAGGATAACAGAGATTTTGTGTTATTAGTATTGTATATATTTATATGTATATTTTTTGTATCTAAGTACTGTAAGGGACTTCGCACCTAAGTTTTTCACTCACCTTCACACCTGTGAAAATGTGACGTGACAATAAAAGTGATTTGATTTGATTTGATTTTGATTTGATTTGATTCATTGGAGGAAACCCATCAACAAGCCAGAGTTGAAACTGCACTGTATGGAGGTACATACAGACCTGTGGGACAAGGGCCAAACCATTACTTTAAGGCTGCTTATATCATTGGCTTGGCTCTATACCATACAAAAGCATTGGCCACTCAAGAAACTGGACTTCATGGTTCATGCAGTTGTGAAAGATCCGGGCGTTGGTACTGGTTTTCTATAGCGAAAAAGCAGTTGGTTTGAGAAGTGCGGCCCTAAGAGGCCTATGGAGCCGTCCGCTCGTTGCTGGACATGGCTTACCGCATCACAGTTTGTGTGAGGAGAGGGATCATGGCACAAAGCCCAGAGCCTATGTGTCCCTCACTTAGCCTGACCAAAGGGAGCCTGTGGCTGCACAGCCGGCTGAAGTTAGCTTTGTTATGCACATGAATAAACATGTAACATGCAGCTATATTTCAAGCACCCGCCTAAAAGGATAATCAGAAAAACACAATGCAGAAGTTAAACACAGGTTAATACAGTGCGGATTGAAGCCTCCGCTGATTGAATTCAAGGCTCTCTCCTCCTCTCTTTCTCTCTCGCTCTCTTTATGATTAACCAGACCCACCGGCCTGTGCCCCCCCACACATCACCCCTCCACCACCCCCCCCTCACTGGTCGTTTCCTGTTACTTGGTTACCGGTTGCCGCTGACTGCTTGGGCCGACTGCGTTGCCATGGCTACCGTGCCCATTCTGTCGTCTCCTGGCTGCCTCTTGGCTTCCCTGTCCTGACATCCCCCCCACCAACCCACCACCCACCCACCAACCCACCCGCCCCTTTGGCCCACTCCACACTGCTGTCCCATGAGGCTGAGTGTATGTGCAGTTGTGTGTGTGCGTGACTGTGTGTGTGTGTGGCTGTGTTAGAATGTGTGCGCATGTGTGTGTATATATGTGTGTGTGTGTGTGTGTGTGTGCTTGTGTACACTCCCCCCCTCCCCTCCTCCTCCTCCTCCCTTCCTCCCTCTGGCTGACCGACCGCCCCAGACCAGCAATTTAACACCTGCTGAAGGATTCCTGCTCCGCTTACCAACAGCCAAACACACACATTCAGCTGATATTACCACTTAATGAGCAAACAGCCCGTCCAACTTTTTTACATATGTGCATGAAATATAGTCCCGTAACCCCGCAGTGTAATTACTCCGCACTCATTCATAAGTGATTTATATCCCATATTACATTTACATTACAATGCTGAATTATGTATTGCAGAATGAGCTGGTATTCGTATAAGGCCCTTGCAGTCCGCACACCTTCCTGATTAACTGCAATCTGCTCGCTTAAAGTCTGCCATGCAGTTGGGAAAAAAGGCTGGTGAAAATGTTTACTCAGGAACGTCTTTAATATTTATAAGCCCTGGAATAAAACACATAACGCTTAAAGACGCAGAATAATTCTGGTGCATCTGGATTTCGGAACAAAAGCAGGCTGCATTGTGGTGGGACAGATCTGGTGTGCAGTTCAGGGGAGAGAACTACAGGTGGCAGCAGTCAATAGATCATCAGTCAGCTCATCATCAGTCATCCAGCAGGACACATCAGTGCTGGGAATGTCAGCACTCAAACTTCCCCTGATTCATTCTTCCACACGCTCAGCCTCTCTCACTCTATTCTCTTTCAATCTCTTTCTGTCCCTTGTATCTCTATCATTCTGTCTTTCTTTCTGTCTGTCTGTCTTCTCGTTGTCTCTCTTTCAGTTTATTTCTCTCTTGCTCTATCTCTCTTTTTCATCATCTCTCACTTTGTTCTTTGTTTTCTCTATCTCTGTCCTCTCTGTCCTCTTTCAATTTCTCTCGTTCTCATTGTCTCTCTGTTGTTTTGTCTTTCTCTCTTTCTAACTGTCTATTCTCAGACTCTCTCTTGTTCTTTTTTTCTCTCCTTTTCCCTCTTTCTCTCTGTCTCTCTATCATCTCATTCTCATTGTCTCTCTCTCTCTTACTTTGTTTCTGTCTCTTTCTGTCCTCCCTCGCTGTCTCTCTCTATCCTTCCTCTCTCTGTTGTTTGGTCTTTCTCTTTTTCTGACTGTCTATCTCTATCTCTGACTTTCTCTTGCTCTTTCGTTTCTCTCCTTTTCTCTCAGTCTGTCTCTATCTCTGTCTTTCTCTCTGTCCCTCTCTATCTCTATCTATCATCTCTCAGTCTCTCTTGTTCTCATTGTCTCTCTCTGTCTCTCTTAATCTCCCTCTATCTTCTCTGTTTTTCTAATTGTTGTTTTGTCTTTCTCTCTTTCTAACTGTCTATCTCAGACTCCCTCTTGCTCTTTTGTTTCTCTCTCTGTCTTTTTCTCTGTCTCTCTATCCTCTCTCAACCTCTTTGTCTCTCTTTCTCCCTGTTTCAATGTCTTTCTCAATATCCCTCTATCTTCTCTGTTTTTCTCTCTGTCATTTTGTCTTTCTCTTTCTGACTGTCTGTCTCAGACTTTCTCTTGTTCTATTCCCTCTCTCTGTCTCTCTCTCTCTCTATCCTCTCATTCACATTGTCTTGCTCTCACTTTGTTTCTCTCTGTCTCTCTCAATTTCCTTCTATCCTGTTCTTTGTCGTTTAGTCTTTCTCTTTTTCTGTCTATCTTAGACTCCCTCATGTTCTTTCTCATTTGCTCTCATTGCCTCTCTATCCTCACTCTCTTCTTGTTTTCTTTCTTTCTTTCTTTCTTTCTTTCTTTCTTTCTTTCTTTCTTTCTATCTATCGTCTCTCACTTCCCTTTTACTCTTTTCTATTTCTTCCTGTACTGTCACTCTATTCTTTCACTATATTCCCTCTCTCTCTCTGCTCTCTCTGTTTCTCTTTCTTTCTCTCCTGCGGTGTGTTTGATCAACCCCATCCAACTCAGAATTCCTTGGGAAGTGCGCTGTGGATGAGAGGGTGGCAACGCACATAAAAAGCACCCCCCCAAAAAAACCCTCCCATATTCCATGCCTTCCACATCATACCCTTCAGCTTAACGAGTGCTAAGAGAAGACCTCGCCTCCGCAGCCAGCACACGTCCAAACGACGCGTCTTACAGTAAAACCAGCTTGAGATGTGAGTGAAAATCCGCCTTTTGACACTAATCACCTTGACTATGGTAGCAAGCCTACCACCACAGAGTCATGTGACCCGTGTGAAGCCGGAGGGGGAGGAATGCCCCCCCACCAACCCCCCACTTTAAAAGGCCGACGTTATGGAGATGATGGGTTGAGGTTCATCATGGCCGGGCTGGGGGCTGGGGGAGGGGGCGTTTAATTAGGAAGCAAGGGGCTCATTAACTGACGGAGAAGTGTGACCACCCCCCAACAGTACCCCCGTATGACCCCCCCACCCCCACACACCCTGCACCCTCAACCCCCTTCAGCACATCATCCTGATGTGGTTTTGGGTCCAGAGCCAGTCTAAAGGTCAGAGGGCAGAGGGTCCTGCAATGGCCAGATAAATGATGTTGAGTCGCATCCGGTGATCATCGCAGTGTGGCTACGAATGCAACGTGTGCACTTATTTTACTGCTGCTTTCACAGTTCAGGTGTATATTTTTGCCACAGCTTTATTTATTCCAAAACGCAGTGCCAAAAAATAAACCACAAGGTTAACAGAGAGGAGGAAGGAGAGAGAGTGTGTGTGTATGCGTGTGGGTGTGTATGTGTGTGTGTGTGTGTGTGTGTGTGGAGAAACGGAACAGCAGAGAAACAGAATTGGAAGTTACTTGAGAAAGAGAGAATAAGGACAGAGGCAAAGAAAAGGCCTGAGTTAGATATTTGAGAAAGGGAGAGAGGTAAAAGAGGGACTTAGGAGGGAAGACTCAGCATGATGTGAAAGTGTATTTTTTTTCTTGGACAGTTTTGGGCTAATGCTCAGCTTTGGGTACACCCACCCTGAGCTGGCAAAAATAAACAGCGGCACATCAGCCTGACTGCATGGCACGAAACAAACACAGAGAGAAGCTCTGCCCCAGTGTAGAGCAGCCCCTCTCTCCTATGCATTACTGCACATGTGCCCTCTGAACAAAGGAGAAATATTCACTTTGCAAAAACAATCTATCCTGTAAGCCAAAGACTATATATGTATGTATATATATACATACACTTCGATGAGACATGCAAATAATTCAAGTTTCACTCTCGCCGATGCATGTGACATAGGCAAGGACGGGCCTTATCGCTGTACCTGACTGACCCAACAGCCACGATTGCGGACATTCAGTGAGCAGTGATGACCTCCATGAGTCATCCTGTTAGTGCCAGCACCATTGGCAGGATTGCGTGCACACGGACCATTATGAAGACTGCCCTTAACACCACGTCAGCATCGTCAAAGACTGCAATGGTGTCATGCCAGAGTGTCATGGAGTGACTCAGAATGGCAGCAGGTCATCTTCAGTGACGAGTCCCATTTTGGAGACGACCAACTAATCTGTGTGTGTAGGCACCGTGGTCAGCGCCAAGATAAATGGTTTGTTGTCACGCATCACATGTCCAGAAGGCCTGGTGTCACTCCACCTCCACCCCTAACACAATATCTGCAGGAACTGTGCGAGAATATTCAAGCTGCATGGGATGTATTATTACAGGACAACTCCATGCCGAGACATCTTGCATATATATATATATACATATATATATATAATACACCCACGGTCATATCAGAATATTATGACCATCCCTGGTTTGGAATTAACTTGGCCTAGGACATCACAGACACAATGTGGCAGGGTTTTCTGCATGTATGAATAAGCGAGCACACCATTCAGTTGTAACAGGATCTTCATGGGCAAAGGACACGATTTGACTGATGTCCAAAAGGGCCTAAAAATAGTGTACTGGGTGAAGGGTGGTAGCATTTCGGAAACTGCTTACTTCTAGAGATGTTCTAGAGCCAGCGGCTGTGAAGATGTACAGAGAATGGACTTATCGCACATTGAGTGCCTCCCAACAGCATAACAGTGGTGCCCCATGGGCCATTGATGCCAGAGGGGAATGACGACTCTGGTGAGTGGTACAGAGCAATCAACACGCCACAGTGGACCAGTTAACCTCTATAATGAACACAGGAGCTCTTAGGAAAGTGTCAGCAATCACCGTTGAGTGAACACTGTTACGTCTGGACCTGTAAAGCAGATGTATGGGTAAGGTGCAGATGTTTACCAAAGTTCATTGTTAATGTCGCCTCCAGACTGCATGAGAGTACTGCAATTAGACATTATCGGACAAACCAGGTACCAAGTGGATGGGTGGTGGTGTATACACAGCCAAACATAGGGTGGTGGTGGCACTGTGAATGTCTGAGAGGCATTTTACTGGCATGGTCTTGGACCACTTATACCTCTTTAATGAGTCTCTGAATGCCAACAGGTTCTTGGCAATCCTAGCAGATCATGTGCACCTGTATATGTTGACATTATTCCTTGATGGTAATGGTACCTATCAACAGGATAATGCCCCACCTCACCATGCAAGAGTGGTGCATGAGTGATTTCAGGAGCACGACAGTGACTTTGGTGTCCTTCCCTGAACTGCTAACATGCCAAGTCTGGAGCAGATCTATCAGAGCACAAACAGCAACTGATCTGGGAACACTTGGATCACTGCCTCCAATGGTAAATTCCACACAGCCGGTATGGCGTGTGATACATCGGTAAGCCCATCCTACTTCCCGGAGCCCTGCGATGCGACCCCTCACAAACTCTTCCAACTGCTCGAATTGCTTTTGAGGTCTTCTCTTGTGTAGCAGGACAACTTTATATAGTCAGTCAGGTATAGTGATAAGGCCGTCACATGCATGGCCAAGCATGACACTTAAATCATTCGCATGTCTCAAGATGTCAAACCCACCCATCAAGTTTTATTCCCGTTGGCCAATTTTTGACTATGAGTGTATATTTGTATATCTGTTGAGGCTTCTGTGCTAAATAACTTTTACTGAAAGGTTGTTTGACTGTTTTTGACATGTGCACAGTACTGTTTATGTATTACTATGCAGTATAGTGTGTGTGTGTGTGGCCCGAATGATGAGCACTGAGGGGAATGACACCAAACGCAAGAGTGAAAACACACACAGATGCACACAAAGGCCGAAAAGCAGCATTTTTCTCTACTGGCAGCATTCTTAATCGCACCCTGAGGATGTGATGTGAAAGCACTGGGTTAAGCTGTGTGCCGAGCCCACTCAGTCTGCTAGAGAGCAGAGCAAGGACGCTAATCCGCTAACAGCAGCACTAGACCCCCACCATCACCACCACCCCAAGAAAAATCGTTCGCAAAACAATGGCCGTCCAGAACTGCTCATCGGGCCCCCTGACCAATGCTCAGTCAAAAATGATGAAACTCGGAGAAACACTCAGACGTGGACAAAGAAACCAAGGCTTATGCTCACCTGAATGCCAGCAGACGACTGACTTGCCTATCCACTGTTAAATTCATAGCTATAGAAAAGAGTTTCAAGTATTTTGGACGATAATAACGTAGGGTCAGTGTGGCCCTGAACATGCACAGACCTGGATGAATGAATGAATAAATGACTGAATGAACGAAATGGAGAACGAGAGTGCCTAGACACTTGCTCATCCAACATTTCTTCTGAAATCAAAGGTATCAATAGAGATGCATTACCTGCCTATACTGTTCTGGGAAGGGTGTTCTGTTATTATGATCTGTTGGAACACTGCTGGGAGGATTTGGCTGCATTCAAACACAATAGCATTAGTAAGGTCAGGGACTGATGTTGGGTGATTATTACCATCCACAAATGGCACTCCAACTCATCCCAATATATTGGATGGACCTCTATCACTTCAGAGAACACAGTGCCCCACAGGCTAACACTGTCCCCTCTATCCAACATAGGCCTTAATGACCTTAGGCTCATTATGACTGCTTCAGAATCCCTTTTGGCAATGCTCTTCTATGGTGTGTAACTGAACTGCAAAGTAACAGGTGCACCTGTAGCTTGATTGCATTTTTAAGATGTAATCAAAGTCATCTGAGTGCATTGATGTAAAACATGCATTTCTAGAGAAACTTAACAAGGCTGTTGAGAGGTATGTGCAAGGCGAAACAGAAAACTCAGGAGACACATGTGGGTTCACTGATAGTTTAGGATAGTAAATAAAATGGTGTTTATGCAGGCATGGCAACCTTGGTTCCTCTCACCACCACTGTAAAGAAAGTCAAAATGGTAAAGGTCTCTACAATTAATCGTTCACATCTATCCAGTCTCAATGACTATCAATTTATCCAGTCTCAATTTACATCTATATAAGTAGTGTCTCTCAGTATAGCGTTGGGCCGCCATATTTACTAATGCAACATGCCAGACAACTCGGCATGGAGGTGTAGAGGTTCCTAATGGAGTCCTGTGATAATCCATCCCATGCAGCTTAAGTATTCTCACCCAGTTCCTGCACATTTTGCGGTAGGGGTGGAGGTGTCGTGACACCAGCCCTTCTGGACGTGTGACACATGACAAACGTTTATCTTGGTGATGACCACGGTGCATCCACACACGGATTCATTGGTCATCTCCACCAAGGCAAAAATGGGACTCGTCACTGAAGATGACCCGCTGCCTTGATAGTCTGGCATGACACCATTGCAGTCTTTGGTTACCTTGACGTGGTGTTAAGGGCAGCCCTCGTAACGGTCTGCATGCATGTAGTCCTGCATCATGCAGCCGTCTGCAAATGGCGCTGGCACTAACAGAATGACTCATGGAGAGAATCACTGCTCGCTGAACGTCTGCAATCGTGGCTGGTGGACCAGTCAGGTACAGCGATAAGGCCCATCCTTGCTTGCGTGAAACTTGATTCATTGGCATGTCTCATGATGTCAAACCTACCCACCAAGTTTCATTCCTTATAGCTGATTCCTTCTAGGCGCAAAAAGCTATTTTTTTGATAATGCGTGTATGTTAACATAATGAGATCTTATTTCTGTTCACTTACATTGTCATTAAAATGCTCAATCAATGCAAACAGCAGCTACCATTTTCAAAATGGGTTAATAAATAAATAAAAATGAAAAAAATCAAAAACAGGGTTTTGAGGTTTTGACATGACAGCAAGAAAACAGAATACATATATCCTATACATAATGCAATATACAAACACACGCTGGAGCTATAGAGGATTGTGGAAATAGCGGAGGTGTAGTGGTGGAGTTGGGCTGGGGCACATCCGGACTGTCCTGCGCTGCCTCTCCCTCTGCTAGAGCCTGAGCAGAGCTGCTGTCATAGCAACAGCAGCCGACATCACCAGCAGTCCCAGCATGGTCCTCAACACAGCCCTGGAGCAGTCTCACTACGCGGCACACGCACACAAAGATCACGCTCACATACCACCACACACACACACACACACACACACACACACACACACCGCACACACACAGCACCGTAACCTACTGTCTCAGTAAAACACACAAAGAGCATGGTAATATACCATCACACACACATCACTGTGTAATGGGTTCACAAGCATATGCCTTCTGTGGAGGTCACAGATGTCCCTTATAACACATACTGCGTTAGACCACTTACAGCAATGCAAAGAATGGCAAGATAAAGGGCCTGGCATGAGTGGACCATTGCTTTCTGTGTGTCCAGCAGCACATTCAGCACCGAAACTCCGCCATTGCACCTTAGAAGATGATTGCTCCGTTTGCTGATAGGTGAGGAATACAAAATCAACACAATCACCGTGAACAAAGCACATAGAAATTTCACCTTGCCTAGACCTACACAAAGGCAGCTTTCTCATTGCAGCAAACGGCTAAATGGTTCACCAAACTTGACGGCCAAAACTAAAGTTTCCACCGCGAATGGAATCACATGTTGGCTTATGTTTTAGATTCTGAAGACATGTCAGATACAAAAACTTCCCCTAAAAAATTATTTTATGTTTTCCTATTGTTCTATTGTTCTATCGTCTAAACCGCTTTATCCTTCTAGGTTGCAGGGGGTGCTGGAGGCTATCCCAGCGTTCAATGGGCAGAAGGCAGGAAACACCCTGGACAGGCCGCCAAGCCATTGCAGGGCAGATTAACACAAATCTAAGGGGCCAATTCACCTGACACCACGTCTTTGGACTGTAGGAGGAAACCCACGCAGACACGGGGAGAACATACAAACTCCACACAGAAAGGACCCCAAAAGTCCTGGTCGGGAATCAAACCCGGGCACTTCTTGCTGTGAGGCGACAGTGCTACCCACTGTGCCACCCCTAATTTAGAATTAAGCAGAATAGTTATAATTATTGCCATATTTGATGGCTATAGTCATAAATTAAGTCACAGTGCTCGACACTTTTCTGAGGGTAACTGCTTGTTTCCTTACAAAGGGAGCACAAAAACTGTCCTCTTTAATTAGATGCAGTACAGCACAGCACATTAAATAAGGAAAATCATTAGCCTATATACAGTGCATACAGTGTTTTGATGGGATCCAAAGCTTTGGAAAACATATTATTTTATACAGTAATAGTGTATGAACATGTATAGGCCTGGATGAATGAAGGTAAATGAAATGGAGAACGAGAGTGCCTAAGATGATCTTATAACGGCTCTTCTAAAATCAAGGGTATTAATAGGGAGCTTGATGCATTCATTGCCTCTGCTCTTTTGGGAATGCTTTATGCTGTCTGTTGGAACATTGCTGGAAGGTTTGGTTGCATTCAGATACAAGAGCATTAGTGAGGTCAGGCACTGATGTTGGATGATTAGTAACACATCCACAAATGGCGCTCTGACTCCTCCCAATGCATTGGCTTGAGCTACATCACCTCAGAGAGTGCAGTACCACTGTTCCACAGGCCGGCACTGGGGGGCTTTATAGATCTATAGGTGGCCTTGGGCATGGTGACCTTAGACCTTCAGAGTGCCTATTGGCAATGCTTTTCTATGGTGTGTAACTGAATTGCAAAGTAACAGGTGCACCTCAACATACATGTTTCTTCGGACAGTGACGATATTAACAAATAGCTAAGGAATCAACTGACAGGAATGAAACTTGGTGGGTAGGTTTGACATTGTGAGACATGAGAACGATTCAAGTTCCATGCACGTGACCTAAACAAGGATGGGCCTCATCGCACGATTGCAGACATTCAGTGAGCTGTGATGGCAGACGGCTGCACGACGCAGGACTACATGCATGCAGACCGTTAAGACAACTGCCCTTAACATCATGTCAGCATCGCCAAAGACTGCAATGGTGTTGTGCCAGACTGTCATGGAGTGACTCAGAATGGCAGCGGGTCATCCTCAGTGACAAGTCCCGCTTTTGCCTGAGACGACCAACGAATGCATGAGTGGAGGCACCGTAGTCAGCACCATGATTTGGTTTGTTGTCATGTATCACACATCCAGAAGGCCTGGTGTCACTCCATCTCCACCCCTACAGCAAAATCTGCAGGAACTGTGTGAGAATATTCAAGCTGCATGGGATGGATTATCACAGGACACCATTAGGAACCTCTACACCTCCATGCCGAGACATCTGGCATGTTGCGTTAGCAAACATGGTGGCCCAACGCCATACTGAGAGACACTACTTCTGTATGTGTAGCTCAATTAATATCGCCCAGGCTCAATTTATCATAATTTATTGTTCCTGGTAACCTTTTCCTGGCACATTTTCCTTCTTTAGGGTATGTGAATTAGGCTTGTTGTTGTTGTTCCCCTTTATCACGACCAGAAAGTTGTTTTTAGCCAAAAGCTCGTCCCTTCAGCTGCTCGCTGCTCTCCACTCAGATTGCGACACGGTTCTCTTCGTCACTGTGCAGTAGACCCTCTACTTCCTCAACATACAAACACACATATGTAACAGTCATATAAGGGCTTATCCTCCCTTCCTAAGTGGTCTTAACTCTGGTGTGACTCCTCTGTAGCTCTGTGGGTGAAGATGTGATGATTTGTAGCTCAGTCAGGAATGAATTGAGCCTGTTTTCCACCGCAGCGCTTCATTCAAACAGGTGGACAGGCGGACAGTGTGGGCTAACGGCGGCTAACAGCTAACCTCCACAGCACCGCAGCTAACATTAGCCGAGCACTTCTTCTACAAACGTTAAAGGGCGGCGTGTGCGGGGAAAGTAGCGGCTCGTCGAAGCCGGTAAGGGTGGACAAGAGATTGTACCAACCCCCCCACACACACATACACCTTCACTCCTGTTCGGTGCTCTTTCTTTGTTGTTCGGCTGTGGAGTACCAGGGTTTTTCCCTCCTCCTCACTGAGAGGAGACTGTCTGTTTTCGTCCAGGTGGGAGCGAATCTTCGCGGAGGGACGTCCCCCCTCTCACTCCCTCTGTGCGCGTGCGTGTGTGTGTGCGTGCATGACAGGGACATTAGCCGTGGTGGTCTGGGACAGTAGCAGAGCAAGGCGAGGCGAAGCGGCGCTGCTAACAGGTGTGCGGCTTCCCCTCAAACACACACACACACATACACACGCTGGCTCTCTCTCACTCTCTTACACACACAGAGAGAGCCTTCCGACAGAGAGAGGGTGGTCTCAGAGAGAGAGAGAGAGAGAGAGTGAGTGAGAGAGAGAGAGAGGTCTCGGGGAAATCGTCCTGTTAGCGGGACGGGGAGAGGAGGGGGGAGAGCGTGCTGTCATCTCAGCGGCAGGCTGAGGGTTTAGAGTTGGGCTCTGTTTGCGTTTGTTTTTATTGTTATTGTTGTTTGTGAAGGGACGGTGACGCGGCGCGCGCGGAGGGAAAGGAAAAGAACAAGGAAAGAAAAAGAAGAAGAAGAAGAAAAAGAAGAAGAAGTGGAAGAGGAGGAAGAAGAAAAGCGGCGGCAGCAGTAGCAGCAGCAGCAGCTCATGGCAGCGAAGAAAGCGTGCGCGGCGGACCCGAGCAAGCGGAGCCGGAGTCCCGTCGTGCTGGAGGCGGAGATGTTCAGCGAATTTCAGGAGTGGTGCCTCCGCACGTACGGAGACTCGGGCAAGACCAAGACGGTCACGCGCAGGAAATACAACAAGATCATGCAGACGCTGCTGCAGAGCGACGAGGCGGACGGCGGCGTTTACGTGGACAACAGCCACATCAACGCCAAATTCAAGTTCTGGGTGAAGTCCAAGGGCTTCCAGGTCGGCAGCAGCAGCAGCGGCGGCGGCGGCAGCAGCAGCAGCAGCGTCCTGGGCGAGCACAACAAGAAAGGGACGGCACCGGGGAAGCCCGTGCTCTACGTGCCCGTCAAGTCCACGGTAAAAGTGCGCTCTTTTTACCTCTGTGCGTGTCTGTGTGCGTGTGCTGAAAACTCTCTGTCAGTCAGTCAGTGCGTGAGTCAGTCGGGTCCGAGGAGCGGGGCGCCACGTCCCTCTCTTCGCTCGCGCTCCGAGACCGAGCTGCCATAGCAACGCGCGGAGCCTTGTGCCAGTCCCGGGCCGCGTATAGTAACGGTGTCGCGCCCGGGGGGGCACGCGCGTCGTCCTGCCAACGGGATGGCACGCGCAATCGTCAGTATTGTTAAATGGCAGTGAACATGCACACATATATACATATATCTACATATGTGTAGTCCCCCATTTGTGCGTGTGGTCTG
>CM067484.1:3863480-3937238 GCA_034552555.1 Semaprochilodus insignis | reverse complement strand
AGATGACCCGCTGCCATTCTGAGTCACTCCATAATGGCCTGGCATGACACCATTGCAGTCTGTGGCGACGCTGACATGGTGTTAAGGGCAGTCGTCGCATGCATGTAGTCCTGAGTCGTGCAGCCGTCTACCAATGGTGCTGGCACTAACAGGATGACGCATGGAGGGCATCACTCCTCGCTGAATATCCGCAGTCATAGCCGTTGGGTCAGTCAGGTACGGTGATCAGGCCGGTCCTTCCGTGGCTGAGCATGAAACATTTCCATGAAACATGTCTCACAATGTCAAACTACCCACCAAGTTTCTTTCCTGTTGGTTGATTCTTTCTGGATGCAACCATTTGTTATATATATGTATACTGTATATACATCTGTTAAAGGAAACTAACCTGTATTTATAGGTGTATGTTTAGATACTTTTTGTAAGTTGGTAGGTCTATTTGACTAACTCTTGAAACATTGAACACTTTGGTTGATAAATAAGCATTGTGCACCTATTAAACATGGAATAATGAGATTTGAGGTCAGTGTTGAACTCTTGGGGAACTCATGGTTAGAACATCTTAGTATGCATCTGTTCAGTGACAGATGAGTGGGGTATGAATCTTAGAGCTGGCAGCGAACCGATTCAATTCATGATGCACGATTCATGGTTTTATATTTGATTTCAGAAGTTCAGATCAGCGCTTTAAGTTTTACTGTATTATTGTAATGAAATGATTCTAATGACATTGTTAGAATGATTGTAATGCAATCAGGGAAAAACTGAATTTTTGAAAAAACTGAAGGAACTGAAGTTAAACAACAGTTAATTTCACTGATTGCACACCCAACCGTTTATGTGGGTTATGTGCTTATTAGAGTATTCACATATAGAACCTGTCAGGCTCGTCAAAGTCTGATAAAATTAAATATATACCAAAATAGGTCGCTATCGGTTGGTTAATTATCAGTAGTGCCTGAGTGGTTTGTAAATCTCTTGCACTGTGTTTCTTCCATCTTTCATGTCGGTGAGGAGAATGTCATGCGTATTTGTTTAATTATTACACACATTTGTTTCTGCAAGTTTGTTTCTTAATAACATGAATTCATAGTGTGGTGACGTGGTAGTGCAGTGGGTATTGCTGCACAAGGGCCTGGGTTCCATTACTGGCTGGGGCATCCAGAGTCCCTTCTGTGGGGAGTTTGCATGTTCTCCCCGTATCTGCATAGATTTCTTCTGGGTGCTCCAGTTTCCTCCCAAAGACATGCAATCAGGCTGGCTGGAGACGCTAAATTGCCCCCCTAGGTGTGAGTGCATGTGTATGTCTGTCTGTCTTGTGCTGGACTGACGGCCTGTCCAGGGTGTTTCCTGCCTTCTGCCCATTGAGTGCTGGGATAGGCTCCAGCACCTCCTGTGATCCAGAAGGATTAAGCAGTTTAGAGGATGAGATGATGAGTTGTAGAATCTAGAACTGACTGATGTAAACAAGTAACTACTTTTCCTTGTACATGTAATGCAGTTGCCCTTTGAAAAATAATGAACCATTACACCACTAATAGATATATTACTGATGCTGCCAGAGGCATAGAACGTATACCTAGAAATACCTCGGAATTGGTCTCTGGAGAGAGACCCTGTTAGACGCGTTCATAAGCGTTTCACATCAATACGCGTTGACTCCTTGTATACAGTGAGATTTCTTGTGATGAATTGGTCTTTTACTAACACTCCGGTGAGATTTTGTCCTTAGCATAAAGTAATCCTTACTCTATGCAGGTAGGCCAGGCCAGGCCAGATAAAGTTTCTGGAGGCTAAAGTGGACCCAGAACGTTCCGGTCCATCATGAATATCTGTCCATTCGGTACCCTAGGCCGAACATCACACTGATGATGGTATTATACACAGTTTTTGCTGACCCTTTTTTGCTCCCCAACACTGTTCATACCCTGGTGGATAAAACTCTGTCAAGCCTTTTTAACAGATGGTTAACCACAATAGCAGTCTGGAGTGAGAGAGCGAGAGAGAGAGGTCCGCCCCAGGGCTCAAGGTTCCAGTCCTGCAAATGCAAAACATGCTGGGACAGCTACTGCTCTTCCATAGGACTCTGATCTCTAACGTTTCTCTCTTTCTCTGCCTTTTGGTAAAACACAAACACAAATCCAAACTAGCTAACTGCAGTTAGCATCCCGTGTTAGCATCTGCAGGTGATACAACTCAGAAGATAAAGGGAATTAAAGCAGAGTTTCATTGTGATGAGTGATTAATTAGCATGCATGCTCACAGAGGTCACATTAGACACAAGATCAGGCATCTCTAGATTACTCAGTGGCCTTTCATTTACCAATCATTTGCATCAGTGCTAACAGTTTTGCATGCTGCGTTTGCAGCTCAAGGGCTGTTTATGGATCAGACGTTGTTGTTTGCAACCTAACGTAAAACTATTAGACCAACTTTGAAAGACCAAAAAACAAGCAGCTTGTTTCTTGTTGTGCACACTTTGTGTATGATACGTGTATACCTAATTAGGATACTTGAATCTATATTTGGCTGTTATTGCACAGGTCTGTCATTTATTTGCACTAATTTGCATACTGCACATACGTTCAGACTTATATAGCATATATTGCACATTTTCCTAATTTATGTACGTACATATCTATTTTTCTTCCCTCTAGTCTTTTCTTTCTTATTTAGTACTTAGTATTTATATTGTAGTTGTTAATACTTGAAGTCCGGGAGCTAGTGCAGAGCAAGAATGTCATTGTACAGTGCAACCGCTTGAATCTTGAATCTAATTATTGCTGACCTTATTTTATCAGTGTTACAGACACATTGTAATATACATCCAATTCTTATTAACGTCACTCTAATATTGATCATGAAAACACTCTGTTAGTGATGTGCTCAGTAGATACATTGTAAAGTCAAAAAGCTGCAGCTTAAAAAAGGTTTATTAAGTTAAGTAAGTAAAGTAAGTAAACTGTATATAACAAGCTAACAAATGCATCACACCCTTAATTCATCTGTTTACTAAATATTACAGGTACAGTGAACATTATTTTTGCATCACATTGAATGCACTCCCTTACTGAGCAATCTGAACTTTAAGTTATGATAAGTTGATCATAAGATGAACTAATAAGTTGATAAGACATGAAACACAGATTTGTGTTCCACTAACTTACTATTCACAATTCAGTTAACTCAAAATGTTAAGGCGGCGCAAACACAATCTGTTTCTAAACAAAACAACACTTTTTGTTTCAGTAGTTTAATAGAATTTAGCTGCATAATAAGTAATAAGTGGTTTATTACGCATCTAAATTCTTGGAAAACTATTAAAACTCACCTTTAAAAACCAAACACTGTCTTCTTTAGCAGACTGACTGTGAACACTACTTTAAAACTGTGATACAGTATTATGTAGTCTGCAGTCCATTCAGGACAGACTCATGATTTTAAACACAACATAACATTACAGTTATGTATCATTGAATGGCTGTTGTTTACATTTCATCATCAGTGATAACAGACGCTTTAATGATACTGTAACAAATGGACAGAAGTCAGACATGCATGTTTGCACCTGTTCATAGCTTATGGAATCGAATGTAAATGTAGGTCATTGCAGGACAGATAGCCTATGTAATTACCCAGCATGGCTCAGTAATAACTGGATGTTTAGAGGTTACAGTTATGGGGGGGGTTCTGATTTTAGGGCTGCACTTGGGTTTTATGGGACTAAAAAAACTGGTCCTGATTGTTCCACTCTCACGTAGCTTGATTGACCCACTTCAAACCTTGTCTGTGGTAAGTGAGAGGCCTCTTACTTGGGAAGGCTTTCAGAGTTTAAGAGTGATCTGATGGGTAATCTCTCCTCAGCTCTCCTCCTTTCTCTTCTCCTCTACTCGCTTCTCTTCTTGTTTCCTCTCGTCTCCTTTTCTGCCCTTTCCTGTACTCTTTTCACCTCTCCTTTTATCTTTTTCGCTTCTCCCTTACTTTCCTCTCTTCTTGTCTTTCTCTCTTCCTCTCTTCTTCTCTTCTTCTCTTCTTCCACTCCTTCATTTCTCTCCTTCCCTTTCCTCTCTTTGCTTTGCATTTATTCTGCTGTCCTATCATTTGTCTTGTCCCGACATCTCTCTTCTCTTCTCTTCTCTTCTCTTCTCTTCTCTTCTCTTCTCTTCTCTTCTCTTCTCACCTTTTTGTTTCTCACTACTTCTTTCTTCTCCTCTCTTGTTCTCTTTTCATCTCTGTTTCTCCATTTTCCCTTTCTCCTCTCCTCTCCTCTCCTCTCCTCTCCTCTCCTCTCCCTTTTCCTTTCTACCTCTTCTCTTCTCTTCTCTCCACCATCCTCTCCTTTTCTCACATTTTTCATCCTTTCATATGTCCTCTCCTCTTCTTTTCTCATGTCTTCTTGTTTGCTGTCCTCTCCCCTTTTATCCTATCTACACCTCCCCTCTCCTTTGGTTTCCTCCTCTTTTCTTCTCTCCTCACTTCTCCATGTTCCTCCTCTCCTCACTGTAGTATATGAAAGCTGTAGTCGGAGACGTGAGGAGCTTTTGAAAGCTCTAGTAGCGGCTAGCGAGCGTTCATTCAGTCTGTAAGCGCGAATGGGAGTCTGTGGAAGTATCAGGGAGCGCTGATGTGGGTGGGAGAAATGAGAGACTGTGCTGTCCAAGGTGGCCGCCTGACATTATACGTATGGGCGCCTGTTAGTATTCCATTACTTGTCTGTATGTGTTTATGGGTTATTGGCCCATGAGGCTGAACATAAATATGTGTGTTTTTCCATATTTATCAATGAGTGTGCCATGGGACGTAGCTCGTGCCTTACTTTCAGTATGTGTTGTATGTGTCTGAGTGTGAGAGAGAGAGAGAGAGAGAGAGAGAGAGAGAGAGAGAGAGGGTCGCTGATGGCGCTGCTCTGCTTTTCCTCCCCTCGGCACCCTCTCTCTGTTGCCATGGAGAGACAGTTCTTTTCTCCCATAGGAGGAGAAATTAACACCATTTTTAACTGGCTCCAGGACCTCCCCCCTGCCAGAGAGAGAGATATAGAGAAAGAAGGAGCGAGAGAGAGAGCACTGCTCCAAATACACAACCCTGCACACACACACACACGTAGAAGCTCACTTGCATGTGCACACCTACACAGATTACCACACACACAGTCCCGGCTCATGCTGCCAGCTTTTGGTCGGGCTCGCTGAGCGGATCAGAGTGTGTGTGTGTGTGTGAGACGGAGAGAGAGAGAGAGAGAGCGAGGGAGAGACAGAGAGAGAGAGAGAGAGGAGGAGAGAGAGAGAGAAGGAGGAGGAGGAAAGAGAGAGAGAGAGAATAAAAGCCTTCTCCCATCTCTATTCTGGGTGGATGCTGCAGTGGGACAAAAGAGCATCTCACTCCCCCCTACCCCCATATCTCTCACCCTCTCTGTCTCTCTATGTCTCTCTCTTTCTCTCTCACTCTCTCCTTTGCCATCTCTCTGTGTATAATTAGCTGCTGCAGTCTCTCATTAGCGTTTGTGGACCTGTCTGTCTCTCCGGCTGTCCGTCCCCCCTGCAATTACGCCATGACATCGGGGTCACATGACCCCCACCAACATCTCAGCACGTGCTATTAGCATGACGACGGCTGTGCCAGATCTGAACGAAAGCCGAATAAACGGACAGAAATGCCCTTATGCGTTTCATTAATGCACTGCTTGCATCCATTTGACTTTGCTGGCTGTGGCTAGGGCCGCAATTCACATTATCATTGCTGAAACCTGTTAATCTATGTGACTTATATATGATTATTCAACCTATCAGATCATTATGTCTGCTGTGATTCTTTCTCATAACGCAGCCTTTATAAAAAGTTGTGTCTTTGCACTTCCATATCGCCCCCAGCATTTCCTGTAGTGTAGTGCAATCTGTCAGAATGACCATGAGGCCGCCATCATATGGAAACCTCAAGACTTTATTTGTTATTGTTTCAGTATGTTGGTGAAATCAGCTGACCCTTAGATGTCACCAACGCTTGCGTGGCTTCTTGCTGTTGTTGGCTGCATAGGCTAAAGCCTGCTTTATAGGCTTGTCAGTATTCCCACCTTTGAATGAGGCAAAGCCAGTTATGCTAAATAAGAATGACGAATGGCTAATACATGGCTAATAATGTTTGATGACCCAAAAAGTAGCCTGTAGGAAAATAAATATACTGTAATATTTATGTATAAAATGTAAAACCCTCTCTCAGCCTGGCGATCTATATCTATCAGCTTCATATGAGCATAATTTGACAGATTGTACAAGAACAGACATTGGATTATATATACAGTCATTGTCAAAAGAATAGTTGCACAAATAGCTGCACCCAGAAGGAATCAACCAACAGGAAAGAAACTTGGTGGGTAGGTTTCACATCGTGCATGTGACGGGCCTTATCACTGTATCTCACTGACTCAAGAGCCATGGTTGTGGACATTCAGCAATTTCAGCCTCTTAGTGCCAGCACCATTGGCAGATGGCTGCATGATGCAGGACTACATGCGCATAGACCGTTATGACGACTGCCCTCATCTTCAGTGACGAGTCACGCTTTTGTCTTGGTGAAGACGACCAATCCGTGCGTAGAGGCACCGTGGTCAGCGCCAAGATGTCAAATATCACACGTCCAGAAGGCCTGGTGTCACTCCATCTCCACCCCTACCACACCATCTGCAGGAACTGTATGAGGACATTCAAGATGCATGTAATGGATTATCACAGGACACCATTAGGAAAATCTACACACACACACACACACACACACACACATATATATATATATATATATATATATTTGAAGCTACATGTAAGTATATGAAGTAAATATGGCACAGCATAACACACGAGTTAAAAATGTGCTCAGTAATTGTAACTTTTACATCATTTAACATTTTGTTCCTTTAAACTCTAATTAACCGCTAATACTGATATGGGATATATATGATGAACTGGTCGCTTGCTATGTCTTGTAGCATGCTGCTTCTGCTAACCATACATAATGTATGTAGTGCTTTATTTTGGAGAACAATGGCTGGTCATTAAACAGAGCTTAATTGATAGTAAAGATGAGCACTACAATAGGAAGATAATGACAGAGAGGAAGTAAGTAATAGTTTGAGTAAAGTGAGTGTGATCATAGCTGGGATAATGATTGTATATATTAGAGTGAAATGAAGAGCGTGATGAGGAAGGCAGTTCGTTCCAGGTGTTTAGGACGTAGTTTAGGACATAGAGATTGTCAACCAACTTTCACCCTGGAAGACAGATGGAACGAAAGGATAGAAATACTAAAGAGAGTTAGAGTTAGAGAGAGAAAGAGAGGGAGCAAGAGAATGAAACAGAGTAAGATAGTCAGAAAGAAAGAGAAGGAGAGAGAAGCAGTGAGACTGAAACAGAAAGAGGTGAGATAGGAAGCAATGGAGAGAAAGAGAGAGAGTGTGTGATAGGAAGAGAAGGTGAGAGAGAAAGAGATTGGGATGGAAAGAGAGAGAGGGTGAGATAGAGGAAGTGAGACAGTGATAGGAAGCGAGGGAGAGAGAGAGTGAGATATAGAGAGACACAGAAACTGGGATAGGAAGAGAGTGAGTGAGAAAGAGTGCAATAGAAAGAGGAAGAGAAAAAGAGAGTGCAATAGGAAGAGAGGGGGAGAGAAACAGTGATACTGAAACAGAGAAGTGAGATAAGAAGTAAAGGAGAGAGAGAGACAGTGGGATAGAAAGAGAAATAGAGAGAGAAGGAAAGACAGTGGATTAAAAAAGAGAGAGAAAGGGAGAGAGACAGAAAGAGACAGAGAAAGAAAGGAAGAAAATGTCAGAGAGAGAGAGATGGAAATTCAAGGAGAGCGAGTGCGATAGAGAGAGGCGTAATGTGGATTTAATGAAGGGGCTTTATGAACTAACAGAGAAAGGGAGGAGGGGAAAGGAATGAACAGAGGGAAGGGGAGGAGAGGAAATAACGACAGAAAAGAAGACTGCGCTCCATCGTTCTCTAAAAGGAGGGCTTTTCCACCTTTCCAGTGGGGTCCAGTCTCTATGAATGCTGATGCTCTGACCAGAGGAGATGACCTGGTGTCATACTGGCAGCAAGCTGATATGAATGTGGTGCTGAAACCGGGGCTGTTGATGGAGTCCCTCCCCACCCCCCAGACCCCCACCCCAAACAGTCCCCTACCCCCAAGGAGTCCCCGCACTCCAATAAACACACACAAACCCTGGAGTTGACTCCCGCCAACAGCACCTCCTCAAACATACAATGCATGCCTGACAAGTCGCTCTCTCGTTCATCCCCAGCTGCTCCAAACCAGCCCCGGTTCCTCGTATGTGTTATAGCTCAGGGAAAGACACAGATTGATTTATTGATGTGTGAGTGTAATGATTCTCGTTTCGGACATCGCTGGCTGAGGATTAGCCATGATAGGGAAGTGCTGTGGTAGCGGAGGAGTCACATGATGCATTTATTCATTCATATGGTTCATATTATGGTCAGTTTTGGTGTTTATTTGTTGCGTCGTTTGAAAGCACCAGCTGTCTTCTACCTTGTCTGAACATTCTGAAACCAATAGACCAAAATGGTTTGGACAATTCACTTTCTGAATTATCCGATCTGATAGTGTATTACATTGGTATGCTGCTATCAGGAAAATATTTTGGTGCTGCAGATGGCGGGTAGATGCCACAAATCTCCTTTGGGAAAACGATGAGTTGGGAATTCTGCATGTGGTGATACATACAGGACCCGCATGCACAGGACATGTTGATTCAAACATGTACAGAGGTTTCATGTGTCTGATCCACTCACACTCATCGTTAAAAGAATAACTGCACCGAGAAGGAAGTGTGGGATTGCAGTGCTGTTGGGAAAAGAGTTAAAGGTGACCAGGAACAAATTATGATACATTTAGACTGATATGGGCAATATTTATTGAGCTACACATACAGAAGTAGTGTCTCTCAGTATGGCGTTGGTGACCTTTGTTTGAATTTGTGAGTGTAAATTCCTGGAAGGACCGGAAGGTAACTCTTAGGGGATACACGTAAAGCAACATTTTGAATGTGTTTGTGTCAGTAAAGGTAATTTGTCACTGAGTCAGTGTTTGTGATGTCACATGTACAGTTTGTTGGATGTAGCAGCAAGCTTGGAAACATTGTTTACATACTGCATCAAACTCTCAAACAATACAGGCCTTTTATCATACAGTTAATATCCAGTCGAGACACTACAGTATACAGTCGAGACACTACAGCATGGAATCCAATCAAATTAGGAATTTTGTGAGTCGTTACAGCCCTGGTATTCTTGGCTGTATGCATTCCATGAGGAATATTACATTCATTTCAATGGAATTGGTTGTTATGAATCATTTCGTGCTCCAGACTACCAGACTGAATGAACTTCCCATGTTTTAGACTTGGTGTCGAGTCCAAGTTTGGTGAACTGTGGCGCACAAATTCAAGTCCCACACCAATAACACTACAGCTGTGGCCGCGTTGACCTCTGAGACACTTAATGTCTTCCCGACTGACTCATAAACACATGACGAGAGTCTGTATTACGACCTCTACTTTTATGATTTGTCATTTTTACGCTTGTGTTAGCTCCTTTGCTCACCACAACCACCTGTCACCCCACCTCCAACAACCACACCAGGTTAACTTCCCTTCAGAATGCAGCACTGTGCTGTGATGAGTATATAAGTATCTGATACAGTATTTATTTCCACTTTTGTGTTTTACAGTAAGTGGGATGGTAACTTAGCATGCTAACTGCCACATTAGCAACTTAACTAACAAGTGTTCAGCTGTTGCATGGTATATAATTATGTGGTGTGATTATTTCATGTTTATGTTCATGGTAGGTTAGCTAGCCTACAAAGTGGAGAATGTTTGTCATTCCGAACCAAATTTCCAAACCAGCCTCAGTCATGCCCATTACACAAGGCGATGCAAACGAGCATATCACTCAATCAAAAATGTACTTAGAGAGCTCTTTTTATAACTAATGTTGTCTCAAAGCAGCGTTTATGGAAGGATTAAAAGAAAATAAAAGATTTAGGAAAAATATAATATAGAGGAGTCCACGTGTGGATACAAGGAATGGAATCTGGGACCAAGCCCCCCATGAGTAAGCTAAAGGCAACAGGGGCGTGGAAAAACATATGTAGTGCGATCGTGACTTAAGAATGTGTTCCACCTCCATGCCTGCTTTGCATTCTAACCTTATATTGTCACTGACCAATCAAAAACATGTATCTCCATTTTTTGATTTTGACTTTTATGCATCATTTGATCCCAGCAGCTGCTGTTTACACTGTGTGGAAATTTCATGATGAATGGACCTACGGAAATGATCCAAAACTGCTTAGGAAAAACGTCTGGTCCCACTGACTTCCATTAGAACTAAAAGAGGTTTTTGCCCTCTCTTGTAAAGTTGCCCTTTTGGAAATGCCTGTTTTCCTTTACGTGGTGACGACTCGGTGCAGTGGACGTGATAAGGACGTTTTTACATAGAGAGGCTTTTACAGTTCGGCCTGCAGTGGAGTATTGTTCCATGCTGTGGCGGTTTGGCTGTTTTCACATCCTCTCTGCACGGGATGTTTTGCCCTTTTCATCTTAAATATTTGCCGGGTCTCTTCTTCTGCTGGCCCGTTTGTGTGTTTGCATGTGTGTGTGTGTGTGTGGCTGACCCAGCTGCCTCCTCGCTGTGCACCCCCCACCTCCCCACTACCCCTGTGTGTGTAGGACTGTTCAGCAAGTCAGTGCACCGTGTGTGTGTGTGTGAGACTGCCAGAGGGGGGTGGGGGGTCGGAGGCGGCCGCTCGCCGAATCAGCCCCTCCAGTATCCTAGCAACAGAGCTGTTTGGAGCGGGACGGGGAAAGAGAGAAAAAGATAGGGAGAGAGAGAGAGAAGCGGAGCGAGAGATGGAGAGGGAAAGAGAGCGAGAAAGAGAATAGGAGGTATAGAGAGCAGGAGAGAGGATAGAAGGGATGAATAATATGCCACATCTGGAGTAAGCAGCGGCTTGCGGGATTTAAAGAGAGAGAGAGGGGGTAAGAGAGATGAGTGGAAAAAAGGAGGGTGTGCGACATAGGGAAAGAGAGACAGAAAGAGAGAGAGAGAGAGAGAAAGAAGAGCTTTAGCAGGGAAATGCTGATTGCTGCTGCTGACATTTCATGGTGCTTCTTTAAAATGATGTGATGATGATGAAACCACACACACACACACACACACACTGGCCCTTTGAGCAGCTGCTGTCCTCTGAGACACACACACACACACACACATAGAGAGACACACAATGTCCCACTGTACTGCAGTTTAATGATTAAACATAAATGCACACAGTTCAGACACATGCAGTTACACCACACAGAGCATAATAAGTCAACCTGTGAAACTAAGCTCAGAGTAAAGATAACTGCCAGCGATAGTACCTGCACTCATAGCAGGATCATTCTCAACTCCAGGATGTGCCCTGGGATGCCCAGCGCAGTCACGAGTTATTTATCATGCTGAAGAAGACCATTTCACCAGCATGCAATCAAGGGACCGACAAACAACTCTCGGCTGATGTGGGTTATATTTGTTTAGCTCCGGAGGGCGAAAACACTTCCAACAGTTCTTTTCATTATGCCTTATTGAGTTTTTTCATCAACATATGTGCAATATTTGTTTAATTTTACAACACTTTTCAATGCTGCTACTACTGGTGCCGATCGATTAACCGCTCAGAGCATCTTACTGTTAGGTCATTAGGGAGTATACATATTATATACTGATATGTAAAATGATACGGTCACTGTCCAAAGATAAACAAGTACCTCCAAAATGGTAACTTTAGGGCAAAAACCTCCAAAAAATTTAGTTCTGACGTAAGTCAATGGAACCAGAATTTTTTCCAAGCAATTTTGGGCCATTTCTGTTGGTCCATTGTTCATGACATTTTCACACAGTGTAAACAGCAGCTGCTGTGTTCAAATGATGCATTAAAATAAAAATCAACAAAAATGGAGATACATTTTTGAAATATTGATGCAAAATTAGCAGAATGTTTTGTTGACCATAAAAATAACCAAATGTCCTGTTTTTATATTTCTTCGGTGACCTCAGGTATGCATTAAAGGGTTAAACATTTAGCAAAAAGCTTAATCTTAAGCATTGATCACGACTGCCACATAAAGCTTAAGAAGTCAAAGGGTGTTGTTTCTAGTGCTATACTATTCAGATAAACTCACCGGATAAAAAATGAGCCACCTGTGACTGAAACTTACCTAATAGTGTGTAATACCTCCACCAGCACCAATAACAGCTGCGATTAGATTTGGCATAGACCGGACATGTTTAAGTCACTCATGCATCAAAGGATTGTGCAGTTGGGTCAGATTTGGTGGATGCCTTCCCTGGCACAATTCCGAGGAGAATTTCCTGTAAACTGGGATTTTTGCCACTGCTGGTAGACCCGTATGACCGTACGCTTCCATACACCTGCAGATTCGGCTACTTCCTTCACACTATGGTCTTTGGCATGCCCAAATGCAGTCACTCCTTTTAGCCAATCATTAACATCTGCTTTGGAGCCATTTTCCACACATGGAACGAGACATTCACTGCACTGTAGCACCTCTTCTCAATCTATGAATCCCGTCACTCACACCCCGCAGGTATTTATAGCCCCATCATCCTCGTGCAGCGCCATCTGCAGGAGCCTGACATTACTACCACCTTAAACAAGCAAGGTGACTCATTTTTTGTCCAGTGAGCTTATATGGAATTACAATATCAATGACATGGTAAGTTAGATAAATAATATAAAGTATGTAAAAATATATGTATATATAAAATATTATAGTGTTATTGGTGTGTGTTATTGGCATAATGTTTCATCAAATTCAGATCATACACAAATCTCCTCTTGTACTCATAAACCCAAATGTAATATGTATTGAATGTTAATAGCTTTCAGTAAGCTAAGAGAGAGACCTAATGACCATAGAACTGGACTGTGCTCATGTTATAGCAGTAACTGCCTTTGGGTTAAAGCCTTATAGCCGTAGTTCTTGTATAGGGACTGAGTGCAACTGAGGCTAGATTGAGGCCTAGATAGTCTCAGCCTCAGATGCTCTGCCTATAGATGAACATGGACATCTGATATTTCTTGAATGCTAAGCTGACCACAACTACTGGGTTTTTCTTAGTTATATATCTAAGGGAGATCGCATGTTTGTCAGCACATACTGGTCGTATGTAGCTACTGCGGGTCTGTCGCCTGCACTTACATCTCATGCAAAAACAACAGTGGTTGGTCGATTTGTATGCCAGTCAAATTACCTTTACTGTCAAAGTAGGTGGTTCTTGGTGCCGTGTTTAGCATCAGAACACATGTCCCTTTATGTTAGCAGATGCTCTTATCCAGGGTGGCTCACAGTTTCATCATGTTGCAGAATAAAGGTAGGTGAATGTAGCGTTAGGAGTCTTGCCCAGGGACTTTCACTGGTATATCAGGGTGCATTTGTCCTAGTGGGGCACCAAACCCTGGCCTGCCACAGCGAGGGCGGTGATGTTAATGACTACGCAGGCCGGGGAAAATACCTCAAACTACACCAGACTCTCGGACGACTGGCAGAATTCTGGCTTGCGAGACCAAGGCCTGATTAGAGCAGCGTGTGTGTAGTGTTGGTTTGATACAGGAAGAGGCTCTGGTCCTGTCGGCCGTCAGCCCGAGGTGCTCCCACCTCCCTGCCCTAGTTTAGTCACACACACTCTCATCCCAGCCTGTGATGTGCCCTCAAATTGGGGAACAGGGGCTTGGGGTGGGGAGACGTGTGAGGGAGGATGTATGTATGTGTGTGTGTGTGTGTGTGTGTGTGTGTGTAAACAACCGGAATGAAGCAGTAGAGCTGATGTCGGGATGTTTGTAGGACAGAGGGAGTCGGGGCTTAGGGCTGAAGCCCAGTCGCACACTCCTCCCCTGCAGCTAAAGCTATGGCTTCCTTCTCAAAAGTCTGCATCACGTCGTGTCCTAGAGGAGAGATTTCTGAAACTGTTTCTTGTAGCTCGGAGAGAGACTGAGAGAGAGAGAGAGCGTTCTGTACCAAGTCGGGACCACATACGGTCTTGGTTTATGGACAGCGTATTGTTTCCTGCTGTAATGATCGCTGCGGCGGGGACAAGTGTAATCACATGCATTTTCACTGATACGAATGTAATAAGGGTGATAATTATTATTAGGAGCAAAAGCACATGCACAGGAGGACGGCTGGAGAGGGCCGGATTAAAGCGAGCCCGTTCTGTGCGCTGGTTTTAGTTGCCATAGCAACGTTCATTACCTGGCACTCGGGAGTGAGGAGCGAAAGAAAGAGAGGGAGAGAGAGAGAGCGGGACAGATAAAGAGATGGATGGAGGGAGAGGCAAAGAGGGAAAATATCCGGGACAGAGGATGAAGAAGGGGCGAGAGTGCAAGCAAAGGATGGGAAGGAAACAAAAGAAGGGAGTCCAGCCGGATGGGAGGTGGAGGACAGAGAGATAGAAGTAAAATAGAGAGAGAGAGAGAGAGAGATGCTGTTGTCCATCTATTCGCTTGACACCAGGGGACCAGCCAGAGTCATGGGAGTCCATGCTCCACGAGCACACCTGCTGCAGGTTCTACTACAGAAAGAAAGGCAGTATAGTCTTTCTAGGTAGCATCCCAGCTTCTCTGTGATGTTAGCATTACTAGCATGATTATCATAACTGAGCACAATCAACAGTTCATATACATATGGGGTTCCGCCCACTGTAGCACACGATTGAGCTTGACTGGGTTAAAGCACAGAGAGGGAAAGTAAACACAGTGCATCAAATTAATATACCTGCTTAAAAATGATCATTTAAAAGGCAAAATAAAGGTTTTATTAGAACAAAGCAGAGCGGATGAGAAAGAGAACAAAGAAGAAGAACAAAAGAAGGAAGGAAGGAAGAAAGAAGAGAGAGGGGAAGGAAAAAAAGTGCAGGTGACAATAAGGCCCGCGTGGGACCGCAGAGCCGGGTGCCTGTTGTAGTGATCGGAGTTTCAGCAGGTGTCACATGACCCGCTGCCCTGCGCACCTGCCCGAGAGAGAGCGCTCGCGGTTGCCATGGCGACGGGGTCAGGCGCATGGAAAGCAGGGTTGTAAAGGGGGCCTGTGGCGGGAGGTGGGGCGGCGGGTGCATGTGTTCGAGCGCCGAACAGAATGGTGTTATTTTAAAAATACTGCAGGGAGAGCATCCAAAAAACCACACTCCCTCTGTCTCACTCACTCACTCACTCTCTCTCTCTTTCTACCTCTCTGTCTCGGTCTCCTTCTCTCTCTCTCTCTCTCTCTCTCCGTCTCTGTCTCTTTCTCTCTCTCTGTCTCTCTTACTCCTCTCTGTCTCTCTCTCTCTCTCTCTGTCTCTATTTCTCTGTCTGTCTCTCTCTGTCTCTCTCTGTCTCTATCTCTCTTTGTCTCTCTCTCTCTCTCTCTCTTTCTCTCTCTCTCTCTCTCTCTCTCTGTCCCACTGAGTGGCACATTTCAGTATAGATATCCCTCTTCCAGAGGCCTCTGGTGTTAGAGTGTGAGGTATTAGGTTTGGATCAATGAGAAGGTTTAATGGGGCAGCGTCTGGGCTGATTCAGGCCTACATGAGGTGCCACTGACGGTGATATTCATTAAGCACCTGAGGGCTTGACTGCAGAGTCTGGGTCGATTTTTGTTTTTGTGCTGAAGGCCAGTTTTAACCAGAAATGATCTTATCTTAAATGACCTTTCTGGTTAACCTTTGAACCTTTAGGCTTATTATTCAGTTATTAACTCTTTAAAGCCTAGGAGCCCGTGTGTGGGGCCTCACTTGAGGTTCTAAGTGAAACAAGTTGTAACAAAATGCAATCACAGAATCGTCACACAGTGTCACTGGAGTCAAATGGCCGCCACCTAACAGCAAATACTAGCTCAAGTCAACAGGCTTTTAGCTAACCAGGATTGCTGTCACTGACTCTCACATAAAACCACACAGAGTAGAAGGTAAAGCAGAACCTGAAGCTCTTCCATTGTTGCCACTGTTGTTCACACTATTATGAGTTCATGTGACCACACCAGCCAAGAAGACTCCGCCTCCTTTCTCATGTGCAATGGGAAATGGACACAGATGCTCGACTAGCATATAGTCTCTGTCCAAAGAAAAATGTGGAAATGTCACGATGAAAGGACCAACAGAAATGGTGCAAATTGCTTGGAAAAAACCTGGTTCCATTGACTTACATTAAGGTTAAATGAGGTTTTTGCCCTCTCCTGTAAAGTTCCCCTGTAAAATTTTGGAGATACTTGTTTTTCTTTGGACAGCGACGATATGGATAGTTCTGGTTTCAGATTTGTAACCAGACTATGCTGTACCTTACTGTGTTGTGGAGATACTATGGCTTTGTTAAATGCCTAATTTAACTTTAATGGAACTCAATGGAACTTGGAATTTGACTTTTTTCCAAGCAGTTTTGGGACATTTCTGTTGGTCCATTCATTATGAAATTTTCACACAGTGTAAACAGCAGCTGCTGTGTGTTCAAATGGTGCTTAAAAGTCAAAATCAACAAAAATGGAGATTTTTTTTCCATTCTCTACATGTTTTTCATTCGTCAGCGATGAAGTATACGTTACGACTGTATCCCGCATATGAATGCTTGAATTGTAAGGGGTTAAAACTCATTTCTGCTTGGAGACTCTGTCCCTAAACAAGCAAACTGATGCCCAGGACAAATTTAGCAGGGTGTCATTGTACTTATCATGGCTCATTTGGCTTGTCTGGATGGCTCTGCATGCAGATGCTGGCGAGGCAACTTCTCCATACTCTGGGGTATACTGTTTATACAACATGTTGTCACTGCTGGAATGAAACCTTGTATCTCCAAATCGGTAACTTTATAAGAAAAGCGTTGACTTCTTCAAAATGGGTGTTCTCAAAAGTTTCTACTGCACAGTGTGAAAGTCAGCTGGTGTTTTGAAATGGTATATATATCTGTACTGCTTGTTTTTGTTCAGGACTATATAGCATGTTTTAGTAGAATCCATCTTCAGGTAACACTTCACATTAACTGTTACACATTTACTTAACATGTAAACATGCAGTTGTTGCATGTTAACTTGACATAACTTCAGCATTGTGACCACTGTTAATTTATTACCTCATGTTAACTAATGTATTATGCCATGTTAGTCAACTCTTAATAAAAAGTGTTACTCATCTTCATAGTTCAAGTGGAGAGCTGAGGCTTATGGATCAAATCTGTGTTCACCTTTGTCCTCTGTCTCCTTGCCCGTCTGCAGTGCTCTGATGGAGGACAGTCGCAGGACAGCTTGCTGAAGCGGGTGGCAGTAGTGGAGGATTTCTTCGACATCATCTACGCCATGCACGTGGAGATGGGCGCTGATCCAGGCAGAGCACCCAAACATGCCGGCCAGAAGAAAACCTACAAAGCGGTGGGGAAACTTTCAGTCAACTCAGAATTGAATATACAATATATATATTATAGTTATATATATAGTTTTTGAGTTATGCTACCATACTGCTACCATACAGTTTATATGAGCAGTGCAAAGTTTATGGTCTGTTATTGGAGTTATTTTTTAGAATGCAGATTAGCTGTCATGTGACCGTGAGTGTATACAGTGCCAAGCCCCTCCTGCTGCCTGCCCTCTTTACTGCACACCAGGATGCTGAGTTTTGCCCCAAAGGACAACAAATGAAAGACTTTTAAAAGATACTGATGGGGCAATACTGTTCTAAATTTGTCCATTTAAAAAAGAATTTAAATACGTTGGAGGAAGTTTAATGCTGAACTTGCAGTGTTTCTTCCAGACTGGTAAGGAGTGAAGGGCGAGGAGGAGGGACTGTACATTTTCTGTTCATACGTTTCCGCCTTACAGTTTGGAGTATTCAAAAGGTTGAGCCATCTTACCAATTGCTCAGAGACTTTCAGAGACTTCACCCAAAAAGCCCAGTAAATAGCATTAACAGTAACATGGCTAATGGTGACTGGTTCTGGCTATTTCTATTATCATTACTGGAAAGTAATGGATTACAGTTAATCTGTGTATACTAGTTACTACACTAGTTCCTTTTTCCTTGTAACTGTAGTTTTCATTGAGTCTGTTTCTAGTAAAGTACATTTACTTTTTACTTTTAAATGTGCATTTTTAGCTCATATATTAGTTAGAGGAAAGCTTAGTTAAATCTGATTCAGTTCTGAAAACGAATAAAGAAATTGCGCCCCTTGGCCACAAAACACCACTTCAACATCATAAGCCCTACAAAATAACAACCTCTAGAATTAATAAGCTAATTTAGAAAAAAAGCCCAATTATTTTAACATGAGCATGTTCACGTCAGAAGTCCCTACTCGTTTTTCTTCCGCTTTTCTCTGATAGGACGCATTGTTTTGATTGACCATGATCTCCACAAAAGGCAGCAAGTGAGAGATCCTCAAAAGAGAGGGCCATATCAGTATGCGGTTTTTGATTTTAGAACCAGACTTTTTTCCAAGCAGTTTTGGATCATTTCTGTTGGTCCATTCGTCATGAAATTTTTACCCAGTGTAAACAGCAGCTGCTGTGTTCAAATGATGCATAGAAGTGAAAATCAAAAAATACAGAGATACATTTTATTCATTGGACAGCCTTAAAATGTATGAAAATTTAAATATGAATCTAACTAACTGAATAAGGAACTATTCACAAGTGATATTTTCCTCTGCATTAAAATTGTAGACATCACTACTTACAAGCAAGAAGAGAAGATTTTTCTTATTGCTCTTTTAAGCCGTATTAACTAAATAATGCCCTGTGTTTCCACATTAATAGACTGGCATACAGTAATGTGTTGGATATGAATAAACACTGTGTTGAAAATGCAGATTTTTCTAGTGCCACAGAGACTTTAACCATGAAATTGTCCAGTCTTGTACAGCATGTGTCAGCGTTATGACTGATTTACCACTATTTCATAAATGCCTAATGGCCATTAATATATTTGCATGGCTAATAGTGGTCCGCTCAGGCTGTTGCTGGGGCAACCGTGGCCATCTTGCGGCACCTGTAGCGCTATTGTCTGAGCTGGGCAGCCGGGAATGCTTTAGACCGGGCAACAAAACGCAGTTTGAAATTGCACCTAAAATAAGCACCTAGTTCAGTGTTTCTGTGGGGGTTTGTTCTATGAAATGCTTTCCTACAGATAAATGAAATGCACTGAATTGCACACACAGCCTAGGAGATGTCCAAGGAGGCCAGTATAGCGAAGCCAAGGGAGCTCGGGAGCCTCTGACTCGGGCGCATATTATTGCTTTTGGAGAGAAGGACACCCTCACATTTTTTCATTTACTTCATAGCGTCTCTGTCCAATTTCATTTCCCTCAGCGAGCGATACAGCACGCCTTATCGGTGACTTCTAACAATGTAAAGCGAGCGCTTTGTGTGTGAACAGCCCTCTTCGCTACCTGAGGAGCAGGTTAAAGGGGCCTGAGGGTCTCTGAGCTCTACTCCTTATTGACTCAGGCTGGAATTCATATACAGTCCTCTAAAGGGTCGATATGAACATTTTTAACATGTATAGAATTGGCTCCCTGGTGCAAAATATATAATACAGACTTGACTCTTCATAAAATGAAATGATGTTCAAAGTAACCACATGCTCTCTGTTTTCCCCTTCACTACAACATAAGCTGGATGGACAAGGTGGTAGTAACTTTAGGCTCCTACAGGGGGCTATAAATACCTGTGGGGTGTGAGTGGCGGGATTCATACGTTGAGAAGAGGTGCTACAGGGCAGTGAATGTCTCAATCCATGTTTGGAAAATGGCTCCAAAGCAGATGTTAATGATTGGCTAAAAGGAGTGACTGCATTTGGGTGTGAAGGAAGTAGCTGAATCTGCAGGTGTATAGAAACGTACGGTCATACAGGTCTACCAGCAGTGGCACAAATCCCAGTCTACAGGAAATTCTCCTCGGAATTGTGCCAGGGAAGGCATCCACCAAATCTGGAACAACTGCACAATTCTTTGATGCAAGAGTGTCTGAACATCCAGAAACTTGTCCAGTATATGCCAAATCCAGTCACCGCTGTTATTGGTGCTTGTGGAGGTATTCAACGCTATTAGGTATGTTTCAGTCACAGGTGGCTCATTTTTGGTCCTGTGAGCTTATATTGGTTCAGCAGAGTCATGTTAGTTGTTTTGCAGTGGAGCTACGAAGCTAATGTAGCTGACAAATGATTGAAGCATATAGAGACTGGTTTAACACTGCACAAACTGCATGCCATTTATTACATACCCAATACCAGGTGTTATTAATGGGTAATTTCACTGCCGTTTCTACATAAGTAAATGCTTATGGAGACATTCAGACTAGTTCGAAGAGAGATGGCTCATTGTAGAGATGGATTTGATTTCCTATGGTTGCAATGGCTACAACCCAAATAAAGCCATTTTATTTACTATACATAATAAATCTGCACAGGTAGTTTTTTGTGTGCACTGTTAATGATGGTGAAAGAATGGTAATCTGAAAGTAAATGCCCTGCATGTATTGCTTCACCATGAACATCTTTATCTTTACAAGCTTATCTCAAAACTAGCACAAAGCAAAGTATCCAGCATCAGACAGAATAAGAGTAAGAGGCATTGAAGTCCTCCGACGTTCGGTTCCTGTCATCCACCGTTTGGACAGTTCTAGTTCAGTAGGTTTCTGAACCATGGAGCATCTTACATTAAAGCACTCACACAGAAATGTAGAGAAATCAGTGGAATATAGACTTCGCCCTAGCTCTAATATAGACTTGTTTATGTGGTTACTGACACTATTACATTAGAGTAGTAGACACCTAGATAAACCACTGCAGTGCTATTTCTAGTCCACCTTAAACTTCAAACGCTTACAGTCATATCATGGCAATAGGGAAAAAAATACATACACTAACATACAGTCATATGCAAAATTGACGTTGCAGTCGAATTAAGCTTTGTTGATGTTCGAAGTGAAATGAAGAAAACATATATTCTACAGAGAATGCACTACTGTACGTGTTGATGCACAGTTGCTGTTTATTTCCTCAATTTAACACACTGGAAATATGCGGCCTTGTATATATATATTATATGGGACATTCTACATTCCATGTTTATTGTTTTCTAATATGTTAAACTCAGCAAATTGTGTGCTATGAATTGCAGTAAAATCCATATTTAAGTACCCCATAGAGGACGTGCTAACTTAATTGTACTGTATTAAGATCTAATATATTCTGCCTTTCGTATGCCTATGACTTCTCTGGGCCCATCCCAGATAAGCACTCTAAGAAAGGCTGGGTACATACAGGCCCTGAGCTATGATCCCACAGTGTGTGAAAGCAGGTGTCAGGTTCCAGCCCCCGTCGAGCTCTCAGCTAATCACCTAATTAAAGCAATTAGCCGGCTGATAGGTCTGTTTTTGACATTTGGCACGCAGAGTCCCACACAGACCCGCTCGACTGTCCATCACCGACGCTAGCCGCTATCTTATTGCCCTCCGTGCTTGCTGATTGGCTGTGACTTTTAAAATCAGCTGTGACCAGCAGAGATGCTCTGTGATTGGAGTGATTTGCTGTGGTTGGACAGGCTTTGATTGGCTGTAATCAACCGTGACTGACGGTGATAGGTTGTTTACTCCAACTCCACCTCTGTGAGGAGATGTTAAAGGAGAAGGACTGTTATTTTGAAGCCTTTGTCTCACTGTAACAATGTTGAATGCGTCTGATTTTTTTCCATGAGTTTCAGGATTTTGACGTTAGCATGCTTGGGCGAAATACGTGTGCATGATTTGGGACTAAGTTGAAAAGGAGAGTTGCTGAGCTCTGAGAGGCTGATTCAGATAGTCATGCAGGTCTGCCTGTTATATCTGAACAATGAGATCAGCGCAGACATGTGGAAACTGGCATTTTTACTCTGAGACACTTCATCAGTTCAAGATTTGTCCTGTTAGACCACTATTCCCTTGTTCTGCCAGTGTCTGTAAACTCTGCCCTCTTGTGGTTATATCATGTAGCTGCATGTATTTGACATGGTTAAGATGGGCTGTGCTAAGCGTTAGTGAAGTATCTATCCCAGTCTTTCTCAGCCCTCAACCTGGAGGCACCCTGCCCTGCACATTTTAGTGCTTTCCCTCCTGCCAACACACCTGACTCAATTTATCAGCTCATTAACAAGGCCAATCTGAGTTGCAGGGTGGATGTTAAAGCAGGGAGTCCACTATAATGTGCAGACCAGGGCTGAGAAACTTAGATCTACACATCACCCATCACAGCAAGTTTAGATCTAAAGGAACATTTCAACATTCTAACACTGAGAGGAGGCTAGTAAAGGAGGCTTTGGTCCTTTATTTGGCTGGTAGCTCTTATTAACTCTGTCATGTTTGTCTGATTTGTTGGCTGTCAGTGCAATAACTGCAGCACTATTTAGTATCAATAGAGCACCAATTTCTCAGGCTTTATCAGACTATGATTATCAGTGCTATGTAGATGAATTAGCCTTCATACCCATACCTTTCTACACCTGCACACTGTGACACTGGTCCTATGAGTTAGGCTGTCCAAATGCGTTTTTCCAAAAGCACAATAGAGAATACAAACCATTTAAATGAGAGGGAACCCAGGTAGAACTTTTGCGCCCAGGTAGAACTGGGCCTGAATCAAAGGGGAATGCCACCAACAGCTGCACCCAGAAGGAATCAACTGACGGCAATGAAAATTGATGGGTAGGTTTGACATCGCGAGACATACAAATGATTCAAGTTTCACGCCACGCTTGTGGTGTAAGTAAGGACAGGCCTTATCGCTGTACCTGACTGACCCAAAAGCCACAATTCCGGACATTCAGTGAGCAGTGATGTCCTCCATGAGTCATCCTGTTAGTGCCAGCAACATTGGCAGACGGCTGCACGATGCAGGACTGCATGCACACAGACCGTTACAGCGACTGCCCTTAAGACCACGTCAGCGCCGCCAAAGATGGTGTCATGCCAGACTGTCATGGAGTGACTCAGAATGGCAGCACATCATATTCAGTGATGAGTCCCACTTTTGTCTTGGTGGAGACGACCAACGAATTGGTGTTTGGAGGCACTGTGGGCAGCACAGAGATGAACATGCTTGTTGTCATGCGTCACAGGTCCAAAGGCCTGTTGTCACTCCACCTCCACCCCTACTGCACAATCTGCAGGAACTGTGTGAGAATATTCAAGCTACATGGGATGGGTTATCACAGGACACCATTAGGAACCTCTACGACTCCATGCCGAGTGGTCTGGTATGTTGCTTTAGCGAACATGGTGGCCCGATGCCATACTGAGAGACACTGTATGTGTAGCTCAATAAATATTGCCCATATCAGTCTAAATTTATCATCATGTATTATTCCTGGTAACCTTTATCTTCCTTCTCAATAGCATTGTAATCCCAATATGTATGTATATATATATATATATATATATATGTACATATATTCTAATGAGGCATTAAAGTCTTAAGATGTCTGGTTCCCATCACCATCACTGTGAACAATTCGGAATTGTGCATTTCACATAGAACCACCCTGAATTCCTTTGTTTACCTAATTGTGCAGAAATGATGAAGAATTGTTAGAATTCCCCTTTAAGTAGAAATTTCAGGAAGGCCTTTGTGCTGGAGAAAGGGATTGGATCAATGCCTGTCACGACAGAGCACCGAGAAGAAAAATATACAGGCCTAATGGGGTTCAGAAAGGAGAAGAGGACTGAGCAGGAAAAGGGTTGAGGAGGGTAAACGTGAGCCATGCCATGTGTGTTTGTGTGTATGTGAGATTTGGGGACTTGAGAGGTTGGAGAGGGGTCCTGTACCGTGCCCTGGGGCTTATGTTCACCTCCTCTCCTCAGCCTCTGCCCTGGAGAGAGCTGCTGTCAGGTCTCATAGCGCGGCCAACACGGCAAGGCCACGAGGGGCGGGGTGTGTGTGACTGTGGCATTCTGGGAGGTGCGTGTGTGTGTGTGTGTTTTTTCCCTGGGTGGCCTTTTCCCTCTGCACTGCCCGAGGCAGGAGGAGCCTGCTGTTACTGCTCCTACTCTCTCTCTCTCTCTCTCTCTCTCTCTCTCTCTCTCTCTCTCTCTCTCTTTCTATCTCTCTCTGTGTGAAGGTCGCACACAGAACAGCAGCAGAAGGAGAGAGATAGATACAGGGAGAGAGAGGGAGAGAGAAAGAGAGAGAGAGAGAGAGAGACAGTCCAGGCTTTAGCACAGGATAAGCAGCTCTCCTGTGACAGGGGACACAGACACTGTAAACGTTGGGGTAATATAACCTCTTTCTTCCTCTTTACGTAACATTACATATTGCAGAATGTGCCGTCTGTGTTACTTTAATGCTGGCTCAGCTTTCACCAATGGGTCTACCCATGCTCCGCCCACAACTGAGCTCTTCCATAGCTACTGTTACCAGGTCAGACAAACTTTAGACCATAGACCTCTGAAGTCTGCGTCATTCTCTAATCAGCATCATGACCATGTTAGGAGCTCTGGGCTACTACACATTTATAAATTAGTTGAGGTTCTGGGTTCCTGAGTGGTGCAACCATGTACTCAGCAAGAGGAACAGCTGCCTTGGCAGGTTAATTCTAGTCAATATTTCTAATATTTCTTATTGTGGGACAGTAGTAAGCTGGAGGTTAGCGAATCAGCCTTGTGAAAGGTCACTAGTTCGATTCCCTGAACCGACAGGACATGACAAGTGCCCTTGAGCAAAGCATCTAACCGCAAACCCCTCTCTGGGCGCAGTGGACCGGGCTGCCCACTGCTCTGGGCAAGTGTGCTCACTACCCACTAGTGTGTATGTGCACGGATAGGTTAAGTGCAGAGGTTCAAGTTCCTTTATGTGCAACCATATAGTGAGATAATTTAAGTAATAAAACAGCGTAAGTAAAAATGTCTAGGATTAAGTTAAATACAAATATAATAATAAATATATTGTCGCTGTCCAATGAAAGACATGTATCTTTTTTATTTTTTTTAATATTATTTTTGTTGATTTTTACTTTTATGCATCATTTGAACATAGCAGCCGCTGTTTACACTGTGTGAAAAATTTCATGATGAATAGACCAACAGAAATGGCCCAAAAATTACAGACACACACACACACACACACACACACACATATATATATATATAATGTATTTCTATGCTTTTTTACTTAAACTAGGAAATTATCTTGCTATGTTGGCAGAAAATGTTGCTGATGTTGGCTGACAATTTGTTTCCCGCCTGCACATTACATTAAAACACCAGTTATATGTCTCCTTCCTGTCAATGTAGGCGGTTCATTGCCACACTAACTCAGAAGTCTCATTTGTGAGTTTAAAGCTATGGATAACAGCATTACTAACAAACAGCAGGGAACACATTAAGGTGGGGGCTCGTTATTCAGCTTGCAGTTGGACAAATGTGAAGTCCTTGCTCAGTCCAACACAACATACACAGCCATGATCGTGTCTCTTGCCATGTTCAGATGATCAGTCTTCTCCGAGCTGTGTATACACCATAAACACTGTACATAGCACCACACTGGTGGGCGGAGCATGAACAGGTTGATTGCACACCCTGCTCATCCCCTGATTCCTTGTCCTTATTCCCCCCTCCTTTTTCCCTTTCTCCCTGGTGGCCAGATTGCAGAGACGTATGCCTTCCTGCCCCGTGAAGCGGTGACCCGCTTCCTGATGAGCTGCGGGGAGTGCCAGAAGAGGATGCATATCAACCCCAGCACTGCAGAGTTCAAAGGTCAGGCTTCTCCTCCATACCTCCAAGCAAACAAAGATTGAAAGATTGACATGTTCAGAAATAAGCTTCAGCTTTTCCTCCTGGTGTCATTCCTGGTCATTTCTGTGGTCATGTTTAAGGTATCAGATTTATTAAAGACATGAGCCCTTACAGAAGGCACCATTTCACTGTACACAGAACATGAAACTGAGCAGAAATGAAGGAAAAGTTTGATGCACAAATGTAATAACGGGTAAAACCTAATTATGTAATTATATCCTACCATACATTCAGCCTCTATCTAACCATATAAACGCATCAGTTCTTGAGGCAATGAGCCGTGGCATCAGTTCACAATCCGCTGCCAACACATCTGTTCACTTATACCCTGATATTTCCTTCCTTGTAGGAAAGGAGGTTATTTAGACATCAAGGCATAGTGAAATACCAGTGGTATAGTGGTCCAATGGCAATTGTGCACTACAAATTGCAGAAAAATGTTGTATGCCAACTTCGTTTTATGTATACGAAGTTTTAACTCATTTTTACTTAAGCTATTTTATTACATGAAATTATCTTACTATATTGGCATGTTGATGATCTATCTATCACCTATATATATATATAAGATATATATGTATATCTTAATTAGCTTAGTTTTCTAAGTTATCTTATTTCATTTATTTGAATCTTTATATCTGTTTATTTGTTATCATTCATATTATCCTCCTTTTAAATACTAATCTTATTTTTATTTACCAAAATTTGTTATTTTACTTTATTTAATCATTTTTTTATTTAATTGCTTTTTATTATCCTTTTATTTTTATTATCTGTATTAATTTTAGTTTGCCTATTTATTCTTTATTATTGCAATCTTAAGAACTAATTTATTATATTGATTTTATTTTTTATTTATTTATTTTTTCCTTTATTAATTAACTCTTAATTGTTCTCTTAATTCTTTTACCATTTATTTTGTTTGAGTTTGTTGGCAATTTGTTCTATGCACTCTTTCTTTTAATTTAGTTTTCCAGATTAAAATCCATTTTAATTTCCTTTTCAGTCCCTTAAGATTTAAACGCTCAGCTACACTGAAAATGAGGATGAAAAGAAAGATTGATTGATTGATTGATTGATTGATTGATGGTCTGAGTGAAACAAGTATAGAGTAGGGTTCCTTAACGAGTTAGGGTTAAATCCTCATCTGTGTCTCAGGTGTAACCCCTAACGTCCCCATCTGGCCCGAAAAACACAGTCCACAGCCCCTGAATGGTTACAGAGCTTTGTGCTGTTATTATTAAGCAGAGTGAGAAGAAGCTCTAGAGTCAACAGACTCGTATGAAACAAAGGCAGGTCAGAGTTTATTGTGTTTGACTTAACAAAGGCCCGAGGGATCTTCAATAGGACTTTTAGTACTGGGTACATTCTTAACACAGCCCTCTAGTGGACACATCTAGAATTGTTGTGTGCGCCCAAATGTTCCACTTGCTGATTGCTGCTTATTGTCACTGTCACAAAATCCATTTTTACCAAAAACTCATAATTTGAAAATGTCAGACACCATTTTAGTGTGTAAAAAATTTCGTGATGAACGAATGAATAGAAACATCTTGCTAAATTAACTTGCCCCAGTTTAATTCAGTTGTATAGAAATTAATTCAGGATTAAAAATAGAGTATTAAAATAAAAATCCTCTAAACACGCAACGTGACTGGCAAAACCGTTTACACTGTAGAAGAATTGAAACAATAAAACCCGATACACAGAGATTTGTTCATTTATTACATTTGAAAATAGCCATAGATTTTCATTTTGGCCAATATATGAGCACACTTTACTGAAGGGAAATGTTCCAAAGGCTACACAAGACATAAGGCTTTCATGACAATTGACATAAACCGATATAGACATATAAAAGGTCTGTTACACATTCTGAGGTGAAAAAGCATTTACTTCTTAAAACAAGCTAAAATTACCTACTAGTATTACAGCTGTTAAAATTAGAGCCCATATTTTACCAGAGACCATGATTTTCTTTATTTCTTATTTTCCCACATGTGATCCGGTTATAACATCTGTGTGGTTTTATGTACTACAAACGGTCATAATTAATTTTACATGACCAACGTTTTACCTCTTAAAATTATTACTGTGCCTTTAAGACTGATCATACACTCGTCATCAAAAGAAAGTTGCACCCAGAAGGAAGTGTGGGATTACAGTGCTATTGGGAAGGAAGATAAAGGTTACCAGGAACAATAAATGATGATACATTTAGACTGATATGGACAATATTTATTTAGCTACACATACAGAAGTAGTGTCTCTCAGTATGGCGTTGGACCGTTCATCTTGGCGCTGACCACGGTGCCTCCAAACACGAATTCGTTGGTCGTCTCCACCAAGATTAAAGCGGGACTCGTCACTGAAGATGACCCGTTGCCATTCTGAGTCACTCCATGACAGTCTGGCACGACACCATTGCAGTCTTTGGTGATGTTGACGTGGTGTTAAGGACAGTTGTCGTAACGGTCTGTGTGCATGTAGTCCTGCGTCGTGCAGTCGTCTGCCAATGGTGCTGCCACTAATAGGATGACTCATGGAGGCCAACTCTGCTTGCTGAATGTCTGCAGTTGTGGCTGTTGGGTCAGTCAGGTACAGAGATAAGGCCCGTCCTTGCTTACCTTACATGCGCGATCGAGCATGAAACTTGAATCATGTATCACAATGTCAAATCTACCCACCAAGTTTCATGCCTGTCAGTTGATTCCTTCTGGGTGCAACTATTTGTGCAACTATTCTTTTGATGACTAGTGTATGTAAATTATCTGTTTTCTGATTGGTTGTCCTGTTTTATAGTACCTCTTTCAAAAAACAGCCAAGGGCTGAAACACTCCTTGTAACTTCACATTGAATGGGCAGAGCTGTAAAACGGAATAGGTGTAAATATGTAGATATGATGGTTTATGTGCATCACTAATACATTTAATTCACAGGCTGTTTTGTTTTTCAGCTTAGTTTGCATAAATGGACTTTATGGAGTGGGTAGTACACAATACGTTCAACAGGAGAAGCTTTATCAGACTTTCATGAAAGACAGTAAAATAAATGGATCTCATAAGGGTTTTCTGTAAAGCATCTACTGATGAGCCAGTACATTCGTTACGAGGAGCTTTCACTACTTGCCTACACATCATTGTTTTTGCCATGTTTATATGCGATTGTGTAAGTGGATGTATGTGATTATGTTTATGTAAATAAAGCAGTAAAGCTGAGAGACTAAAAGAGATTTAACTCCCACAGAAAATGACCGGCCCACCTCTCTGGTCCCGGACCTCATCGACTACAACATGCCTCTTACTGCCACCTACCTGAAACAGATGAAACTGCAGTGCATGAACACCAACGAGCAGGTAAGAGCAGAGTCGTCCTATAGACTCACCATGTCAGAAATGGCTTGATTAAGATTTTTAAGCATGTCAAACACAATACATGCTTCATGTTTTGGCATTGTAGTATATGTAGGGGTTAAACTATAATCCAGGTGACGTTTGGCAATTGTATTTTTGGCACTGTGCCAACCCTGTGGAGTAAAAACAGTACAGCCCAGCATGCAATCCATGCAGGTCTAAGTATGTCTAAACTGACCCATGTTGGTCTAGTGGTGGTTTGGTGCTGCTTCAGCTGGTCACTTGGCATGGTTATACCAGCATCCTGGTGATCCTGGAGCACCTATCTAAGTCCTATCTTATTTGCAGAGGGCCGGTGTGGTTGCAGGTTTCCATTCCAACAAAGTAGGAGATCAGTTGTCTGAAGCCTGAGCATGAAAACCTGCAGCCAAACCGGCTCTTTGCGTATAAGAGTGGACACCCCTGTCCTGGAGCATTTCGGCTTGACCGGCATATCAGCATCTTAAACACCACATGTTATAGCGTGTTCAAGAGATGCTTTTGAAATATTAGCTCCTCAGCATTTGTTCACTGGTTATTCTCATATGGACTCTTATTGTGGAGACTAGGCTAGTTTTCCCTGGGGTATATGTATGTAGAGCAGGAAGAGTCAGACAAAAGCTCAGGGCTGTGAGAGTCATAAGCTGAAGCTTAAAGCGCACTGTTAGAGAAAACTCTGCTTTTGTACAGTGTAGCTAGTGTTGCACTGGATCTACAGGCTAACATTACTAACAAACACACATTAACAGAAATCAATAGGCAATACACAATCCAAGACTTTATCAAGGATGCACACACTTGCCAAGTTAGCAAAACATTGTTGGGTTTATTTTGCCATAGTATAAAGCTAGGTCCTCGGCCCAGTTCTGGCGCACACTGTAAATTGAGTAGAACAAATCGATGTGGCCCAAATCTTGCCCAACTATATAGCTGATCCACAATAGTCATGCTAGATTTGGCCCATAAACATAGTCACAATGCAAAACTGCACTCAAATGTATGGCATCTGGCCCTATTCTGGCCAGATAACATTTGCCAACTCACATAGGAAAGGCAGTATCACCCAGAACTATATAAATAAATGTTTTTAAATAATATTTATAAAATTAATTAAATTATTATTATTAATATTATTATTATCATTATTATTAGTAGTAGTGGTAGTTGTAGCAGTAGTGGCAGTAGTGGTAGTAGTAGTGGAAGTAGTAGTAGTAGTGTTAGTAGTAGTAGTAGTAGAAGTAGTGTTAGTAGTAGTAGTAGTAGTAGTAGTAGCAGTAGTGTTAGTAGTAGTAGTAGTAGTAGCAGTAGTGTTAGTAGTAGTGTTAGTAGTAGTAGTAGTAGTAGCAGTAGTGTTAGTAGTAGTGTTAGTAGTAGTAGTAGTAGCAGTAGTGTTAGTAGTAGTAGTAGTAGTAGTAGAAGTAGTGTTAGTAGTAGTAGTAGTAGTAGTAGCAGTAGTGTTAGTAGTAGTGTTAGTAGTAGTAGTAGTAGCAGTGTTAGTAGTAGCAGTAGTAGTAGCAGTGTTAGTAGTAGCAGTAGTAGTAGCAGTGTTAGTAGTAGTAATAGTAGTAGTAGTGGCGGTGTTAGAAGTAGTGCTAGTAGTAGTGTTAGTAGTAGTAGTAGTGGAATTAGTAGTAGTAGCAGCAGTGTTAGTAGTAGTAATAGTAGTAGTAATAGTGGTGGTGTTAGAAGTAGTGTTAGTAGTAGTAGTAGTAGTGGAATTAGTAGTAGTGTTAGTAGTAGTAGTAGTGGAATTAGTAGTAGTAGTAGCAGTGTTAGTAGTAGTAATAGTAGTAGTAGTAGTGGTGGTGTTAGTAGTAGTGTTAGTAGTAGTAGTAGTGGAATTAGTAGTAGTAACAGCAGTGTTAGTAGTAGTAATAGTAGTAGTAATAGTGGTAGTGTTAGAAGTAGTGGCAGTAGCAGTATAAATAGTAACAACAAATACTAATTAATTAATCATTTTTTTCATTAATCTTCTAAAATGCTTATTCTTCTGGGTCCTGGAGCCTATCCCAGCGCTTCCTGGGCAGAGGGCAACAACAAAAATTGTAAATGTAATTTAGCACCCGTATATTCACATGGCATTAACGTGAAGATGTCAAGTTCGGCAAGGAAGTTAGAATTTAGCACAACACCAACACGACACCTATTCTCTAAAATGGTGGCAAAAGTCAAACTGTGTCCTAAACCACATCAGCAAGTCTGCATGACCTTAATGAACTTTGCATGCATCATGGCTATCATGATGTGATTGCTTCACACTCTTTCATTTTTATTGGTTGCACAACAACCAATGACTTTTACACTGTGTATGTAGGATGTGATGACAGGTCTACATAGTTTATTAGCCTACACTTCCTGGCTTCCAATGTGGGGACAAAGAGAGCTCTATATGTATATGCGTATCCTGAGTGTCTAAAAGCTCATGAATGTAAAAGCTGTACCAGTCTATACATTATGCCGCAGACATTGGGGGCTGTAATGTGCAGTATGTGGTTGTCAAGGTAAACTCCTATAGCTTTGGTTGCCTCAGCAACAGTATGTACCTGGATGCCTAGAATAGCATTTCATTACACATACGGCTCTCTGTAGAGCTCAGAAATGAGTCTGTGTGAGAGGAGATTTCAAAAAGCCACCTTACTGTTATAAGTTGTGCTTAGAGACCTCTTGTATTGATCTCCCCATTCTAGAGACATTGGGGTTGGTCACTGCTGCTTAAATCATAGCTTAATTGTTGAATCTGACAAGTATAAAGCTTGCTGGGGTTTTAGTTCATTAGGCAGGACATGTCTGGGTCCAGTCTATAAAGATAGTGTGAGTTAATTGCGTATGCTGTGGCTGTTTGGACTTGTTATGAGGTTATTACATGATATTAACACTAGGAGGCAGTGTTCACCTTCTCATTACGCTGTCCAGGGCGCATGTCCCAGATCTACTTTTATTATAGGAAGGGAGGAGAAGAGCTTTACAGTGAGATTCCACGTTTCTGTGAAAAACAATGTTGCGATGGAGGAAAAGTGATGAGCATATTGGATTATAAGAGTTTACTCTTTGAGGTGATATTCTTCTGCTTTCAAGGAGCTAATCATTTTTTAAAATTATAGTATGCAAAATAATCCATTAATCCAAAATCTGAAGGGTTAATTTTATTTTTTTGGAAATTGATTAAACCATATAGCAAAAATAAATAATATATCATATCATAATAATAATAATAATAATATATCATAATAATAAATCAATCAATAAACCAACGAGTCTTTAACACTTATCACATGTATCATATTTACTAAATCTAGTGCGCTAGATAAATCTAGTCTTAAATCTAGTGCTTAGGACAAATGAACTACTGACCTATAACAAAATACCTGGAAGTCCAAAATTTGATTGCTAATTGTGGAAGAATACTACTACTACTAGTACTACCACTACTACTACTACTACTACTACTACTAATAATAATAATAATATATTTTTATAATCTGATTGATATTGATAGATAGATAGATAGATAGATAGATAGATAGATAGATAGATAGATGAAGTACTGATCTGTAACAAAAGAACGGGTCCAAAATTTGTTTGCTAATGGTGAAAGTATGAAAATTGTTCTCATAATAATAATAATAATAATAATAAGAAGAAGAAGAAGAAGAAGAATTGTATTAATCTTAAAATATATACGTTATAATTTGTAACTTCATTAAAAGTTAATCATTTTAGACCAATCGTAACAAAAGCCTGTGGCATCTTTCCCCCTCATAATAAATTTAGTTCTTGGGCACGAATGGGTTAAAAAGGACGGCGTGGATGGAAAAGGGGGTGGAGTCACCGCTGTCAATCAGCGCCGTACCTCCGCACAGGCCCCGCCCCCTTCTCCTCCTCCTGCCGTGCCAGTGGGAGGCTCGAGCGCTCAGAACAGAACTAGAACCAGTGGGACGGTGAGAGAGGAGAAAGCCTCCTCGGGTTTAAAGCCCTCGAACCGGCTTGGTAAGGGAACTCAAGCGAAGAGAACAGACCTGTGAACACATAAAAGGAAAAGGTAGGTGATAAACATTTTGTTTGCCCTCCTTCATTAATCATACAGGAATGGGATGCTGGTTCTTGCCCGTATCGTACCGAATGCTAACCTCTGACAGATCGAACTTAGCTCGCTGCTGTTTGACCTCGAGCAGCTAGAGGAGCTTTAGCATCCGGGCTGTGTTTAGTTCCCCTGAAGGACCTGTAGAGACGTGGTTAGCTTGTGTGGGTAAACCCTGTACAAACCTGCATCTGTTTACTGCTTCCTAAAGCACCTGAAGGGGTCATTTCTGTTCTGACCTTTCAACGAAACGTGAGAAGTTCGTCTTTTTCTGCTGCTGTTGTTTGTTTTTGGTCACTTGTGAGGCTTCAGCTAAACTAGCATGCAGTATGTTCCTGGGTTATGGAAAGTTATGGTACTTCTTGGTACCTGGTACTTTCATTTTCAGCTTCCAGTTTAAGATAAACAGTATAAATCCTGAATTAAGATCATTTAATTTAATATTAATGTCTGCTTTTTCACCCCTACAGCTTAACTCACCTCTTTTTAACACGAGAGATGCTGAAACACAGGTTCACACCTTCATTACTGGACTCTATTCAGTCCATTTAATTTCCAGTGGTCTTCCAGCTTTCCCCAGATCTCAGCTACTAATTAAAGAGTGTTCACATTTACATATTACCCCGTTCTGAATCAGCTACGCTGCCTACTAATATACTCTAGGATCCGGTGCAGACTCCCGCATGCCACCGTTAGAGTCGTAGACGATCAGAGCCACGCTCTTCCAGTTCAGCTCCTTCAGCTTTAAAGCCCTCCTCCTGCACTCAGGTGCTATAGCCCCCCTGACCAGGCTTTCAACCGTGAGTGGCAGCCCGCTCAGTGCCATGCCCCCATGCTCTAAATGAGCTGATTCAATATCTCCTGCTCTTTTCTCAGAACTACACTGAACAGCTCTAGGTTTACTCAGGGCTGTTCTCAGCCTCAGTCTGTGTAGTGTGTGCTGTATGGTGGTGTTTCTCTGTGGCTTTGTCCTTTTGTGTCAAGTGCTTTATTGATTGTTTTCTTGTTTTCGTCTATCAATATTAATAAGGCTCTATATATACTGTTTAAAACACTGTATACTACTACTAATAATAATGATAATATTAGTAATAATAATAGTAACAGTGGTCATTGTCATCATTCACTGGAGATTTGACCCTCCCCATATTCCCAAATTAACAGATTGTGACTTAACTGTCTGTAAATCACACTTCCCTGTCCTCTCCCGCCATCGCTGCGGAGCAGTACAGCTGCACTGCTGTTAAAACCTGATTTTGTCTAATATTGTTCATAGTGCTGCCAGGAGGGCACAATGCGCACTCCTGCCTTTGAAACAACAATGCACACAATCTGCATCAAATCAATACAGATCTGTGTGCGCATGTGTGTCTCTGTCTCCGAGAGAGATATGAAGAAAGAGCACTTGAGCCGGACAGAAAAAAAAGATTTAAAGGCACAATACACATCAGTGTATCCAGTATGTGTCCCGTACACTGTGTTTGATTTAACTCAGGACTTGCTTATAGCAGGTCCCACGTCTACAACGTATTAACGTATACACCTTAAATCAGTGCATATCAATATATATGTGTTTTTGTGATTGAAGAAAAGCATGGTGTAACCATATTAGAGGTGTCACTTTGTATGGAAAGAAAACGTTCTTTCAACTTTCAATGGAAGTTAAAGTCTAATGTTTTGTAGCTTTTCTGTTTGTCCAGTCATCGTTTTTGTACAGAATGGTGTTTTCAAAAAATCTGTCTGTTCATCCATCCATCCATCCGTCCGTCCATTGCTGCTGCTAAATATAAAGTCATGACAAGCTTTCATTCTATATGAAGTGTTTCTCCTGTTTTGCTTATTGCAATATTGCAACTAACAGTGAAGTTCTACTGAGAGTCAGGATTCTAAACTTTCAATCACAACCACATTTGTGCATGTAAATAGAAGATCAGATATATAATTATTGATTTTGAGTTATTATTATGTGTAAAGTCTTGCAAAACCCATATTTTCTCAAAACAGAATGTCTGCTAGGTACAAAGTAATTTGGGTTACTGAGGATTTTATGTGGGTCCATATTTCAATTCCTTACTCTTATAATCACACGGTAAGTATATTAGTATATTACTTTCATATTAATACTGAATAACTTATCGCAGCTAAAGAATAACAGGCATTAAGATACCTGTTATATATACAATATGATATATATATATATATAGTGTAAAAGCAGTTTGTAAGGGTCCACATGGTAGACGTGTTGTTGAACTGTGTATGCAGGATGAGGACTGAATGTGAACTGAAACCGTGGAAGTCAGGACGTCTTGATTGTGTGTGTTTTTGTGTGATTATTAAATGGCTTATTATTCCATCTTAATCTTAATACCTGTTATTCTTTAACTGTGATACGTTATTCAGTGTTAATATTAAACTAATATACTTACTGTGTGGTTATAAGAGTGAGGAATTGAAACATGAACTCACATAAAATCCCCAAAACTGTTAGAGCATCATTTCTACCCTCTTCCTTTTACTCGCTTTCTCTCTCTCTCTCTCAGTCAGTCCCACCCTCTTTCGCTCTCCCCTCCTCTTCCCCCACTTTGTGGGACCAGAAGCAGCTGGAGAGCAGCCCTCTGTGCTAAATCCTCTCTCAACTCATTAAACCATTTACCAGAAGCTCCCTTCCTCCTCTCTAAATCTGTCCAGTCTTCTTGCTCGCCCATTGCTGGGTCTTGAGGAGTCTTCCTGGCCCTCCTGCACGTCCTGGCACTTTAGCACAGTGCATCCGTAAGCTTTCTTCTCCTCCCTCTCACTGAGCGTCTACGCACACACACACACACACACACACACACACTCACACACACACACACACACACACACACACACACACACGCACACATAGAATACCTTTACTTCAAAGTCCCTCTCTCTGCTCTGCACCTCTAGTCTTCCCCTCTTTATCTTCCTCACTGTTTTCTCTTTCATTGTACTGTTTTCCCCTTGCTCTCACTTTCTCTTTAACCCCCTCTCTCTCTGTCTCTCTCTCCCTCTCTCTCTTCTCTCTCTGTCCCTGTATTATTCCATGCCTCACTTGGTACCTAATAGACCCAACACCAAGCACATCAGACCTCAAAACAAACTTCATAGGAAACCCTATTTCTCTTGAGGTTAAGCCTGCGAATCACATGCATCCATGTGTGTATGTGTGTGTGCAGTGTGTGTTCACGAGTGTACGAGAGCATGAGAATGCGTTGGTGAAAGGGCTTCAGTCTGTGCCATTTCTATCTAAGTTTGGACCAAACAAACTTTGTCATGAGTTGTTGGTTCGTTTTGACAGGTGGGAACATTCCATCTGTACTCCACACTAAGAAACTGAACTCTGGGCTGCCAGATTTCCTGGGTCTGCCTCCATGGGATCTGTGATTCAGTGTTTAAGCTGCAGGTGAACCGAAGTTTGTTACAATGGTCAGCACCAAATGAGACATTTCAAAAGCAGAGCTTTTCCGTGCTGTACTGTCTGCATAATACTGTCTGTTGAAAATCGTTCTTGCAGCACAAGCTGCTGCTAATGATGGTAGACAAGTAATAGAGAAGCACTGTCACACAGTGTTTTATGGTGTCCCCTTGTTTAATACCGTCAAACCGACTCCCAAAATAACAACGGTATATGGTACTGGCGCGACCCCTGTGGGGTTGGGGGGATTAGGAGGCAGTGGGCTGTGGTCTTATTGCTTATTTAGTGCTTATATAGCTTTTTGCCATCTCATCTAGCATTACTTCAAAATCCAATAAAGGTTTTTGCATCACACGATAGAGCACAATGTTCAAGCCATCATTCAATAAATGCCAAACCATCTGTCAAACAATGGATAAATGTTGAAGAGTGCTGTTAACTAGGAGAGAGGAACATCAGTGTTAGCGTTAGCTCCACTAGCATGCTAACAGCTTTGCCCACCACAGTTCTGGCTAACTAAAGCGACAACACAAGTTGATTAAGATGATTAGATGATTAAGCATAATGATTCAGATCTGATCGAGTGAACCTGATGAAGCGACCAGCTGTTGAAGAGGCAGAAAGGTTAGATTAAACTTGTTCTCTGGTGTTTGGATCTGTTGCCTGATTGGCTATGTTAGTTTAGCAGGCAGACCCAAACAGTGCCAACAGTACAAGTATGATTCTGAAAACTGGTTGTTTGTGGACACAAATTTGGATGATATAAATGTTTGAGAAAGTAGAAATAGAGTTATTTTGTGGTGTTGGCTAGAGAGCTTAGTTGGCAGGCCAATTTTGCCAGACCATGGCACAGGCTTGGTTGTAGCTAACTGATGCTAAAATGATAGGTATTGGAGCCAAAGCTGAAATTGAATGTGTTCTGCTGTGTGTGCACATTCTTAGGTTTTTTCATTCTTAAGAGTTTTTCTGGCCCTGATGTCCCCTCATACCGTATTACCGTCATTCTGCCCAACCTTGCTGTCACACTGGTTTTATCCCACAGACTGCATAACGTATTTTTGATTGGCTGGGCCAGGCTTAGGGACCATTTCATAATAAAAAATATAGCATTATGGTTATAATTGTTAATTGTTTTAAAAACAGAAAGAGGGAAAGATTTGGATTTAAGACAGACGAATGAGTTAAAATACAAAGTGTTCATTTTTTAGAAGTACACAAGAAAAAAAACTGAGTGCTTGTATTGCCTGAGCAATAAAAGAACAACCACATGTGTCATTTGGTCCACTTCAGCCATTGCAGTGAGAAGTCAGCCAAACCAAATGGAACTAGAAAATTGCGTTTCCTAAAGAGAATGAGTCCCCGTGCGGGTCAGTGTGTCTTTGGATTATAGTTTGGGGATCTGCCCTGAGTGAGTACATGCAGTTTGGTGGCTGTAGGTTAAAGGAAACAATGGGGTTTGAATGGGGGTGAAAATGAATGGGATTCGAGGGGAGGAACAAGTGATGGGGGGGGTGGAAGACAAACAGATGAGTGCGGGTCAGACCAATATTGAATTTGTGCTTGGGTATCTGCTCTGAGATGGTGTTCGTGAAACAGTGTATTGTCAGTCGTGCAGAAGTATAGTAGATGAATGTGCTGTTTTTCACCCAATTAATTTTAAACAGATGTTGGATCAAAAAGCTGTATACAAGCGCACCATTCCCAATCAGACCGAATATTCCGGAGTTGGAGCGATTTCAATATATCAAAAACTGCAGGACTAGTTTGTGGATGAAAAATCTCTTGAGAAAGAAGAAGAAGAAAAAGAAGAAGAATGTAAGTCAGATAACAATAGTGTTGTGGATTGCGCAATCACTAACAATGCAAAACCCAAACTCTGGTGCAGGTTTCAGCTTAATGGCCCAGTTTGTTATTTAGGAAGTGGCATTAAAGAGTTATAGGAAGGAGCAGTCACTCCCCTGGGTTTAGCCATTAGCCATTTAATTAACTAAATTGGCCTCCTGAAGAGCTGCGAATCAAAACTAGAAAAGTGCATTTCCCGAAGACAATGCAGAGTGATTGCACAGCTTTAGCTTGTTGCTAGCCGGTTTCTAAGGTGTTGCTTAAAAATCAATGGGAGTGTAAAGGAGAAGCGAGGGATGAATAAAGGACACACAGAGGAGTGCGGGTCAGTATGGCTGAGGATTACAGTTTGGGGATCTGCCCTGACTGAGTATGTGTAGTTTGGTGATGGTAGGTTAAAGGAAACAGTAGGGTTTGGGTGGGGTCAAAAATGAATAGGACTCTATGGGAGAAACGAGGGATGGGAAAAAGGCAAACAGACAAGTGCAGGTCAGAACAACATTGAATTCATGCTCAGGGGTAAACGGTGAAATGGTGTCCGTCGGTCGAGCAGAAGTACAGTAGATGGGTGTGTACTTTTCCACCCCATTCATTCTTAATGGGGAAAAAAATCAGAATTTTTTCCACGTTTTTCCGGAAACTGTAAGATGGATCAAAAAGCTGTATACAAGCGCACCATTCACAGACCAAACATTCCGGAGTTGGAGCGGTGCCGATAGAAGAAGAAGAAAAAGAAGAGAATTGCATTAAACAATCACTAATGATGCGGCTCTTTATGGTTTCACTCCAGATAACCATTTTTGGCATTGTTCATATTGAAGAGTAATAGGCTTCAGAATTTGGCGCAGGAGCTTACGGCTTGCCTGAACTCTAGTAACTGTGGTTTGAAGTCTTAGTTCTATCAGATTAACAGAAGGAACAGGTGTAGATGGTAGTATCCTCTTTGTTCACCCAGTGCAGGTTTAAGTTGTAAGACATTCTTTGATGTCTCAGGCGCTTTGTTCACGTCAGATATCATCTAACCATTGACAAATAATTTCCTCTGTAGAAATGATTCAAACGCAACCGCGACTTTCATCAGCCGGCCGTCCAAGTCATTTAACTGTCAGTCATGTCTTGGAGGAGCCACTTTGTGGCAACTTTCAGTTTTCATCTGAGAGTTTCCAGAATGCATCTGCTAGCAGTTTGGAGCATTGCCTGGCAGGTTTCGCTGTAGTGCTTTTCCACATTACCTTTAAGCTTTGGCAAGTCTCGCAGGGCAATTTGGAGTTCTGGGATAAGCGGGGTGCATAACAGCCAGTAAAAGTGTGTGTGTGCGTCTCCTACACATGCCACATCCTTGCACTCTTCCTCTCTCTTCCCCCATCGTACACACCTCTATATGCAGTTTACACCCACACGTCCTTCTCTTTCTAGAGCCTCTCTGTTCTTTTAAAGCCCCCCACCCTGGCCTGCCGTTACCATGGGAATCGATAAACAGTGAGCAAGAGGGAAAGATATATAGGGTGAGGAGCAAAGCAAAGAGAGAAGGAGAAGAATATGGAATTGACATCCCTATTCGCTATCAGCTCTGGGCCTTGTTTGATTGGAGGACCAAAGGATGGGGTAAGCGAGGGGGCGGGGGGGTGGATAGTGGAGAAACTGCCAGTGGTGTTTTGGGTGAGGGTACTGATGGGGGGTTGGGGGCTTCCTTTAAAGGTTTAGTATAGAGGCATGAGCAGATACGTGTGTGTGTGTTTGGTTTTGTACATTTTCCAGGACAAAATGTCCATAACTGCGTGGAAAAACAACTACAGCGCCCACAACAAAATGTTCCTGCTCCAGTATAGTGCTTTTTTAAAACAGCCACCCATTTTATATCCTAAAACTAAAAGTGCAGACGCCATTTATTTTGTTTTACTAGGGTTAGGATTGTGTTTATTGGGAGTTGGGATCAAAAAATGATCTGTACAAATTGGTACTTACACATATATAATACATATAGGACATTATTATTAGAGAGTCGCGAAGATGTTGGAATCATATCAGTATCATTTCATTATTTCATTTTATTTCATTTCATTTCATTTCATCGACATTGGCAGATATTGGAAATACTGAATATCAGCCTTCCCCATCAGCGCTTCCCTAAATGTTAATACATAGTAATACATACTACGTAAAGGACAATATTATAACACACAGGTAGTTAAATATATGTGTAATACATGTAAAAATTATAATCATTTAATCAATTATACTTATAAAAATTACAGTCATTACGATCATTATATATAATTGCATATAAAGGTAATAAAAAACAGGACATATATATAGTAGGTAGTTACATGTACATATGGGGCATATGACCCAGCATCCTGAGATTGTATAAAAACCAATGTGTGTGTATGTGAGGAGTACTCATGTGGATGGGTAGGCAGGGGGGCTTAGGGAATGTAGAAATGAGGATGGGAATGGGAGGTGGCAGTAGCAGCGTGTGTGGGTGGGTGGGTTTGGTAAGGGCTGGGGGGATGGTTATGGAGGGGAAATTGTTATGATGGGAATGGGTGAGGGGATGGCACATGCATGGGAACCAAAGGTGGGGGCTGGTGACTTCAGCAGCGGTGGCTAGAAGATTGTCCAGTATGCCTGTTATTGGAAAGCAAACCGTAGATAGAGTTTACGTATAGGGAGTGTAATTTGGTACAAACTCAACCTTCTTCTTTAAAAGTCACAGTGAGAGTAAAGAGGCTGCTTCTACACTCTCTTTACAAGGCATGTGTTAGTTATAATATGCCCAGTATAAGCTCACCGGGAAAAAAATCATTTACCTTGCGTGTTTAAGGTGCTAGGATGAGCTCATTGTTGATGATCAGAGCATAAATGTATTGTTCTATGCGATAACCATGTGCAAAACTGTTAATTTTAGCGTACATAAGAAAAATATTATATAATAATTTAAAAAAGTGAGTAACCTGGTTAACTTATTATGTTGAGTTCATGTAATAAGTTAGGAGATGAAAAATGATGGAGATGATGTTTTACATTTGTTAACATAATTTTTAGAGTTCAAAAAACTCCACATTTCAAGGTAACTAGATTACTTGTATTACATTGTAGTCTATGTCTATGCAGTATTTAGATGTAAAAAAGCTAAACGTTCATTCACTAAATATATCGTTGTCTTGTGCCATACCATAAAGTAATATTTATTATAAACAAAAAGTAATTTTTAATTAGAAATTAATCATGCTTATTTATTTATTTGTAATAAACACAATGTAAATGCTGCAGAATCAGGAAACATGTGTAAAATATATGATTTTTAATCTGAGCAAACAGTGAACAATCATGCTGACACGTATTTTTGGTGCTGTTTGGCGTTGATACAGTGAATACGCTTTTCGAGCGGTTTCACATACTGTAGTTCCAGGGCAGCTTGGCCTCCGAGGACCTGATTTGTGAATGGAATGTGAATTTGAGGGCAAACTGAATCAGATAGAACAGCGTCAGCTTGTGAGAAGGGCCAGTACCTAAGGAAAAGTCCCAGTACACTGAATCAGAATCAGAATCAGAATCTCTTTGTTTCACCAAGTATGTTACACATACAAGGAATTTGTCTTGGTGAGAGCAACACGTATGACAAGTAACAAAAAAACAAATAACAAAAACACAGAACACAGATTATTTACAGTATTAAACTAAAGGAAAATTACACTAAACAATAAATAGGGTAGAGGATAAATTAAAAAAGTAACAAGTACTAAAAGTAATAAAAAGCTGAAGAAGCTGAGAGATGTGAAACAAATTTAGTTGAAAAATATTATATATAGAAAGTTACAGATGACCTGAATATCTACAGAAAGAGAACATCTGTACAGGTGTGCAAATAATCGTAGTGCAAATAGGCAGAGTGCAAATAGCTGTTCAGTCCGGTTTGGTACAGTTCAATTGTATGTTTTAAGGTTTACAGTGGAAGGTGTCCACTGTGGTTGAGGAGCGCTACAGCTCTGGGGAAAAAGCTGTTAGCATGGCGTATTGTGCTGGTTTTGATGGACCGCAGTCTTCTACCAGAGGGGAGTGTCTGGAAGAGGAGGTGTCCAGGATGTGAGGGGTCAGATGTAATTTTGCCAGCACGCTTCCTCACCCTGCTGGTGTAGATCTGCTGAAATGATGGCAGGTTACATCCAATGATCCTCTCTGCTGTCCTGATGATGCGCTGGAGTTTGGTTCTTTCTTGTGAGGTGGAGGAACCAAACCAGATAGTTATGGCTATGAAGGGTAAATGTAAAAGTCCCGGCACTGTGTACCAGTGAGTACCAGCCCACTTTGAGCATGGATGCAAATCATCATTTGACCCAATATGAATTGTAAAGCATAAAAGCTGGGCCTGTACTACACTGTTTACAATTGTCACAAAGCGATTGTCCCGGTTTGCGCTCGATTGGAAGCCATTGACAGCACCGATGGTGTGGTATTGTGAGAGAGGAGACAAGTCCCTCTTTAGCGTTGGCAGTTTGATGTTGTAAAACTTTTTATTTTTACGACCGTAAGCCATTCATGAGTGCTGTAGCCAGAGCTGGTCGGGAGTATGATTAAATGACAGCAGCCAAAGAGATGAAAGAGAAAAAGTGAGGAGACTCCTGTGGAGATGTGTACGGACTCCATGTGTGTCACAGACTGTGAAGATAGAGGAGCTGCTTGAAAGGCAAATCTCTTTACAGTTGAAAGTCAGCTGGCTGTTTGTAGTAAAACATTTCTCCAGCTGTGGCAGTTTTTTGTCTGTGTTCCAACTGCAAATTCAGCCCCAGCGTTCAGCATTTTCACTATATGTCTGTGGCCACAAAAGGACAAAACGGTCCAGTTTAGCTGTGTTTTTCATGTAGAGCTTTGTGATTTTGAGTGCTTTCATAACCAAAACTCACTACGTGTGTTATATCCTCTTTTTACCTGTGTATGCACGAGTTTTCAACATCTCTTTGAATTTTAAAAGTCGTGCTGTGTGCACTCAGCTTTAGTTCAAGTTTAAATATTGAAGTTATAAAATATCTGAATATAAATCAATTTCTAATCATACAGAGAATGTAAATATTGTATGCACATATTGTGTATTCAGTGTAGGGGTGGGCGATATGGTGTTTTATCATTGGTCCTGGAGACAGCCTGCCCTGCACATTTCAGTGGACCCCCTGCTTTAACATACCCCCTGTAACTCTGAAAGGGCTTGTTAATGAGCTGGAAGGCTGAATCAGGTGTGTTGGGAGCAGGGAAGCACTAAAATGTGCAGGGCTTGGTCTCAAGATCAGGCTTGAGAAACACTGTCACGATAGGAGAGGAAGGGTTTTGGAGCTAATGCTAATATTAGCATCGCCAGATGGCAGGGCTTGTCTGAAGCTCCGGAGTGAGCTTCTTCACTCTTCTATTGTCAGAGCAAACCAGCACAGGGGGAGGTGTCCTCACTCCTGCCAGCAGCTCGTGTAGGTGATAAGAAGGGTCATGGCGCTTGACATGTGTTAACTTGTAACACTTACACACACTTATACTCACCACGAAATCAGTTTACACTTGTTAGTGTTCTACAATTTACACTTTTTTGTGTTAGGCGAGCTGGGAGTCAAAGTGGTCTTGACTTGTTTATGTGGAGAGAAGTTTTCAGTGGTGTTCTCAGCTCACCTTATCGCTGAGGTGACTGACTTTGCTCCTGTACTACACCTGTTCTGAGTAGTTCACTGTTTTCCCTGTTTGTGTTTCNAATACAGCAACTGCTGTTTACACTGTGTGAAGATTTCATGATGATTGGACAAACTGAAATGGCCCAAAATCAGCAGCAAAAAAGCCTGGTTTCTTTGACTTACATTAAAATGAAATGAGGCTTTTGCCCTCTCCTGTAAAGTTGCTATTTTGGAGATACTCCTTTTTCTTTGGACAGCGACAATATGCAGTCAGGTTTGGAGAGTGTGGCTAAATGTATTAGTGTCACAATACCTGAAGACATTTTCTTGATGCTCTTATTTTGTTGTGCAGTGCTTTGCAATGTGCAGTATATTGTTATTCAACGATATCTTCTTCTTCCTCTTCTCCCTCTTATTCTTCTTCCTTTTCTTCGTCCAAATTTTTTGTGTCCGCTATCCAGTTGCAGTTTTTGCATTATTGACACCATTCCAACTCCAAACTGTTGAGTCTGATTGGGAATGGTGTGCTTGTATACATCTTCTTGATTGGATGTACGGTTTCCACATAGCAACTGGTTTGACTTTGTCCCCCTTTAAGAATGATGGATGGATAAGTGCTTGCCTATTTGCTGTACTTCTGCCTCACCCAGACACCATCTCAGGACAGACCCCCCAAGCCTGAATTCAATGTTGATTCGACCTCCACGTCTGTTTGTCTTTTTTTTCAATCTCTCTTTCTACCCCATAGAATCCCATTCATTTTCCAAAGTCTATTGTCTGTCCCCACCCAAACTCTGTTCTTTAACCTACAGCCACCAAACTGCTAATCCACATCCATACTGACCCACAATCCTCTATAAGTCGTTAACTTACGCCATCACCAGATTCTTAGAACAAATGGCCAGCAAGACGCATGGGTCCATAGTTCCAGTTTCCTCTTGGATTACTGCCATCGCATGGATTTGATCTCCCTCCATCAAGGCTAAATTTTGAACATCACTTGAAACCCTCCTCTAAATATTTAATGAAACATTCAGCTGGTCGGAGTTCTTTAAGCACCAACACTGTTTACAGTATGTTTGGAATAGCTCATTATGTTTTAAGCATGTATTATTACAGAAACAACAGGGTCATATAGCCCACCCCTATGAGCAGGGAAGGGGTTCTCCAGAACTAGGGCTGACCACCACTGTCTTGCAAACAACCAGCTGGATGACTGTATGTATACGGATGTTGCTGAATGCTACGCAAGCATGTGTTTTACTGAAACCTGCCCCCATCTCCCATCCTCTCCTCAGTTCTGCCTTGGCCCTCCTCCCTGTCCACTCCTCTGTGTGTCACGCTACAGTGAGCATCTTTGGGGTTCCAGCTCCAGCAGAGTTAAAAATAGCACCGCTCCAAGTCACTCATTATTTAACATGGAGCCGTCCTCCTTCCCTCCCATTCCCAGTTTGGTGGGAGTGGGAACCACTTCCTCGGGAAGGAATTTTACTGCCGACAGAGTGGCACAACCATGTGAATTGATTGGTTCTGACTTCGGAAGAAAAAGCGTAACAAAGGAGGCCCCTCATTGTTTTTCTGTTTCCCTTAAACGCCTCCTGAGAGTAAGACGTGGTGTTTAGGCCAGATTGTAATAAACGTGTGGGAAAAGGAAATCTAGAGACATTTCCTGACAGTTTTTCTTCGTCTACTTTGACATGAGTTTGTATACTTATGTCCAAGCTGGGTAATATGTGTTTCATCATGAAGCAGCGGAGAGAAAGTTGAGGAGCGTTGAAGTGGTTGCAGCTATTGTTTGCAGAAACAATCAAATTTTCCCAAGTTTCCCAAGTGCTTTATTAGATTTACACTGGAGTGGTGATGAAAGTAAAGGTGGGCAACATGACAGTATTTTATCATTATGATGATATATATTGCGTTAACACTTCATATTAAGTATTGACCAACTAACATGCAGTAATGCATTAGTTAACATAAATAAGTAAGTAAACATTTATTTATAAAGCACTTTTCCCGGTGAGAATACAAAGTGCCTAATGAACAATAAAAATAACAATAATAAAATACATCTAAAAATACATAAAACCATAAAAACAAGACAATACTGACTCATTCACAGCAACATAAACAGAAAAGATTAGCTGTGTCCAGCCTCAAATGCTAAGGTGTACAGATATGTCTTTAGCCTGCCCCTTAGACCCAGCAAGCCTAATGTCCAAGGGCATTCCAAAATGTCCACTATTCCAAGGCTTTGGCGCACATACCCTTTCAGACCTGGGGACTACCAAGAGACTTTGGCTGGAGGACCTCCGTGTCCTAGCATTTGAATATGGGACTAATAGCTCAGAGACATATTTCAGTCCATCACCGTGTACAGCCTGGTATGTTAACACCAGAATTTTGAAATTTGCCCTAAAGGTTACAGGCAGCCAATGCAGTGAAGACAATACTGGTGTAATATGATCCTGTCTTTGGTCCCAGTAAGGACCTGTGCCGCTGCCATCTGGATCATTTGCAGTTGTGTCATAGCTAACATTAATACAGTAATACATTAACAATGGTTGACTAATGTTAAGTACACATGTAACAACTGTTGCATGTTAACATGTAAACATGTAGTTGTTAGAGATTAGTTAAGCATTGTAACCATTGTTAATATGTTACTTCATGTTAACTAATGCATTACTGCATGTTAGTTAGTTAATACTTAATGTAAAGTGTTAAATGTTTGTTATTGGGGTAAACAATAAACTATAAACGATTTGTATTAGCATTTTTTAAATGCAGCATGTGTGTACAATGCTGGTACATCAAATTATTTTTATTTTTGTTCATTGTGCATTTTGAAAATGCATGTTAAGCATTGTATCACTTAGCCAAAACATTACTGGCAGCCATCTTTTAGCCCGATTTTAGCTGTACTTCGTCCATTTTTGATAGATTACTTATCAAAGCCATACACTATCAAAACCCTAAACAAGTTCATTTGATTGGTGGGATATAAGCCCAGATTTTAAGACTGTTGATTCGCATGCATTGTTCTTATCATGTTATTGCTTGATCAGCTATGTTTTCTAAGCAATTTCTTCCTTTCCTCCTCTTCCCTGTTTTTCCTATCCCTTTCCATGCCTCTCTCTCCACCCCTCTGCATTTGTCTGTCCCTCACAGGATGAGAGTTCGGTGAGCAGTGAGGATCTGGACATGGCTGAGCCAACATGGGTCTCTACTGAGCGCACTCCTGCGCCCAGCGGCACTCCCGAGCAGCGACCAGAGAGGAAGCCAACCCCCCCACAGCCCAGCATCAAAGAGGAGGAAGGTTAGACAGTGCTCTCCCTCTTTTATTCCTCTTTTCATTCCTCATGGCACTCTAGAAGGACTAGCTAGCAAAAATACTTTAGGGGATTCCACTGATGTTTTTATTTTCTGCACTGTTCAGTCATTCTCAGATACTCCGAGTGATTTAATGTCAAATGGTACACTGCAGAGAGACTTACCAACTTGGTCATTTCTTTAGAGTGGCGGTGATAGAAACCAGAGATCACTTCAACACAAATACAGACATTTTATTTACTACACTAAGCTCCACAGACAAAAATGATTCACCATGCGTGTTTAAGGTGGTAGTACCTTCAGGCTCCTGCAGATGAGGCTGCATGAGGATGATAATGCTATATAAATCCCTGCAGGGTGTGAGTGACGGGATTCATAGATTGACAGGAAGTGGTACACTGCAGTGAATGTCTCGTTCCATGTGTGGAAAATGGCTCCAAAGCAGAAGTTAATGATTGGCTAAAACGAGTGACTGCATTTTGGGCGTGCCAAAGACCATAGTGTGAAGGAAGTAGCTGAATCTGCAGGTGTGTGGAAGCGTACGGTCATACAGGTCTTCTCACAAGTCAAATCTTAACTTATGCCTTAATAATTTCTTTCTTATATATTCTTATATATGCGTATTCTTAACTGTTTCATATAGCTTTTAGAAGCATGATATGCTTCAAATGTCTGATTCCTCTTACCACCACTGTGAACGGTTCTGCCTCTCTAGAATAGCGCATCTCAAATCAAACCACTCTGATTGACATCGTCTCCATTTTAATCAGTGAGTCATGCAGAAATTTGCATGATAATGTATGGTAATTCCACCTCAGTGGGAAATGTTTTGTACTGTAAGACCCATGTTTGTAATATATTGGACCAGTGTGTGACAGTCATATTTAACACCTCTCTGTGTCTTAAAATGACAAGGAGTTAATTTTGCGGTTGTTTTCTTATGAAATAATGATAATCTGGTGCTGGTCTGAAGAAGGTGCTTTCAAGGTTGTGTTTTTTTTAGTGGTGCAGTTGGGGTCAGGGAGTTGTGTAACTGCTCTGTTTCTCTTTCCCTCTATATGCCTCTGTTTCTCCTTCTTTGGGATTGATAGAATAAAGACCTTTCTCCTCAACTCCTCTCACTCAACAAAGCACACACCATGCTATTGCATACTAGTGTATGCTATCATATCTGATTTAATTCAGTTAAACTGATAAAACTAAGCACAGGCCCCGAAATATTGACCTGTTTGCTCGATTTGTTCAATTTTTTTTTTGAAAACCAAACACAGAATTGTGAATGGCAATGGAGAGACAGTTGTACTTTTAGACAGTTGCCTATAACCAGTTAGTTATAGGCTGGGCAGTAAGTCTCCAGAAGCAGAATTAGGAAGGACTGCATTAAACTACAGACACTGTCCACTTTGCAGAGCCAATACCATAGAGCATCAGTTTATATATATATATATTTATGTGTATATCAGCTAAAAATGCCCAGATATATGCAGCAGAGTACCCAGCGTCCCTAAATATCTAGAATATCTGTGAAGATGGGGAAAAAAGTCCCACTCTCTCAAAGCATGTTGGTTTATAAATATCGGCCTAATTAGTCAAGTTGCTCACAGGTAGACACATCAGTGTCAAATCCTAATTAGCTCTTCACATCTTTTAGCAGTAGATGTTGCTTTTGCATAAGACTTTAACATGCATATACATATTTATACGTTTAAATATATCAGACATGGAAGTTCGGCTTAGTTTAAGCACTGACAATAACCACAGTCTTTTTTAATCTCAAATAAGGGTCAAGGGTTTTACGAGGTCAAGTGATCTGCACAGCTTGTCACCGTCTTGATCCACACATTAAGTCTAGCTTCTCTAACTGTTATTTATTGACTCAATATGAATAACAAAATGAATAAGACATTGAATAATAATAATAATAATGATATAATAATAATATACAGTACCAGTCAAAAGTTTAGACAGCTACTCGTAGAAAGCTCTACTTGTTTTTATCTTAATTCTTTACTGTAAAATAAAAGTGAAGACATTAAACTATAAAATAGCACTCATGGAATTATACAGTCCACCTTAAAAACCTCCAAAATGGAACTTTACAGGAGGATGAACCAGCTTTCTTAACCTTCAGTGGCGGAACAATCTAGAACAAGATTTTTTCTAAGCAGTCGTGTACCAATTTTCTATCAGTCCATCATGAATATTCACTAAACTGAAAAGAGAACTAGAGCTTTTAAACTGTGCAGAAAAAGAGATCAAAGTTTTTACACCACTAAATATATATTAGAGGTGGAGATATGGAGAAATATCATATTGGGGTACATCAAGAGTATATGTGGTATATCAAGATATGTACTGTTTCAGACTCTCATCAGTTGGAGCTGTTAAGTGTGAGCCTGTAGAGTCTTTAAGATCACCAACAACATCCATTTAGTTGGATGTGTCTGAACTTTTGACTGGTACTGTATGTGTAATAGGTAAACCAGGAATATCACATTCACTTCATAGGAATCTACTGGAGTTTGCTGGAGCTGTTTGATGGAAGATGAGCTGGAGTGTGAATCTGAATAGAATCTAGATTTAAGACTAATCTAGATTTACCTGTATATTAAATAAATTGAGGTACAGATATAAACGCAGCATCAGGAGTAAATCAGAACTTTAGTAAAAGTGCCTTACTGCCGCTGGGAGAGTGGGAGCCGCCAGTAACCGTTGTTGGAGCATGTGTGCTGGTACACCATTGTTACAAAGCTTTCAAGACGTGAACCCAAAACTTTGCAGTTGCCTGGCTTGGGTGGTGCACGGTGAACTCAGCTTCACTGGATCAGGTCGGCCTCTCCAGAGGGTGACAGGCTCTTCCTGTACTTCAGTGGCAGCTGGCAGGATGCTGAGGCAAACTTCTGTCGAGTCGGAGCTGACTTATTTCTGCCCACAAACTATACTCTCGGAAGATTTCACCCCAAACTCAAAGTGCAAAAGTGCAGAGCTCTTGGCCTTCTACTTCAGAAAGAGCTTTTTCTTCTCTGTGTTCAGGTATATAAAACAAGAGTTAAGGCAGAGGAAAGTAGTCGATTCCTAATGAATATGCCTGTGCAGTCTCCACAAAAGGATTTCAGAGCATGGTCGTATAACAGAAATGCTCTACAAACACTCAATCTCATATTTAACCATTAATATGGTTTTAAATGGGAATGTCCTACTGGGGAAAAAATGAACCTACATACTTTTATGCTTTGATTACTCCAACTTCCCACACCGGATACACTAAACTAATTAACAGTCTCACTGCTAGGAAAATAACATGATTACACAAAGGTGAACACATTAGAATCCAAGAGGTTAAACATTAAAATGAGTACATACTTTAATTCATAACTCATTCCACATAATTAAAATTACTGCAACTATATATGAGATTCCTAAACTACTTACAGTATAACATGGAAAAGGCATTATAATGTATCAAAGATCAATAATAATCTTGACTGAAGAAACTGGGTAACAGCTTAAGAATTATCAAATATAAGAGAGAGGTGAAGAGGGAAATCATTCATTCATTCATTCATTCATTCATCTCCTGAGCCACCTATTATTTTGCGTCATTAAGGGTGCCGAAGCCCATCCCAGGATCAAGACCCCCCTGGATCAAGAAGGAAATCAACACACTCAAACTCTGAAATGGATTTTGACTGGATGTGAATTTCAGTCTTATATTTTACCAGAACACACTGATGAACAGTTCTACCACAGTTCAGTCATGAAAGGGGACCTATTAAGTCTGTCTGCATGTGTGTGCAGATGGAGTAGACAGGGAAGATACAGCAGGCCACCAAGGTTGTATAATTAGGTATCTTTCTGCTTATCTGCTTTTTGAGGTTAGACCCCACACACGAGTCGGTCGTTAAAAGGAAGAGAGTGTGTCTAGTAGAAATTCAGGGTCTCCTGGCTTAACTGGCAGCACTGAATTGGTCAAAAGAAGACAGCTGTGGATCTCCATTTCATAACATTCAGGGTTTGTCCTCTCCTGGGCTTGTTCTTATCTTGTTTCGACAAACAGTTTTTTAGGCAGAGTGGTACCAGTGAATGGGGGGCCCAATCGGGTTAAAGGTCAATTCTGTCCTGGGTGTTCATGTTTATGAATATAAAACTAGCTAAAAGATATTTTAAAACTCTGCCTGTGATTGTTTTCCACTTTCCCTGGGGAGTTCACTGTTAGTTGTGTTAACACAATAGCAGTTCAGTTCTTGTTTTGGAATTTCTCTACCCCACAGTTTTAGCTGTATATTGTTCAAAGGCCAACAAAACACATATAATACCCATTTGGTCTTCTTTGAGCATGTGAGGGTTTAAATGGGGTGAAGAAATGTGAGTGGAATGAGAGGTAAGATTGTTAAAAGACAGGTAAGTGTGCTGTGAAGATCACTTTGATGGGACGCTTTATTGTCCATTACAGCCTATTCTCAGCGCTTTGCTCTGTTACTTGTCCATTATGTACTGAATGGGTGCCTTTCAAATGAGTGCTGGAGTTATCTGGCCCCATTAAGGGACGTCTGAAGGCTTTCTAGAGCATCTTACTGCATCACTTATGCCATCACTGGATAGTACAAATGGGGGACTTGGTGTTTTAAGTTTTGTAGTGTTGATCCGATGCCTGGTTTGAACTGAGGAGTTTTTGCCAGCTGATTTGTGTTAGCATGTTTTTGATGCATATGGTTGACAATCACAGTTTTTATGTTGACTTTTCAAGGGTTCCCTTGGCTGGAGTTCATTCATTCATTCATCCATTCATCCATTCATTCATTTGTTCACTGAATTTTGTCTCTTTTTGACAAGAACTTTACTTACATTTACATTTATGGCATTTATCATAAACACCCTTATCCAGAGCAACTTACAACCGTGCTTAGTGTTCCGTTGGATAATGTTTCCTAGCTAGTACAAGAACGTACAAGAAGTCTGAATCTCGCCATGAGCTCAGACACTGCCTGAACAAGGGCTAGTGCTAATATCTAGAGAGAAGAATACGAGGACATATGTATATGAACAAGCATAAGTGCCTTGCAACCCCAACCCAGCGCTCATACCTAGAGAGAGGAAAGGTTATGGTCAGTATAAGTGCCAAAACAAAGTATTTCAGTACATACATTTATTAGTGATTATTCACTTAAGTGCTCTATAAAGAGATGAGTCTTCATTTGGCGTTTGAAGACTGCAAGAGACTCAGCTGTTCGGACAGCCAGTGGGAGTTCCTTCCACCATCTGAGAGTCAGGACAGAGAAGAGTCTGAATGCTTTGTCCTCCATGCATCTTCAGGGATGGTGGGTCGAGTCAAGCTGTACTTGAAGCTCGAAGGGCTCGAGGTACAGATCGACTATTAACCATTTCCATAAGTTAGGGAGGGGCTGGTCCATTCTTGGCTTTGTAGGCCAGCATCAGAGTTTTAAATCTGATCCAGGCAGCTACCAGGGTGAACCTGGGAAGATTGAAGATGAGCCGAGCTGCTGCATTCTGAACCAGTTGATGGCCCGTAGAGGAAGACCAGCCAGGAGCGAGTTGCAGTAGTCTAGTCCTGAAATGACCAGAGACTGGACGAGCAGCCGGGTGGCCTCCTGAGAGAGGAAGGGCCGAATCCTGTGAATGCTGTAGAGGAGGAATCTGCATGACCGAGTCAGGTTCGCAGTATGAGCCAAGAACAATAACTGGTCATGCAGAATCACACCAAGGCAAGATCATGGTGAGGACCTGTAGTGCTAGGAATGAACAGCAGCTCAGTCTTGCTGGGATTGAACTTAAAGTGGTGAGCTGTCATCCATGAGGAGTCATGTCAGTCAGGCACGCTGAGATGCTGTTGCATACCTGTGAGTCAGATGATGGGAAGGAAAACATGATTCAGAGATGTACACATGAATCACATATATGTCATAAACACAGCAACTGTCATTCATTCTACATACTTTTGGCAATAACTGTGTTGACGTAGTGTATTTTATTCAGGTGGAACTGTTGTACACATGAAGTGTACACTTTATAGTATTATCTTGTTGCAGGTTTAGTTTTATTTTATCATAGTTTATTGCTCATTTATAAGGGTTTCAAAATGTTTTACAAAATGTCCAGTTTGTTATTGTCTGGTTAAGTCTAGTGATTCCCACAGATAGGTTGCACATTAGCAGTATATCCAGGTATATGGACACCTGCCCAAGTATACTTTGAAGCATTTTTAAACATGTTTAGATCTTTTATTAATCTGTTTCAAAAGAAGAAACCCACTTTGATCCCAAATTGGCTGCTAAATAAAGACAGCCTGGGTTGGAGGAGGGGAAGGAGGAGAGTGAAGAACACAGTAGAAGAGTACTTAGCAATATAGAACTTGGATAAAGCTAGCTATCTCATGTAAAGCAAAGATGTCCTGACCAGTGCCATACTTGTTAACTAAAGTCTTATGAATAAAATAATGTTACTAATGGTATAAAGCCAGTGATAATTGAATATAACATTCCTACATAGTACTGTAAATGAAAATCGATCTGTATTAGAACTAATTAGCTGAGCGCAAACATTGTAAATAGGTGCTACAATATTAGTAGAAATTGTGATTTATTTGTTGTCAGGTTTGTTCTGATGTCCAACTCCCACCCAGGCACATCTCAGCACCAGAGCACAATTCAGATCTGTGTAGAACACTGAAGTCTGAGAGAAAATGTTAGTTATTAAAAGAATCAGTGGATTATGATGATGATCGATAGTGATAGGCTTAATAGAATTCTGAAGCGTAATAAGCATGTCAGTTGACACTGCAGTTCACATTACACAGTATATCATCCCACTCTTTCTGTGTCTCTCTCTCTGGCTCCTTGCTCCCGTCTGTCCTTGGTCTGATCGTGGCAGAGGGGAGGGGGGAACGGGCCTTTCTAAAATGGCCGCTGAGGCTGGAGAGGGGCTGGTGGGTCACTGAGAGCAGGAGCAGCTTGCGCCGCTTCTTTTGTGGGCTAATCCTGTGTAATCTCACTCAGAGGGGGTTGGAGAGAGTCACTGGGCCACACACACTCACACACCCCTCAGAGGGATGGGGAAAGTGGAGGAAGAGCAGTGCACCATGCTCAGGATGGCCTGCCCTTGACAGAGAGCACTATAGGCTCCAAGGGGAATTATCCCAAAGAGCGATGAGGGTTAGGAGCAGTGGTCAAGGTCAGTGGCAGGTCATTAGGTCAGCCCCATGTACTGTATTTGTCTAGAAGGGCCACATTGCCCTTGGCATTTTAACAGGAAGTTCTCTTTAAGACGAAGCTTGTCCACTGTTCTTTAGCCGATGTTGAATACTGTTGTTTTTCACTCATGAGGCAGAATATTTGTGAATTGACGTATCCATTCTCTGCCCACACATTTTATAGTACTGGCAAAAGATTTAACATAATGAAAAACTGTTTAAAATAATGAAAAACTGTTGCTTCGTATTGAACCGTTAAAATGTGATTAGCATTTTGGATTGGAGCTAACTTAGGTACAAATTTGGTACTTTTATTTTATAATGCTCCAATTAACTGAAAATTAACTCCAATTAACTGAAAATGAAATAATTATATATGTATAAAATGTATCACCTGTGACTGAAACAAAGAATTGCACAGTTGGGCCAGATTTGGTGGATGCCTTCCTTGGCACGATTCAGACGAGAATTTTTGTAGACTGGCGGATTCAGCTACTTCCTTCACACTATGGTCTTTGGCACGCCTAAATGCAATCACTCCGTTTGGTCAGTCATTAACTTTGGAGCTTTGGAGCCATTTTCCACACATGGAACAAGACATTCACTGCACTGTACCACCTCTTCTCAATCTATGAATCCCGTCACTCACACCCCGGAGGTATTTATAGCACCATCATCCTCGTGCAGCGGCATCTGCAGGAGCCTGAAGTTACTACCACCTTAAACATGCAAGGTGACAAATTTTTTGTCTGGTAGGTTTATTAACACGAGGCACATTTTCCAGGATTATCCATCTGCAGGGCTGCAAATTTACCCCCAGCACTTTCAGACAGAGTGTTAGCTCCCTTTGATTAGGAACTCAGGCTTTCAGCTCTCATGGGTTTGGGAGTAAACGGTGGTTTGAACCTCTACTACATAGATCTTATTAGATGAGAGAAAACATGTTAACAAAAATGTATCTCCCATGAGCACCAACTTCCTTTAATTTCAAGATCACTAGATCTTATTCCCTACATAGGGAGTGTGGTACTGCAGCTCTGCAGTTCAACCCTTCTCACGTTTCAGCCACTCCTTATTTCTGCTGCATCAACAAACGTATGGAATCTAGACTCTCCTCTGTATTGTACTGAACCAAATTATGAAAGGTACGTTAATGAATGAATCAATACACCCCTGAATATTAGTATAAATAGGGTTATTTTTGTAGTTTTAAAGGTTGGTGTTTTAATCCTGCCTAGTGTGACTAACAACAGCATATTGTAGCTCTGTTTTAAACTGGGCAGCAGACATTACGTAGCAAATCTAAACACATATCTAGGCAGCCCAGTGGGAATTATATAGGGTGTAACAATTCACAGAATTCAGAATTTGGTTTGATACACTATAGCAAGGTCTTGTTTCTATTTTAAGTTTACCTTCGAGATTATAAAAGTTCAACATTTTATAATACATGCTGCCTGGGATGGCACGGTGGTGCAGTGGGTCGTGCTGTTGTGTCACATCATGAAGGGCCTGGGTTTGATTCCTGGCTGAGGTGTCTGGGGTTTTTCTGTGTGGAGTTTGCGTGTTCTCCTCTTGTCTGTGTGGGTTTCTTTCCACATCCTAAAGACATCCACTCAGGTGAACTGAAGATGCTAAATTGCCCCCTAGGTGAGTGTGTGTGTGTCTACCCTGCAGTGGACTGGTGGCCTGTCCAGGGTGTTTTCTGCCTTCTGTCCGGTGAGCGCTGGGATAGGCTCCAGCACCCCCTGCAACCCAGAAGCGATACACAGCTCAGAAGATGAATGAATGTGCTAGATAGTGCTAGATACTTACTAATATATTCTTAGAAGTAGTTTAAAATTCAAGGTTGTGGCTAAAATAAGCCTTAGCCTATGCACTAAAACTCTTTCTGTTTCGGTAGTGACATGAAAATTTGGGGCAGCATTTTTTTAGATTTTTAAAACCTAAACTTTGTAAATGTGAAGATTCTACACTTTAAAATAAATTAAGATTATTAACAAAAGGTTTCACAAGCGGTTTAGGGGGTTGCGATAGCCACCTCCCAGTAGAAAGTACCACATAAATGAAGACATTGTTTATGTTTCGCTTGTTATCGTTTAAACCAATGTTTTTTAAATTAGTCATCAATATCCTACCAATAACATAAGTATGATGTAGAAAGGAATGTAGGAAGATGAATAAAGGTGCTAGCTACTGATAATATATGCTTCATTTAATGTAATATATGCTTAGAAGAAGTTTGCTTTTGTCCCTGCTGTTGATAGTTTGCTTGCTTGTTCAATTTCTATCGTACCTCATTCAGTATAATTCTGTTTGCATTGAATTGAGAGGTGCAAACTGAATGGCACAGTATGATACACAGCTTGACAAAAGCATTGTACACTACAGTTTCTCATTAGATTGAATGGATTGATTAAATAGTCAACAACAGCATCTGTCAAAGAATGCATTTGTGGGAAAGGCTTGGATGCTGTCATGTAGCTGCTCCACCCCCTTGATCCAAAAAAATTCTGTATTTCTAACATTCTCGCATGCCCATTCATTTCAGGCCCTGGTGGGGCATTTTCATTCTTCAGTTACATCATGAACGTTGAGTAATTTCTCAAAAGATGTTTACCCAATGCCCCCATTTCCATCCACTTTTTACTCTGCATATCTCCTGCTTTAATCTGCTGAGCCCTCCTCCTACCCTTCCCCCCCAATGGGATTGTGCATGTGCATATATGTATGGGCTTGCGTGTGCGTTCAGTTCGGCCTGCCGTACTCCTCTCACAGCCGTTGCCTCTTTAGCATGTGTAGAAAAGGAGGGGCTGTGATGTTCTGGTTGAGGACTGATTTGTCTGTCTCCTGAGGGAGCTGCTGTTTGTTTGAGGGAGCGAGTGTTGATTTGCGGAAGCCTCCTTCCAGAAAGAAGAGAGAGAGAAGAGAAAGCCTTTCGCCAGGGGGCTTTTTGGGAATGAGGGAATGAGATGCTTTTAGCGAGAGCCCTTATGTGCTATGGAGATTTAAGAAAAGTGTTACATTTCATGGGTTTACATAAAGCACATCCAGTGTGCAATGACTTTGTATTAGCCGGCCTTTGTAAATGTACTCCATGCAGGAAAGCTCCCAGCATCTGTGTTTATCTGTTCATCTGGTAATGATATGTAGAGCACTTTCTTTCCTCCGCATGGTCCCTCATTCACCTCGTCCTTCCCCCCATCCCCTGTGCTGATCTTTTTGTCTCCATGAGGCTTGTTGTAGGTCATCTCTGCCTCTCTCTTCCTCGCTTCCTCTTCCCCAACCCCCATGGTTTGATGGTTGACCCCAATGTCGCTGTCTTGTACAAACACACACATTGACATAAAGTGGAGCATTGTACACCACAGCTATACACCCCTAAGCACCCCCTCCCACACACTCACACACAAATACAAACACACAATAGCAAAGATGCACACGTGAGCACATGGTTCCGGTATGTGTAAAAAAAAGGGGGGCTTCAGATTGTACCATCACGCCTCAATATTTGTAATATGAAAGACTTTAAATAAATATAACCCTTTACTATTGTTTGCTACTCACATTTTATCAGCTCTACTTACTATATAGGAACACTTTGTAGTTCTGCAATTACAGACTGTAGTCCATCTGTTTCTCTGTATACTTTATTACCCTGTTCTTCAATGGTCAGGACCCCCACAGGACCACCACAGAGCAGGTATTATGTGGGTGGTGGATCATTCTCAGCACTGCAGTGACACTGATGTAGTCTGTTAGTGTGTGTGGTGCTGGTGTGAGTGGATCAGACACAGCAGTGCTGCTGGACACCTCAGTGTCACTGCTGGACTGAAAATCGTCCACCAACCAAAACTATCCAGCCAACAGTGTCCTGTGTACAGCATCCTGTGACCACTGATGAAGGACTAGAGGATGACCAACACAAACTGTGCAGTAGCAGATGAGCTGTCATCTCTGACTGTGCATCTGCAAGGTTGCCCAGCATCTCTAGCAGCACTGCTGTGTCTGATCCATTCGTACCAGCACAACACACACTAACACACCATGTCAGTGTCACTGCAGTGCTGAGAATGACCCATCCACCCACATAATACCTGCTCTGTGCTGGTCCACCTTGCAGATGTACAGTCAGAGACGATAGCTCATCTGCTGCTGCACAATTTGTATTGGTCATCCGCTAGTCCTTCATCAGTGGTCACTGGACACTGCCCACAGGATGCTGCTGGCTGGATAGTTTAGGTTGGTGGGCAATTCCCAGTCCAGCAGTGACACTGAGGTGTCCAGCAGCACTGCAGTGTCTGATCCACTCACCCCAGCACAACACACACTAACACATCACCACGTCAGTGTCGCTGCAGTGCTGAAAATGATCCACCACCCACATAATATCTGCTCTGTGGGGGTCCTGACAACTGAAGAACAGTATAATATAAATATAAAATATAATAAAAAATATATAAAGCTACAACTTTTGTTCAGTTTTTAACGTCTTTCTTTCCTTCTTTTCAGATGACTCCTCCTCTGAGAGTGGCAGCACTGCTAACGGTCTCCCTGCACTGACTCCACCTGGCGGTACTGCGGTGGTAACAGGTGGCGTTCCGGTGTCAGAAGGGTTGGTTCCCTACGGAGAGGTGAATGGTAATGGAGCTGCAGCACCATTAGACTTCAGCACCACATCATCTTCTTCCTCCTCAGAGGAAAGCCAGCAGCCCGTCAATCTGAGCGATAGACTGTTGCCGGGGGTCACCCCTCCTCTCGGACCATATCCTGCAGACCCCAACAGGAAATACGCCATTAAAACAGAGTACAACAACAAGGTGAGTGATTTGGCTCTGTCGTTTTGACCCCTTTCCTTCAAACCCCTCAGCCATCCATGGCCAGGAGGATAAGACCCAACTCTGTTTGGATGGATAGGATCGGGCTCACTCTCCCTGTCTGTTAGCTCATGTAACAGAATTGGCAGTTAGTAGATTAATGGCTGTTATCTTTGATAAACTTGTTGCTGTTACTACTTAATGACTCAATTTCCTGAGTCTTGTCTTCCTCTCGCAGAATTTAGAATTGATGGGAAAGTACTTTAAAAGTTAAGCTGTCCACTGTCGATTCTGCAATATACATATAATAAAAAAAATCGCACCTCCAGCCAATCAAAACATGTGAAACAATAGAACTGACATGATGGCCACAAAAAATCTGATGTATGAAGGGGAGGGAGGAGGAGCTGGTGGCAGTAAGACAATTGTGAGACAATGTAGCTGTATATGGATCACTGTACTTTAGTTCCAAAAGACTTTTAACGGACTTGAATGACCCTCTGCCCTAATTATGTTTAGTTTATTTATGTAAATGACTGAATAAAAAAAAATGATAACACAGCTTTGACAAGCTGCACACACAGAAAATCATATTTTTCATTGAAAGACATTTTTTTATGCTAAATTTATTACAATTATATTGAAATATGTTTCAGTAGTGACAGCCTTTAAAGTTACAAACTGATTTTCTGACTCTGGGATACACTTACTTTTCTGAGTTTGAGTCACATTTATGGCCATGTGGCCATGAGGGACAGGGATGCAGTCTTACTTCCTGCTCTAATCTGCAGGGTTGTGGCTAAAATAAGCCTTAACCTAGGCACTAAAACTCCTTCTGTTTCAGTAATGACGTGAAAAGGTGAACAGCATTTTTTGATAAAAAAACTAAAATGAATAATAAATCTAAATATTATTCACTTTAAAATAATTTAATATTATAAAAAAAACTCCCAATAGAATGTACCATATTAATGAGGATATGGTATATATTTAGCTTGTTATTGTTTCAATTCATCAATATCCTACCAGTGCATTAATGTTTTTAGGTTCTGTTATTTGTAAAAGAAAACAGCTACACAATATATAGCCAATATTTCTCCACTGCTGATAACAGAGTCCATCTCTCTCCATCAGTAAGCCTTACTGTTAATGTAGAGCTTAGTTTAGTCATATATTTCTTCTTGGGTCCCAGTTTGGTATCAATACTTTGATTCAGTCCAAAAGTTCCCCTTGAAGAAACCCTGATTCATAAAATAAATTAATAATAATAATAATAATAATAATAATAATAATAATAATAATATTTGATTAAGTGTTTGCTTGTTTTGGGTCATTTCTCTGGACATTTTTCAAATATAAACAATCTTCAAATACTGTGTACATAGCTCCTCTGGTCTCACTGTACATCTGGTTTATTCACTGTATTCTCATAAGAGTAATCCTGTGTTGTACCAGAATAATCGAATCACGGTGAAATTTGAGATTACATGATAGACTGAAATATTTCCTTAAGAAATGTAATCCAAATGAATCGTTAACAGATTTACAACCCTACCATGGAGTGACACACCGTATCTAAAGGCTAAAGGGGGATTTGACCATTAAAGCTTATTATTTTTGTCTGTATTTGTTCAGTCTCCTCAGTACAGCTCAGGAAGCTACGACTCGGTGAAGACTGAACTGAGCATGTGCACTGAGGATCTCAACACGGCGCGCACTCAGGTCATGGATGACGACGATGATGATCATGATGATCACGACGACAGCGACAAGATAAACGATGCAGAAGGACTGGACCCTGAGAGACTCAAAGCTTTCAATGTGAGACCCCATATTAACTCTCTTTCTTTGTACCACTTTGAACAGCCCCCCATTTACGTTTTTCCATATTCGTTTTTCTTATGCCATTGTACGCCTGCCTGTTTGCTCCTCTGTCTCACTGTCCTGGATTATGTTTCTTCCTGCAGTTCCTCTCCTTCTGCCTTACTCTCGCTGTTTACTATATTTGACCCTTCTCAGTACTGCGCCCTTCATCATGTACTCTTTCTCCTCCTCATTCCTACTTTCCAGTGTCATTCTGTGCTCCCTTTGTGCTGTTAAGAAGGTTGGGGTTAAGGAGCTGCGCTAGATGGTCCATGTTTTTTCTTACATTCACTCTCAGCTGCAGCCACATCCTCTCTCTCACCCGTTCTGTCCATTTTCTCTCATTTGCTCTCATTTGCTCAAATTTACTGTCATTTCCTTCAATCTCACTCTTAGATGTTTGTGCGGTTGTTTGTGGATGAGAATCTGGACCGGATGGTGCCCATCTCCAAGCAGCCCAAAGAGAAGATCCAGGCCATCATCGAGTCTTGCAGCCGCCAGTTCCCCGAGTTCCAGGAGCGTGCTCGTAAACGCATCCGCACCTACCTCAAATCCTGCAGACGTATGAAAAAGGGAGGCTTTGAGGTACAGAACCTGGAAAACACCCTTACACCAAAGCTTCTTAAAAAGTGACCTACGTGCTTTAGGGTTAAACACACAGCGTCCCTCAGAAAAAAGCCTGTTCTGTCCATCAAATATCCATCAAGGTGAATTCTTTATGGACATTTCTGCAGCGGTTGGCTCAGGTACATTTAAAAGGTTTGACCCCTAGAGGTTAAGAGTTACTACACTATAAAAAATGCAGCCTAAAAATTTACTGAATAAGTAAATTACTGTGATTGAAAGAATCATTTCTTCAAAGTCCCTTTATCAGGTTGAATAAACCTAATTCATTTCCCTCTAAGAAATTAGAGTAATTGTTTTGGGTTGGACCACAAAACACTTTTAAGAGTGTAATTACGTTATTTAAATTTTGTTATATAACTTGCTTACTTATTACTTAGTGATATAGCTAATCACATTTATGTTTGATTTACATTCAGCCAGCGGGCCTGAGGCTCTACCCTCAGCTTTTTTTTATGTTCGACAGAAGTGATATATTTTTATTTATTGTAAACTGTAACTGCCCAACAGTCACCGTTCACCAAATCACAATGCAGTCTCTTTTTCACAGTACAGTCTCAGTTTCCTTTTCATTTATTTGGATAAGACTGCATCTAACAAATTAGTACTAGACAAAATGTTAATATATTTGTTACCACAATACATAAGTCATGATAAAATACAAAAAGCTTTTCTGAACATATGGTGTATATCAATACTTGCAGACACCAATGCTTCCTGATGAGGAGGTCAAAATTAAGCCCATTAAATTAAACTAGGTTTAGTGCAACACAGTATGTACAAATATTGAATAAAAATCATTGTGTTCAGTTTTAGGTAGTATTTTTGAATATGTAGTAGTAATTCATTTTTTCTCTGTTTCAACTGATCAGATGTGTGAATAAATCAATTTTGTGACATTATATTTTGTTTTCTTGAAGTATAGCAACATTCCATTTTTGTTATACCTCTATAACGAGGCCTGATTTTTATTTTGTTTTATTTAGTGTAACAAACTACAATTTTGAGCAAACAAACACATAAACAAGAATATGCCTCACACATCTGAAGTGAAGTACTGTTACCAATCGGTAATAAAGAGTAGTCCTGCACTTCTCACATTGGTTTTTTAGCCTTTCTAAGGGCATTGAAAGCCCAGACTGAGGGCCGAAACAAGGTTCATGATTTGTTACACTGTATAGATTTGTTTCCTTTAGTTTTGTTTTCACATTGCTATTTAGTAAGCTCACCGGTTTTATTTATTTATTTATTTTTTTATGTCGCAGTGTTCCTGTAGCTCATGCACACCACCAAGGTCATGGGTTTGATTCCCACGGCATGCATATACTGCATATAAAAAGTGTATTCAGAGTAAATGAATAAATGTCTCTCAGAACTGAAAGCACATGTATTCGTGGTGTTTTAGACTAGAAGTGAACATTTCTCCTGTTACCATCTACTGACTGTATTTTTCCACCCTTGGAGCAGGCTAGCTGTACTGCAGCCCTGTAATGTGCATTAGCCTTGGAGTGCTGACATTTCTATTGTTTTCTTTCTACCTCCCCTCAGACACGGCCCACACCTCCCCACCTCACCTCCGCCATGGCTGAGAACATCCTGGCAGCTGCCTGTGAGAGCGAGACACGCAATGCTGCCAAGAGGATGCGCCTCGATGTCTACCAGACCCACGTTAGTGTGTGTGTGTGTGTGAGAGAGAGAGTGGAACACACAAAGCTGACATGGGTACAGAAAGAATAGTGTCATAAAATTGATCTTGAAATTGATTTGAACAAGATTTAACTCCAAACTGAAACCTGAAATTACAATTGCCTTGCCCTTTCTGCAGTTCAAGATTGAACATAAAGATCACATCAATGCTGCCATTAAAGAATGCTTTTACAGGTCCTTTACAAAGAACAGAGTTGGGAATAGCGGTGCAGTTTAAGATCAGTTTTGGAGTTCAGGGAAGCGGACTGATATGTAAATGGGATCTCTGTTCTCACCTGTATTGTGCCTTATTGAAAAGCAATCTGGGCTGATGTATACTATGTATAACTTCGAAGGTTAAAGTATGTTTACAGCTATATCTCACTTCTTTATTCCAGGAAAGTGAGAAAAGTTTAGTTTTCCATCTCTTTAGCAAAAAGTGGCATTTAAATTAATCTGTGAGCTTTGCTATTAAACTTTGGTGCGGCTTAAAGAGAGATATAGTAATTTATCACATTTGCAGTTGCATTTTGAGATTGATGCCTTCGTTGGATCTATCATTTAAGCTTCAGTTGGAAATCAACTGTGATAGTAGTTGCCCAACTCAGATAACTCTTCTTTCTGACAGTGCACTTTTTGTGGGGGGTGCACTTAGTCTGTTGTTATATGCACAATATGACATATTTTCATTATTATTATTATAATTATTATGAATATTATTCTTAGTAGTAGTATCAATACTTATAGCTTGCATTCTGTAGAAGCATTTTTCTCACAGCACACTCTCTGCTGCCCTCTCTAGGATGAACCGATCACTGCAGATAAGCCCAACTCCAGGGACCCAGCCGCCCTGGCCCACTCAGGCTTTTCATTGGCTGCCTCAGCGTACTCCCAGGACCAGCTGTACACCAATGGCGGGCTCAATTACAGTTTCCGTGGTTACGGGACCTTGGGCAACAGCCTGCAGAACAGTGGGACGACTCAGAGCAACGGTCAGTGACTTTTACCAGGTAGTTTTGCCTGTGTTGCGTGTAGTTACCATTCTCCCGTCTTCATCATTCTCTTTCTCTCTGTTCAGGTCCGACTGACCTCAGCATGAAGTCCCTGGGCTCCAGTTCCTCCTCCTCGTCCACTTCTAACAGCCATGGTCAGGGTAGTGGTGGCGGAGGAGCGTCGGCCCAGCTCAGCCCACCTGAAGTGACCGCCGTCCGGCAGCTCATCGCAGGCTACCGCGAGTCCGCAGCCTTCCTGCTCCGCTCAGCCGACGAACTGGAGAACCTCATCCTGCAGCAGAACTGAGAACTTATACTACACACGGTTCAGTCGTGTCTCGCTCACACACACACACACACACACACACACACACACACACACACACACACACACACACACACACACACACAGACAGACATGCCCACATGCACAAAAGTTCACAGACAAGCACACACATAGAAGCATACATAAATTGGGATATGCACATTATCGGAAAACTTATATGTAGCTACATGGGCGCACACACATGCACACAGTCCCCTCTCCTTATAGAGCTACCTATTTTACATTTCTCATGACAGCCTTATCTTCATTATAGTGTCTTTACCAAAATCCCTTAGCCCGTGATTAGACTTGCAGCAGGGCACAACTCCCCATATGCTGATCTGAGGAGGCTATTTGGTTGCATGACAGAGAGGTTTCAGGTTGGACCATGATGTCAAAACATAGCACTGTATAGAGCACAATCTGTGAGACCATCCAACGGCTAATCGCATTGCAGCACTTGCGAAGAAAAGATGAATCTACACAGTCAGTTCCCTAAAAGCCTCTCCATTACTGGGAGAGTTGCTAAAATGAGCACATGATGTCTTTTCATCGCTGATTGGGTTATGGCTGTAGTGTTGGTAATAGCTGGGGTCACTTGCACCGAGCATAGAAAAATTAATCAAGTTTTTTAATGCACTGGATGTAAGAGGGATGACCTATATAAGTTGCTTGCACAGATAGATCAACATACTACAATCTAAGGCCTGATTCACACATGCTACCTCTATGTTTCTGTGAGCAATGTGGAATTTCTTGTTTTTCATTTTGGCGCTTATATGAACAGGTCAGCGCTTTCACACAGCCTTGGCGAGCAAAGTGGCATAGCGTCCAGATGTAGCAATGAGGCAGAGAGGTATTTTAGGGAACAGACCAGGAGCTGATTGTTTATATTGCGCTTTGCGGATCACTCTGCAGTTCAAATTCAATTAAACAAGCCATTAAAATCAATGAAAATTAAACAGAATGAAGACTTTAAAAATCCCGTTTTAATTTATTTTAATTAATGAATGTTTAATGAAATATTAATTAAACTTTCTGTACAACTTTTCTTGCTGTATCACTCTGCAGCACAAATGTTGTCTGTATGAACGGCAAGCGTGTGTAAGCTGTATGAGTCACACTGCAGCATCGACCACACCGTGCTAAGGTAGCATGTGTGAATCAGGCATAATTTTTATGACCACTGTTGCCAGACTCAGATGTAGAGGCTGTTTACACCTTAAATCAACATGCATTATCATTGTTCGGGTCACATTTGGATTTCACTTGACCACATGAAGACCAGGATGCACTGGGTCGCATTCGGAGCCAGTCAGAGGTGGATCTTGACAACATTTAACTTAAGTGTAAATGATCTTGTAAAACTGGGTACAATATTGGTGCAGAGCACTGCAGAAAGTAAACAATGTATTGCCCGTAAGAATGGAAATTTAGGCCAATTCTTTTGATACCTTACCATCGGTAGTCAGTAATTAATAAACTAGAAGCAAGCCTAAAATCAAGGATGCAATCAAAATATCAGTTTTAAAGACGGAATGTTGCAGTTCTAATCTCTAACTGGATGAGCTACATGCTACACATCAACAAAAAAAAATGTATTGCCAAAATATTAAAAAGTTTGTGTAACATGGAACATAATACTGGGAGGTAAGGTCAGATATATTAAGTAAACATTCCCAAACCATATTAAACGTACCCTACACAGGACAGGGCTGATAAGCTCACAGCTAGTTCACGAGTATATAGCCAAAAACTATAAAATTGGCAAACTGACTGGAATATACAATGACGGACTGCTGAAAGTTTTTTATTCTGGATTCTCACACAAAAGAAAAGGTTTAATATGTTACACACAAATGAAATAAATTAACTTCATTTTATGTATTAATTTATTAAGTCTTTATTTAAGTACACATTCATTATGTACATGTAATATATAGTATTTCATGTGAAGCCAGTGTACACATTCATGTAAATTTAAAGCAACTTCTTACACTGCACTCAGTACAAGCTAAACTCAATTACAGCCTGAAAAGCTCTTGAAAGCGTCTGTCGACTTCATCACACTGAAATGAAGCATTAATTCTTTAAGAGAACATAGATGAAATACTTACCTGTCTTGTCGCTTGTGGATGTTGTAGCTGTTCTTTTGCCTTCATGAAAACTGGTCCCAAACACCACTATGCAGGTTTCCTAGGTCTAGCAGAACCAGCTGCTTATTGCGCCTTTATGAGTCTAACTATAGAATGGTCCTCATAAACAATGATGACCCCAAACAATGAATGAAAATTCAGCTCACAAATTTTAACCGACGCCATAAAAGTGTTTTATTGGTTAGCTCTTAATTGATTAATCATCCCCAGATGGCAGGTAGAAATTAACCAGAAGCAAAACAAAAACTATATATATATATATATATATATATGCATGTGTGTGTGTGTGTATGTGTTTAGGTGGGAAACGAAATCAAATCACATCTGATCACAAATCATATCCGGCTATGGTCTCATCAAACAATGCTAATGCAAGGTGTAAACAGCCTCTTGGAGATCTAGAGCGAACCACAAGTGCATGCATTTGTCCAGCTAGACACTCAGGTCCAAACTGAGCCCACCCAACACCTTGTTCAGGTGAACTAAGTGTATATTAATTAGTTTACTTTGGTGGGATGGCAAAATCTTACCCAGCAAAGATGCTAAGGTTGCCATAGAGATAAGCATGTAGTATAAGCTACACACAGTACAGTCATGCTAAGTATGGCCTCGAGAGATGTAGAGATACCGTCCAAAATGTGGAGAGGGGGATAAACTGTAGGATATCTGATATTTGATTAATGCTACTGAGGTTGGGAATAAGGTGCAATGTTGACAGTAAGCTGTTAAGGTTGTTACGGTGTGTCGTCCGACACTTTCTAAGACGTTAGCGTCCATTATTCACATACATTTTATTCTTTCTCATACACACACAAAAACATACAAACAAAAAATGCTACTTAAAGAATCGATGCTTGATGCGGACTGCTAGAGATGGTTTAGTTCTAAGGGGCACATCAGACTGTTGGACATTATGCAAATGAAGCTGTGCTGAGTGGAAGCTTGAAACATCCCCCGCCCCCTCCCCCCACAAACCCCTCCTACACACTCCATCGCCTTGGCAACCCTTTGCCCTCAGCACGGCAATGCATTCTGGGAGACGCACACTCACAGAAGTAGCAGATTGGCGACAACAATCTTGCTATGAGGTGCTTCCCAGATGAACCGACATATCCATACGTGAGACAAAAAAAAAAAAAGAAAGAAAAAGACAAAGAACTGCATTTCCCATGCTGCATTGTGAACGAATTTTGTTAAGTTGTGAATGCTGCTCTTGTTTTCTAACCTCATGACTGAGTCACTTTCATACTGCACGGGGACCAATCAGAATCATCAGAGGGACTTATTTATGTACATATGCACAAGTTTAAGAGGGACCTAATTATCAGTAAGAGGAGGCCAAAGCTTCGAGGAAAAAAAAAACTCCATACTGGATATGTCATAATTTATGTGATGTCAGTCTTCTTCTTCTTCTTCTTCTTCTTCTTCTCCTTCTTCTGATTGGCTGGACACTTCAGTGATTGGCAGAACAAAGAGGGAATGATTAAGTAGAAAGCCTCAAGCTTGCGTCTCCTATTCTTCTTGAGGAAATTAGATGTACGTACTATACAAAGCTATTCTGTGATGCATGCTATGACTCTCAGCCCACTTTTGCTTTTTGCTTCGTCTCCCCTAACCCACCCCCACCATCTTAATTTTAAGCTAAATCAGTTCTCAGATTAAAAAAACAGCAGCATACTGTATAAAACAAGCAAAAGACAATCTCAGAAAAAGAAGTTCATATAAACCACGTAATGCTATATTAGCACTTGCTCCGTGTCTCAAGCCTTTAACATGGAAGTGCTTATGTAACAAGTGTTATAGCCATAGTCAAACAAACTGGTCACGCAAGAGATTACTATTCTTACTGGGGGGGTTTCCACTGAGAGGAGCAATGCATTTCCATTAGGTAACTATACCTAGGTTTTAAATTTAATATATAGAACTGATTCTTCTTATTTGTAATTTTTTGTTTGTGCCCTTGTATGTTCTTCATTGTGTAAGTCTACAGGGTTTAAAGAGCTCTTTCTGTATGACTGTGACTCGGAAGGGAATTCACCTTGTGTCTCAACATTCCAGACATAGAAGTTAATGCTCAGCGCAATCAGCTTGGTCTGCCAGCAGCGGATCCGGAATCCAGGCTCAGCCAAGTGTGAGCAGAAAACAGATCTCTGTGTGACTGAAAAGTCAAATTCAGTAGTTTCCATTATATGTGAATCGACCCATCTTGATTCTATCAGTCGAAATTGTAGCATATGGTTGATTACAACTGACAATGATAAAAGCACATTACTACGTTTCCTAGTACCCAGTACAAAAACGGAAAAGCTTTTGGTTTATGTCGTGTTTGTTTCTAGCCAACAGGTTTTCTGTTCTTTTGGTAGGAACAAGGAAACACATTAAAATGATTGTCTGTGGTAATGGACAGTAATTGATGCTACAGATGTGGCTCATAGAAATTAGGTTGAAAATTATGGATAATTATTTAAATTAGCCCGAAATGTGGTAGCACTTTGTGGCTTGGTCAGAATAGACCAATGACATCTGGAACCTGACACGTAGAATCACCTGACCCCACTCGAGCCATATATTTAGAGCATAATTCATTTTTTATTTATTGAACGTTGAGCATTTATTTAGCCCATGAAAGAGACAAACAGACTTACATTCCACCACAGATAGACTATTGTATATATTACACCCAAGAAAATCAAAAATGTTTTGTGGTATCAAGGCTTGCATGCACACCACAAACAGAGTTGTGAGTTCATCGTAGCTAAAGGGACCTGGTTGATTTCCCATGAGTCCTTAAAGAAGGATAGGAGGTAGGATAGCAATCAGGGCTTTCTCTTTTCTCCTTGAGTATTTATTCCTTTATTTATTTATTTTTTACCCCCTTTCTGTTTTTTTTTTTTTTTTTTTTGGAAGCACCAGGCATTTCAATCAGCCCAACATGGCGCATCAGCATGGCTGTAAGTGTGCTCGGTGTACACTGTTCTTTTTGGAGATTTCATGTGAAATGACAGCAGTAATGTATGTACGTCCACATTTCTCATTTGAGAACAAGCCCTGAGAGCTCTGTGATCATTTCACGAGGTAAATCCCAAGACAAACATGCCTATAAACACACACACACAAACGAACACACACATGAACACGTACACAAGAAAATACTGAAAATTTTAAGGGGGGGGGGTTAAAAAAAAAAAAAAAAGAGAAAAGAAAATGCTACAACTTATTTTTTTATAAGTGCAGCCGAGGTCTGCAATCAAAATGTGGTAAAAACAACCATTGCCTGTGTTCTTTTAATTTTGTGGTGCTTTGTAATATTATTGTTATTGTTATTAATATGATTATTGTATTTTATTTGTTTCTACTCCTGTACCTACCGGAAACCGCGGGCCGAATCCGCGGTTTTCTCTTTGTATACCAATGTGAAGCTTTGTATTATTTCTTTCTGGTTTTTTGACTCAGTGGAAGTGTGTGATGTTTACATGTACAGAGGATCCGATTCTTTTCGTCGTCGTTTCGTTTCCGTTCGTTTGAAGACTCACCCCTCCGCTCAGCCCCCCACAGCCTCTGATTTAGGACTGGAGTTGTTTCTTGAAGCCTGAAATGCGCAGAGGGGCAATGTTAGAAGGTTATAGAGACTTCGTTAAACCACTGTTAAGGTCCTTGCACACTTTGCAAATACGTCATGTATAAAACGAGCATCTGTGACTGTTGTTGCTCCGTGGTGGTTCATGTTAGTATCCCAGGGCATATCTGAAAATGAGAATACTCTCATTGCGCGTTCCTTGACAGCTGTTTAGATATATTACCTTTCTTGTCACGGCCTCGCTCGGACTCTTAACTATAGGTCCTGAAAACGATTCATTATTTCTACATTGTAGTGCTACTGTAACAGAAGCCTGTTTTCATTCGCAGGTTTGATTTACCTCTATCTTTAAACACTGTTCGTTTTTATTTCCGCACCTCAGAAGTGCATTACTTCCTCAGCGCTAGGCCCGAAACGAACCTGGGCTGGGATCCATGTGCAAGGGCCTTTAGAGGCGCTACTGCGGTCACTGCTGGTGGGTGAAGGTGCTGGATGAGATAAAAATATAGCGAGAGAGAGCTTCTTATCAGCTCAAAGTGCAACACCAATCCTCCTCCCCAAAATGCTACGGAGCAAAAGGGCCTGCCAATGACGAAATGGCCTTTCCATTGACATCGTTTGAGCCTTCACAAAGACTTGAAATGTTGTTTTGTAAGTAAGGCCAACGATACAGGGCCTCCTCACTCTGGTCCAACCCCACGAAAAGATTTTCCAATGTGATTATGGTCTCTAATGTTCGAATTTGCACTTTGACCTTTTGTAGAAGCTTCTCAGTGATTTTAAAAAGCCATTCCCCTCATGTTGTTCGTCTATATGGGGAACAGAGGAACCTCAGGAACCGTTGAATCTCTGAGTTTTTTTTTTGTTTGTTTGTTTGTTTGTTTGTTTTTAATCCAGGCCAATATGTCCTGACCGACCAGTCCTCGCTCTCTCTCTCTCTACTACCACGTCATTTATATCGGATTTGCTATATATCCTTTTTTTATATTTATTATTGTGATTTAAAGGTGAATCTTCTTTTCAGTACATGTGGCTGAATATTTGAATTCTTTAGAAAAGTGTTGACAAATATAAATATATATATGAATATATGTGAAGCGACTAAAAGATGGAAAATATGGCAGGTAATTCCGTTTCTGTTTGTTTCATGCAAAAAAGAAAAATAGAAGAAAAAAAAACGCGGGGAGGGAGGAGGGGGAGTTTCCCACCTCGAACATATCACTTTGATGAGAGACTCATTATCGTCTGAAAAAGACTCTTTTTACATTTTCAGTGTGGTGTCAACGCTACGGTCTGAAAAACTGTCTGGTTTTCCACCTGCTGCAGAGTTGCTAGGCTCTTTCCTCCAGAGGTGTGTGTCACTGAGTTGCTGAATAAAACAGTGAGCTGAAAATCACATAGTTGCCGTTGCCGTCTTTTAAACACCCACACCACAGGAGTCCATCTCTGTGTACTAGGATGCTAATGTTTGAGTCACGCACATATCTAGAGAAGTAAACAAAAGAACAGTTACACAAATAGCTGCACCCAGAAGGAATCAACCAACAGGAATGAAACTTGGTGGGTAGGTTTGACATTGTGAGACATGCAAATGATTCAAGTTTCACGCTCGGCCACGCATGTGACATAAGCAAGGACGGGCCTTATCTCTGTACCTGACTGACCCAACAGCCACGATTATAGACATTCAGCGAGCAGTGATTCCCTCCATGAGTCATCCTGTTAGTGCCAGCACCACTGGCTGCATGATGCAGGACTACATGCACACAGACCGTTACGACGACTGCCCATAACACCACGTCAAGGTCGCCAAAGACTGCAATGGTGTCATACCAGACTGTCATGGAGTGACTCAGAATGGCGGCGAGTCATCTTCAGTCCTGCTTTTGTCTTGGTGGAGACGACCAACGAATCCGTGTGTGGAGGTAAGACAATACGATGTCACATGGCTAGAAATATCTGACATTGGTTGGAAGAGCTTGACCAAGACTTACAGGTACTACCCTGGCCCTCCAATTCCCCAGACTCGAACCCAAGTAAGCATCTGTGGGACCACCTTGATCGTCATGTTCGCTCTATGGATCCTCCTCCACGCACCCTCCAGCAGCTGTGGGATGCACTGCAGTCAGCATGGCTCCAGATACCTGTCACCTACCAGGACCTTATTGAGTCACTCCCAGCCCGTCTAGCTGCTTTCCGTGCTGCACACGGCGGTTACTCTGGATATTAATTGGTGGTCATAATAATGTGACTCAACTGTGAAAGATAGCCACTCATACACATATATATGGACTTTTAAGGATGAACCTCAGAGCAAGTGAGTGGATGAATCTAATGAAAGGTCTAATGAAGTTGATGGTAAGTGTATGTAATAATAATAATAATAATAATAGTTTTTATATTGCCGTATAAACCAATGTCAAAGATAAAACATTTGCTTGTGGTTAAAGACACAAGTGCTTGATGGACTTGCTGACAGACATATTCATATATATAGATGATCTTCATACATAGACGAAGGCTGCTCTCTGTAGGATGTGTAGACTAGGAGTAAGAGGTGCTAATGAGTCTGAACTGCATTCTATTCACATTCTTTATGCACTTATCCAATACATTAAATTATAAACTCAAGTATGTATAAATTTTTTGGGCCAAAATTGTCTAAACATTCGTAACATTCTTCATTCACCTTCTAAGACAGTTATCCATGGAGGTAGTTCTAGAGCCTATCCCAGCACTCACTGGCTGGAAACACCCTGGACAGGCTACCAGTCCATCACAGTGCAGGCACACACATTCATTCACACCTGGGGGGCGCAATTTAGCATCTCCACTCAGCCTGACCTCATGTCTTGGGACTGTGAGAGGACTGGTCACACCGGAAGTGCCTACCAGAACATGACCACACCACTAAAGACTGTTACTGATTT
>CM067484.1:3846222-3863344 GCA_034552555.1 Semaprochilodus insignis | reverse complement strand
AAGGACGGGCCTTATCTCTGTACCTGACTGACCCAACAGCCACGATTATAGACATTCAGCGAGCAGTGATTCCCTCCATGAGTCATCCTGTTAGTGCCAGCACCACTGGCTGCATGATGCAGGACTACATGCACACAGACCGTTACGACGACTGCCCATAACACCACGTCAAGGTCGCCAAAGACTGCAATGGTGTCATACCAGACTGTCATGGAGTGACTCAGAATGGCGGCGAGTCATCTTCAGTCCTGCTTTTGTCTTGGTGGAGACGACCAACGAATCCGTGTGTGGAGGTAAGACAATACGATGTCACATGGCTAGAAATATCTGACATTGGTTGGAAGAGCTTGACCAAGACTTACAGGTACTACCCTGGCCCTCCAATTCCCCAGACTCGAACCCAAGTAAGCATCTGTGGGACCACCTTGATCGTCATGTTCGCTCTATGGATCCTCCTCCACGCACCCTCCAGCAGCTGTGGGATGCACTGCAGTCAGCATGGCTCCAGATACCTGTCACCTACCAGGACCTTATTGAGTCACTCCCAGCCCGTCTAGCTGCTTTCCGTGCTGCACACGGCGGTTACTCTGGATATTAATTGGTGGTCATAATAATGTGACTCAACTGTGAAAGATAGCCGCTCATACACATATATATGGACTTTTAAGGATGAACCTCAGAGCAAGTGAGTGGATGAATCTAATGAAAGGTCTAATGAAGTTGATGGTAAGTGTATGTAATAATAATAATAATAATAATAGTTTTTATATTGCCGTATAAACCAATGTCAAAGATAAAACATTTGCTTGTGGTTAAAGACACAAGTGCTTGATGGACTTGCTGACAGACATATTCATATATATAGATGATCTTCATACATAGACGAAGGCTGCTCTCTGTAGGATGTGTAGACTAGGAGTAAGAGGTGCTAATGAGTCTGAACTGCATTCTATTCACATTCTTTATGCACTTATCCAATACATTAAATTATAAACTCAAGTATGTATAAATTTTTTGGGCCAAAATTGTCTAAACATTCGTAACATTCTTCATTCACCTTCTAAGACAGTTATCCATGGAGGTAGTTCTAGAGCCTATCCCAGCACTCACTGGCTGGAAACACCCTGGACAGGCTACCAGTCCATCACAGTGCAGGCACACACATTCATTCACACCTGGGGGGCGCAATTTAGCATCTCCACTCAGCCTGACCTCATGTCTTGGGACTGTGAGAGGACTGGTCACACCGGAAGTGCCTACCAGAACATGACCACACCACTAAAGACTGTTACTGATTTCTAGCCAGATCCCCCAGAACACACTACATTTACATTTACATTTATGGCATTTAGCTGACGCTCTTATCCAGAGCGACTTACAAGGTCATTCATATTACAGGTAGGCCAATGTAGTGTTAGGAGTCTTGCCCAAGGACTCTTATTGGTGTAGCACAGCATAGTTACCCAGACCCGGGAATCAAACCCCCATCTCCCACATGGGGTGGTAGCTCCCTGGAGGTTAGTGGTGTTATCCGCTGAGCCACACCAACCAGGCTCTACTACCTCACAGGACTGTTTGCACCACACTTTAACTTTAACTTTATACTTTATACTTGAACGTCTCAGCTGTGTACCTACTTCTATATTTATATCTATATTTATTTTTTTATACCGAACATCTGTACCAAGGAACATTAAGCTGCTTCTCCTACCTGCACTGTACACTTTATATATCTATACTGTTTACAACCACACTTGCACATGTATTGTACACTATTGTACTGTATTGTTTGCACACATTGTCTTTGTCTATTTGTCCTTGCACTACACTGTTTATATATATTTCTACACATATATTCTTCTAACTGCACTGGAGAAAGAGCCTGACTGTGTTTCGTTATACTGTACAACCCTGTATTGGTATAATGACAATAAAGTTGAATTGAACTTTATTGAATTGAAACTCATACAGACAAGGACCCCGGTACCCACCACGCCACTGTGTCGCCCCCATAACATTCCAAAAAGGATCAAATTCTATAAAGAACCTCTGAATGTTTAATCACACCAAAATAACGGAATCAAAATAATCTGAATCGTTTCCAGAACAAGCATTTCGCTGGGAGGTCACTCAGCAGGTGAAAGTCGGATCTTTTTCCTCATATACAACACAGATGCGTTATCTGTCTGACAGGGTGACCGGCAATGTGCGTAGGTCAATAAATATTGCCCATATCAGTCTACATTTATCATCATTTATTGTTCCTGGTGACCTTCATCTTCCTCAGAAGACGTGTAGGTTCATTGTAGGGTTTGGAGAGTAAAAAAACATGGCCTGATTTGTGTTGTTTACTCAACACAGTGTTGTCCCCATCACCACCACCACTATAAGGACCACCTGTTGTCCTATACCTGTAGTCTGAAGGTGTAAACAGCAACAGGTGTGGCTCAATAAATATTGCCCATATCAGTCTATATTTATCATCGTTAATTGTTCCTGGAACCCTTTATCTTCCTTCCCTATAGCACTGCAATGTTTTGGGTTCAGATAATAAATAAACCTGGCCAGATTTGTGTTGTAGACTCCTGGTTCCTATCACCACCACCACTATAAGGAATTCTGAGTGAGTAAGTTTCTCTGCAACTCGGAATGACTTTGTTCATATCTCAGCCAGAGGAAAATCAATGGAGTTCTCCTTTAGGTAATGTTGCTATATGCATTATGGCATCATGACTACCTGTTGACATATACAGCAGGTCACAGTCAAATGTACCTGTGCAACAGGGACAGAGGGTGTTGCTCTTTGGTCCCAGGTAGGTTCCTCAGTCAGCTCCTCCCCTAAACCAGGTCAGCCTGAGAATTCCACTCTGAACACAGACAGAGAGACGGACGGATGTGAAACACACTGAGAGCTTTCTTCTTCTCATCCTCACCTTCCCCCCAAAACACCTGTCCTGATGAAGAGGAATCCCGAGGACGACGTTCGCTGTTGTCCCTGTTCCTGTCCCTGTCCCTGTCCCAGTTTCCAGGATTTCCAGAACGTTCTCTCCAGCCTGTTTAAGAGTGGAAAGAGCGACAAGGTAGACTGTGGAACTCCAGAACATGGAAACGCGAACTCAGACCGCACTGAACACGCACAGCAAGGAGTCTACGACTCCGCGGCACCTCAGACAAACGACCGCCGGGCTGTCTATAAGGCGCTGTGGTCCTTCGAGTCTCGGGCTGAAGACGAGCTTTCATTCCAAGCGGGAGACTCGTTTAAAGTGGTCGAGCAGGAGGGGGAGTGGTGGCATGTGGAGAAGCTGAACTCTGAGGGACAGACAGAGAGTTTGGGCTTCGTGCCCTCAAATTACCTGGCCAAAGAGCAGACAGTGGATGAGCAACTGTGAGTGTCTGTCAGGTGACTTTAGTCAACTTTTCTGTCAGTTTAGCAGCTGGAAATTAGCCGTTAGCCGTTTGGACAAAAAAAAAGACTTATTGAATGTTTTGTATGTACTGTCCGTGTTAATGAGGTAACTAAACACCTTATAGAAGGAATCAAGTGAGGTAAATGTTAAGGGGTGTTGAGTAAAGGGTTCAGGTATTGGCGCCATTTGTTTGTTAGGGGCTTTTTGTTTATTGCACGTTTACTAATCAACAAATCAAATTGCAATGCTAATTTTTAATGGGGGAATTGAGTGAAATAATGGCTTTGCCAGTCAGGGTCTATGGCATACATGCACTGTAAATGTGTTTTGTTGGTCCAACCTATAAAACAAAATGACTAATTTTTTGTTGCAAGCAAATGAATTAGATTTATTCAACCTAAAGAAAGTACTTTGTACAAACGATTCTTGATCTCAGTCAAAGTAATTTTTTTGGGTTGAGTAAAAGTTGTTCAGTTGCTTGTAACTACATGATATACATGTACTTTTTATAGTTTACATGCACTGTAAAACCAGTGTTTCTTTAGTCCAGCTTAAAAATGTTACAAGCAATTGAGCTAAGTTTATTCAACCTAAAAAGAAAAAGTACTTTGAACAAATCATTCTTTCAATCACAGTATTTTTTTAAATTACTTAAGTTTAAAAGTTTAATTACTCAAGTTTAAAAACGGTGTTGGTATTTTTTTAGGTTGTACTTTTTACAGTGTGTGACACTCGGTTAATTAAAAAGTCCTTTTTTTTTGTTCTGAGAGGAGCGGGTATTACTTACATTTACTGTGTTTACTTTTAGTTCTACTCATCTGCATTTGTCAGGAAAATGACCTACTTCTTACTGACTTGCACTTTACCCACACTATAAAAAGGTGTTTTGTTGGTCCAACCTAAACACATTACTCCAATTTGTTACAAGCAAATGAACAGCATTTATTCAACCTAAAAAGTTTGACTTTGTGCAAATGATTCTTGATTTCAATCAAAGTAATGGGTTGAGTAAAAGTTGTTCAATTGCTTATAACAACATGAAGTAATTTCTGAGGTTGCACTTTTTATAGTGTACATGCACTGTAAAAACGTGTTTCATTGGTCCACATAAAAAAATAACTCAAGCAAATGAATTAGGTTTAGTCAAACTAAAACGGTTCTTTGAACAAACAATTCTTTTAATCACAGTAATTTTTAGTTGATTCAAGAAAACGTTCAATTGCTTGTAACAGCATGAAGTAATTTTTTTAGGTTGCACTTTTTGCCATGTGTGTTAATAAATAGCCCTTTTTTTAGAGAGGTGTAGTTAGAAGTTACATTTACTGTGCTTAAGTGAGTTTGTTCTTCTCTCAGTATTTCAACATGGCAGTACTTTCAGTCATCTATATTTGTCAGGAAAGTGACCTACTTCTTAATGACTTCCACTTTACCCACACTGTAATAAGTGGTTTGTTGGTCCAACGTAAACAAATGTTTTAAGCAAATGAACTACATTTATTCAACCCAAAGATAGGACTTTCAAGGAACGATTCTTTCAATCAAAGTAATGTTCTGAGTTGCTTGTAACAAATTGAAGTATTTTTTTAGGTTGCACCTTTGACAGTGCATTCACAAACCTGAGTTAATATTATTTTTAAAGTAATTTTAGGGGCTATACAATATGTTTAATCAGCATTTTAAATTGTTCTCTGATGTTCTACATAGAAGATATGAGATTTGGAAAAAAATAAATGAACCTCCTTGTAATAAGATCCTTATAGTATTTAGTTAGCTATGCTAATGCTAGTTACTTGGAGCTTCTTAGTAGCTAACGTTACCTATAGCAGCTCTCACTTTCAATCTCTACATCAACACAAATCAACTACATCAACAAAAAGGTGATTTGTTCCTCACTAGGAGCATTTCAGTTTAAGATGATCTGCTTCATCTGGCAAACATGGATACAATCACACAGCATGGCTGCTACTTACAGGCTGCTGTTGGGGTTGCGATGCTAATAAAGGTGGAACTGCTCCTCTGTTCAGTCTCCTCAGTGTTAAATGCTGACCGAAGCTGCTCCATGTTATCCAAGCGTTTGAGAAACTGTCCACAGTGAAATGTACAGAGCAAACTAACAACATTGAATTAAAGTTGTTCAAGATCTTCTTAAAGATGTGGGAGCTGAAGTTGGCGTACTATTCTCCAGCTTGATTTGTTAATATTTTGCTCCACCTTAAATGATGCCACAGTTACACTCTGGCACCTGCACAAGCTGTGGCATTTAAGGTGGAATGGAACATTTGATTCATAAGCTGGCAAATAGGAAACCAGTTTCAGCTTTGCTTAAAGATGAATATCAATCATGTACCGTTGACAGTTTGTTCCTCGGTAAGGGTATAAAGTAGTGCCGACATCGCCTTCTGAGCCTGGAATAGTAGATTTCTGCACAGTCATAGACGTTTTCATTGCTGTTGCTCTGTTGTTTATGTAAAATTCGGGGGCATAGATATTAATGGAAAATGACTGTTGCGTAACAGTTTATGATTTTGAAATTGGCCCATTTCACTGACCTCAACAGTGTTTGAAGTTTACGGATTGTCAGTTCTATGTACTGAACACTAATTATTTGACGATGACGTCGTAAATGCAGCTTCCTATTCTATGGCACCTTTAATTCTGGTCCTGGACTGCTTGATGTTAGGCTTTAGTCTTGTATTTAAATTGTATATATATAAATAAGTTATACCTCATTACTGTAGGGAACTGGGTACTCCAGTTGTTTTTGCCAGTTCGACTAGTTGTTGTAAGTTATCCCTTGAGGAAGCTGCTTCACTAGTTGAAGGAGAATGTCTTCAGCTGATGAGAACATGTCATGTTCTTTGTTTTCAGTTGGTTTTTTGGAGTTCTGAATCGCAGGGAGACCCTGAAATTGCTCTTGGCACCAGATAATGGGGTCGGTGTGTTTCTGTTGCGACGCAGTGAAAAGGACGAGGTGGGCTATGTGCTCTCAGGTGAGTGTGGACCTGGAATGGACCAAAATGTACTGAGTGATATTTGGAAGTCTTCAATGTTTTGTATGTTTGATTTGAGTCTCAAGAACATAAAACAAGATTAGCAGAGTAACAGAAAATATTACGACGTGCTTAATGACCTATATGAATAAAATACACTCATCATCAGAAGAACAGTTGGAAGGAGGTGTCAGATTGCAGTGCTATAGGGCAGGAAGATAAAGGTTACCAGGAACAATAAATGATGATAAATTTAGACTGATATGGGCAATATTTATTAAGCTACACATACAGAAGCAAACCGTTCATCTTGGCACTGACCACGATGTCTCCACTTATGGATTCGTTGGTCGCCCACCAAGACAAAAGTGGGACTTGTCACTGAAGATGACCCGCTGTCATTCTGAGTTACTCCATGACAGTCTGGCACCATTGCAACCTTTGGCAACGTTGACGTGGTGTTAAGGGCAGTCGTCATAACAGTCTGCGTGCATATAGTCCCGCGTTGTGCAGTCTGCCAATGGTGCTGGTACTAACAGGATGATTCATGGAGGGCATCACTGCTCGGTTAATGTCCGCAATCGTGGCTGTTGGGTCAGTCAGGTACAGCGATAAGGCCCGTCCTTGCTTGCGTCACATGCATGGCCAAGCATAAAATTGAATCATCGGCATTTCTCATGATGTCAAACTTTATTGACGATGGTTGTATATGAATGAAATGACTCCTTCAGAACACAATGCTATATTTAACAATATGCAAATTAGGAAATATATTTATGCATTTGAAAAATAAAAAACTTAAAATAAAACTGTAAATAAAACTATAAAAAAAACACCAAAACAATCATTTTTATTTAACATTCCACATACTAGTACATGCTGCACTAAATCCAGGTTAACTGAACTAATTGTGTCCTCTGTTTGATGAAGCAGGTGGTTGGTCAGCGATTAGAGGGTTCGCTTCTCTCGTTTAGACATGTCACGTTTATATGCACACATAAGACAAAAGGAAGGACAGAAACGGAGTGGAGGTTAAAGTAAAAGGTCACGCAAAACAGAAATACCTTAGTAAAGCTACATGGAAAAAAGCTACTTAAGTACAGTAAACAATTACCTTTACTGAGTTACTGGAGTTACCACGAGTGAAGCCAGTGTGTACAGTGAAAGGGGTCTTCTGGGGGAAAATAGATGTGACACTGTGGTCACCTGCGGTGAACGCACAGTATCCATGTGTGTAATACCCTCATGTGATTTTCGTTCAATGTGATTTGCTCACAGGAGCTCCACTGCACTCCGCTAACGTCTCAATCATCTCATGTCATATCCACTGTTATCCCTCCCTCCCCTCTCTCAGTTCGAGCAAATGATATGGAAGTCAAGCACTTTAAGATTGGTGAGGACGAGGATGGTTTCTATGTGGACCATGAGTACGTTTTCCGTGAGCTGGAGGGACTGGTGCAGCATTACAGAAGCCATCCTCTCATGTTCAACATCATCCTCACAGAACCCTGCACACGGGTGAGTGTGTCTGTGTGTGTCTGTGTGTGTCTGTGTGAGTGTCTTTGTGTGTCTGTGTGTGTCTTTGTGTGTCTGTGTGAGTGTCTTTGTGTGTCTGTGTGAGTGTCTGTGTGTCTGTGTGAGAGTCTGTGTGTCTGTCTGTCTGTGTCTGTGTTTGTCTGTCTCTGTGTCTCTATGTCTGCCTGTGTGTGTGTGAGTCTCTGTGTGTGTGTGAGTGTGTCTCTGTGTGTGTGTGAGTGTGTCTCTGTGTGTCTGTGTCTGTGTGTGTGTGTGTGTGTGTGTGTGTGTGAGAGTGTGTCTCTGTGTGTGTGAGTGTGTCTCTGTGTGTGAGAGTGTATGTCTGTGTGTGTGTGTGAGAGTGTCTCTGTGTGTGAGTGTGTCTCTCTGTGTGTGAGGGGTGACATCACTCGTAGACTTGTATGTTTAGTTTGAAGGGAACTGGAGTGGAAAACATTCAAACCACACAAAGTATGAGGAAGAGACTGCCAATAGAAAACGTGCCATGTTGTAATTGTTTTCTGTAAATACTTGTTGCTTCTGTTCCGAGTGTCATCCATCCACCCATTGGTTCATCCGTCATGAGAATGGAATGAGAGAGCGAGGACATGACATTTGAATACAATTATGATCTGAACAGTTATAGCATAATAGTACAGTAAATGCCAAATCTATTTTGATGTGTCTAGAGAGTCCTTCTATGTAATTGCCATCATACACAAATGTATTTTAACCTCTAGCTGTTCTTGTGTGAAGGATTCATGACAATGGACATAGAATAGAAATGATGTAAATCTTGTGCTATATTACTAAGATCACTAGACAAAAATGAGTAACACGTGACTAAAACGTTCCTAATAGTATGTAATACCTCCTCAAGCACCAATAACAGCTGTGAATTAATTTGCCATGGACTGGACAAGTTTCTGGATGTAGGCCACATCAATGTTCGGACACTCTTGCATCAATGAATTGTGCAGTTGGGCCAGATTCGGTGGACGCCTTCCCTGGCACAGTTCCGAGGAGAATTCCCTGTAGACTGGGATTTTGGCCACTGCTGGTAGACCCGTATGACTGTACGCTTCCATACACCTGCAGATTCAGCTACTTCCTTCACACTATGGTCTTTGGCATCATTAACATCTGCTTTGGAGCCATTTTCCACACATGGACTGAGACATTCACTGCACTGTAGCACCTCTTCTCAATCTATGGATCCCGTCAATCACACCCCATAGGTATTTATAGCCCCATCATCCTTGTGTAACGCCATCTGCAGGAGCCTGAAGTTACTACCACCTTAAACACACAAATGATCTAAGCTTTGCCTGGTGAGATTATGTTGTTTTATATATATATATGTGTGTGTGTGTGTGTGTGTGTGTGTGTGTGTGTGTGTGTGTATATATGTATATACATACACACACATTTGGAAGACCACCTGTTGAAATAACATGATTTGCTTGTTGGGAACAAACTTAAATGTGGCATTTACCTGCAGATTTTAGTGCCCAATTTCTATTTATTTTTTTAATATATTTTTTTAACATATTTAACAAACCCCCCAATATGTTAAATTCTGCAGATAAAGAGTAATGGTAAGTCAAAATGTGTAGAAGTGTCTTTGTAGGGGATGTGAACTTGTTCTTACTTGTCGTTCTTCAGCAAAACATACAAATACTAGGACCACTATCTTTAATGCAGTTTGTAGAACATTTTTAGCTGAATATAATCCCTGTGTGCCCTTTAGTACCTCTACATGAACTGCTGTACAGTACAGTACAATACAGTACATGTCCTGCTGATGTGGATGCACCCATCAGTAGACCTACAAAATTTTTTTTGTGTGTGTATGTGTTTTTTTTTCCTGCGTTAAAAGCCAGAGCCAAAACCACAGGACCTGTCCCACTCTACTGTGGATGACTGGGAACTACCCAAGGAGGAGTTTATAATGGAGGAACAGCTGGGCAGCGGCTTCTTCGCTGACGTTTATCGTGGCACCTGGAAAGGCGTAGTCAGGGTGGCCATTAAGATCCTCAAAAACAATGGTAAATGATTCAACTGTGCAGCTTCACTGTAAATTAAAGGGCATGATTGTTACTGGAACACTTTCCCCAAACATTGTTTCTATGGGTGATACTATTGAAGAATGGGAGAAATGTTGTGTTTCCAGTTCTGGTCATTCAGGGAAGTGCAAGAATGAGATCAGATGAGGCAAGTCATTTCAGCCTTTACTTCCTTGTTGCTTGTTCTACTGTTGTACTGAGTTTATGTTTCTGAAAAGAACGTGTAACGCATGTTTAAGAATGTTTAACAGGAAGTGTTGTCAGTATGGGTGTACATCTCTAACCTCACACTGAATCAACCTAGTTACAAGCATTTACAAGATACAGCGTGCCGTGAAATTTTAGGTTTTACCAGGATTTGGTTATTGATTACTATTTCTTAATTTATCAATTTCATTTAAACCTATTTTCTCTGGAGATGTAGTAATGGCCACTTAGCTAGGTTTCCCCAATCACACAACACTACCATGCTTGGTGGTTGTGCTTATTCCGTTACGTCAGCTAATGGGCACCCATCTTGGCTAGCACCGTTGAGGCTTAGGTGGAGATTTATGTGAATTCTTAGCTACAGAATAGTTGCGCCACTCAAAAGTCCCAGAAATATGTTTACAATAACTACATTAAAAACATAACTCCAAGCCTGAACATTTTCACTTTGAAAGTGAACACATACCTGAGTATCTGTATAATGTATTGTTGGGGGGCTGTATTGGGGCGATCATGGGCTGGAAGTAAAGGAATCGGACTCGTGACCTGAACGTTGCCAGTTTGATGCGCTGAGCTGACGGGACATGACTGAAGTACCCTTGAGCAAGGCACCTAACCCCAAATTGCTCCCTGGCTGCTGTGGATAGGGCTGCCTACTGCTCCGGGCAAGGGTGCCTACTGCTTCCTAGTGTGTGCGTTTGCTAGACTGTGTGTATGTGGGTGTTTCACTGCACGGATGGGTTAATGCAGAGGACAAATTCCTCTGTCTGCAAACACAGTTGGTCAATAGTTCTAAATTCTAATTCTGATTGTGATCAGTTCTAACTTTCCAAATTCAGTATACCTTCAGACTGATGTATCATTTGTATGCCCCTCGCTGTCAGTCGTCTGACTTTCCTCTTTTTCAGTAGCTGATTACTAAAGCAGTACGGTAAGTCTTAGACTATTGATTGACAGCCTCTTAAAACCCAAATATATGCATAATCGCTCAGTTGGAGAGAGATGTTGGTTCCGGATGGGTCCGCGCTGTCGCTTTGCTGATGTCTGTCTCGCTGTTTGCTTTCAGACTCTCTGGACCACAGGGAGTTCCAGCTGGAGACTCAGATGTTGAAGAAGCTGCGACACAAGCACCTCATATCCCTGTTTGCCATTTGCACTGCCACCGTCCCCTATTACATCATCACTGAGATCATGGATAAAGGCAACCTGCTCAGTTTCCTGCGAGGTCAGCATTAGCTCCACCCTTCACTTTCTGATACCAGCAATTACCGTCATTTACCAAAGATCATAGATGTACGTCCAAAGTGTTGTCTAGTCATTTGACTGTTGAACAACAGAAAATCTGATTATATAAGAGAAATAAAGTCAGATGTCTTGGTGTGTTGGATTCTTGCAGAAAATGGAAGGTCTGAGGGTGAAAAAATCAGATTTAAATTGAAAACACCAAAAAATAGGAACCAAATGTGAACAACTGCAATATAGTGGAGTTAAAAACTACCCAAGTATCAGTAAATATGACGAGTGGATAATGAACATTACTTCTTTATTGAGTAAAAGTAGAATTACTGTTGCTGAAATATTAATTGTGTAAAAGTAGCTCTTTATTAATCTGATAATTTTATTTAAATTCTTTATTAGTGTTCTTTAATTTTCAGTTTTAAAGACACATGCGACTGCAGACATGAAATTCTAAAGAAGTTGTTCATTCATATAGGTCTACTTAATTTTAATTGTCCTTTTTATTGATACTTTAGTGCTTTCACTTAAATAGAAATGTTGATAGAATAAGTAGACTGTTACTCAAGTAATAATTGGCCAATATTATTTCTTCCACCCGCATTAAGTATCATCAGTTGTACATATGGGAAAAGTACAAATCTACTTAGTTTTACCCAAGTTAAGTGACACTTGTTGCATCCCACCTCTGCTCATGAGAAGTTTCAATCACTTATCTGTAGAATCTGACGGTGTGGAAGAGCTGTGTAATGTAACTCTAATGTAAAACTGGAAAATACATTGACTTAAATATGATGAAATATTTCCTATTGAAATATTTATTGTGACATTTTGTACTATTTCTACACCTGAGAAAGTACTGCATATTGTTTAAACCAATCAGTAATGTCAGATGGCACTAGGTGTCTCGGGTAGTCCCGGGTGTCTTATTTTTGGTACTGTACCCAGCATACAATGATAAGTATTTTCACATATTTAATATTTTTAAAAGCCCACTTTTTCCGTGACTACCAGAACACAGTAGTTTTGATATATTTTATGGCTATTTAAACTGTAGTACAAAGTCTTTCCTTGTGTGTTTTAAGGTCTATACTTTTAGGGTTTTATATGTTTAATTTCCAGTTAAAGGCCATTAAGTGCGAATTATTTCTATGCCGGAAGAAAGCAGAAACGTAATAGAAAAATGTACCGAAGCCTCTACAACTAAATGCAGCATGCATTTTTTTTTTTTGTATTTCATGTGTCCAGTGTTTATTGTGCCTTTACTACAGATTCAGCTCTTCGGGAGACTTACTTTCAGTTCTGCAGGGATATTGTTCCACACATCCAAAGTTCAGTCTTAGAAGTTGGTTGCATTTTCTGTTTCTCACAATACAAGTAATCCCTAACACGGTCAGTAATGTTGAGGTCTGGACTTGTGGACAGTGATCTGTGCACAAGCAGCTTCTTTAATTTGCTTTATTTAATTTGCAAATGGCAACCTATAGCATAGGGCTGGGCAGTATGACCGTATTTGTTATTAGCGTCAGAAATGACATCACAATATCTTACTATATGCTTTTCTAACACTATACGATTGCATGCGTGATCACAAAGACAGCATAATCAGTCCAGTTCACTGGGGTTTAGTGCAGTGTAGTATGTGATATGTGATCTAAGCAATTGGAATCATAGTGTTTTTTAAATGTGGTGCTACTTCAGGTTCAGCTTCAAGAGGCTTTATTGCCATTTCAGTTGTGTACAAGTACACAGTGGCATGAAACAGTGTTCCTCTAGGACCATCACAAAAACACAAGTGCAAAACAATACAATACACACAGTGCAGACAACAGAGTGCAGTGAATACAAAAACTGGATACAGGACAGATACAGTAAACAGACAAATATTGTGCCTATTTGGTATCATATGGCCGAATGTAAATTCAGTACATTTTCATCAACCTCTACCATAGCACTAAGGTCTTCTCACAGTGTTTCATCCTCATTTTGGAGTTTTGTTTAAGGTGAACTGCATAATTCCATGAGTGCTAATTCATAGTTAGTGATGTCTTCTCACAGTGGAAGGCCAGACAGAAACACCTGTGGATTTAAAGCATGAAGTGGCTTAATTTTCTCATTTTTTTTTAAAGCTGAAAGATTAAAGATTAAATACAATTTACAGTTTTGGTGGTCTACCAGGTCTTCTCAGAGTTGTGAAGAGTCTTATTTTCTCTATATTTTTATTATTGATCCCTTGTTTTTTCATTCATTTTTCTTTGATGTACCCCTTTCCTTATTCCTAATTCACTTCATGACTTCCTCTGTCTGCACCACTGACTGTTTCAGTCGCAGCAGTCGGGGAAGAACACAGATGGTGAAGAATAATGCTTTGTAGTCTTCAAGCCAGCTGAACATTGCGTTCTTTAAAAACTCTGAACATTGTGCTTTCCTTTGACCCCGCCTGTAGGTCAGGAGGGCCGGAGCTTAGACTCGCAGGCTCTGACGGATATGGCGATCCAGGTGGCTGATGGGATGGAGTATTTGGAGAAGCACAACAGCATCCACAGAGACCTGGCGGCCCGAAACGTGCTGGTGGCGCAGGACTACATCTGCAAAGTGGCTGACTTTGGCCTGGCACGGGTCATCAAGGTTAAAATCTTTCTGCCTCAAAAAGTGTTCACATCTGAGGCGGGTTCACATTCAAAACACATGTGTTAACCTACATCAGTACATCATATTAGTCATATTATACATGTAGGCTGCCCTGAGATTGGGTTGCCCTGGTTTTGCATGAGTTTGTACGTAAAGTCTTTGCTCAGTCCTTAATTAACACTACATATTTATTATTTACTAAACTTGGATTCATCACAAATCAAGTCCTGTCTTAAATAGTCCTACTAAAACTGATGTGTACGTCACTTTAACATGACGATAACGTATTCAGAATCAAAGTTGAGAATCTAATGCAGTAACTTCAAAGTCCAGGTCATATCCATACAAATCTCTAAGCATCCGACACAGAGACTATTAATACAATAACAGTATTTGGTTTGCATGTTGTTTGTAGGAGCCGTTTTACTTGTCTGAAGACAAGAAGATCCCATATAAATGGAGCGCTCCTGAGGCCATCAGCCACGGACGGTTCTCCAGCAAATCTGACGTGTGGTCTTTCGGTATCCTCCTCTATGAAATGTTCACATATGGCGGATCTCCTTATCCAAGTACCTGCTTCCTTTACATTTATTCATTTAGCACGTTCTTTATTCATTAGCGCATTATTTAATAGCCGTAGCTTTATCCTGTTCACCTCAGATATCAGAGGAAGTCTAAACTCTGTTCTGGCTGTTTTGTCAGGCTACGGCAACCATGAGGTGTACCACCTGATCTCAACTGGATATAGAATGCCCGCCCCAGACAAATGCCCATCTGACATTTATGAGACCATGCTGATTTGTTGGAGCGAATCGCCAGCAGAAAGGCCAGACTTCAGCAAAGTCAAAGAGCTTTTGGAAAATGTGAGCAGTTCCTGGACTACATGATGCAACACCTATTCAAATCCAGCAGAGGGCAGTGAAACAGAGGACCAGCTTAAATGATGGTTGACACTGGACGTCCTAACAAAAGCTTCCAGCCTACTAATCAATCTGATGAACAGTGAAAAGATTGGAAGGTCGATTGGATGGCAGTTGTTCTTTCTGTATGAGGCCTTTTATCTTCAGCACACCATTTGGTGTCACAATTAGATGCAAGTTATTGTAATGAGATTGTTTGCCAAGAAATGTTAGACCGATTCGATCTGTCTATTCATCATAAACTGTTGACTTGATGTTATTGATCAAGATTGTTGCTGGGCTCCAGTGATGCACAAATATATTTTTGTTATTGAACAGCAACATTATATACCGTATTTAGAATCTACTTTTAAATTAAATGTTTTATTTATTTTATATTTAATGAACTCCTGTTTCTCTACATTATTCCAATTAAACGACACCCACCGGCCAGGTACAGTTACTTGTATCTACACTCATTGTCCATTTTATCAGCTCTACGTATTTACTTTCACCCTCTTCTTTAATGGCCAGGACCCCCACAGAGCTGGTACGTGGGTGGTGGATCATTCTCAGAATTGCAGTGGCACCTCCGTGATGGTGGTATGTTAGTGTGTGTTGTGCTGGTGTGAGTGGATCAGACACAGCAGTGCTGCTGGAGTGTTTAAACACTGTGTCCACTCACTGTCCACTCTATTAGACACTCCTACCTTGCTGGTCCACCTTGTAGATGTACAGTCAGAGATGATAGCTCATCTGCTGCTGCACAGTGCAGTGTTGGTCATCCTCTGGTCTTTCATGAGTGCCCACAGGACTCTGCCCACAGGACTCTGTTGGCTGGATAGTTTTGGTTGGTGGACTATTCTCAGTCCAGCAGGGACACTGAGGTGTCCAGGAGCACTGCTGTGTCTGATCCACTCACACCAGCACCACCATGTCTGTGTCACTGCACTACTGAGAATGATCCACCACCCCAATAATACCTGCTCTATGGTGGTCCTGTGAGGGTCCTGACCACTGAAGAACAGGCTGAAAGTTGATTAACAAAGTATACAGAGAAACACATGGAGTACAGCTAGATGGTACACAGCTGGACCTAAAAAAAAACGTTAAACGTTTAAGGGCAGTATTATGTTATTGGTTACATTTTTTTCCCTGACAGGTTTTGCATGTTTATTCCATTTTAATTTTCTGTCTTCTCGCAATATTGAAATAATTTTCTTATTCCTGAACACAGCCTGCTGCTGAGGTACGGCAGCCCCAGTGGGTCAGAACTCTAGAATCTGCAGTCCGCTACACACCAGTAGGGGGCTTCCAAACACCATAACACAATATAAAATGCTTAATTCCGTGAACTTCACATATAATACGTGGTCGTTTTCTCTTCCTGTTACATTTGCTACATAGCAGCGTTGACTATCTGAGGCTGAATCCGATGGTGCACAGGTCAAAACCAACACTGACACTATTCATGTACACATTTAAAGAGACATGTTTCAGCGTGACAAACATATCACCCAGTCTGCTGTAGGTTTCTTGTTGTTGTTTTGGCTTTTTTTTTCTTTTTTAAATGATACATTTTGATTCCAACACTTTTGTCAATGAAGGCATTTGTTATTTGTGGTGTTAAAGAGTACCTGTTTATGCATTCAAGTACATTAACAAAGTGTTTGTGGACACATTTGTCTGTTGACACCTCTGCCCCCACTCACGCTCTGCTGTCTGAATGCAGCTGCTTTCCAGGTGCACTTTATTTCCAACGAGGTGCGCGGGACACCTGTCTGTTACAGCGTTTACATGTTTTAAAATTTTGCATGACACACTTCTGCCAGGTCGAACTAGCCTTTCGTCCATATCGAAGGGATTGCATACATAGTTACTGTTTGTTGGTTGTGCTAAAGCCAAAGAAAGATTTTTGTCTCTTGTGGGTGTGTTCGAGGCTGCTCGCGTTGTCGCGTGTGGGCGTGCACACGGTTCAGGAAAGCTAGCCTGTTTTAATCCATCTGTATTTATGGACAAACGAATTTGTATTCGAGGCTAGCTTTTTTTCGTCGGTTAGCATGCTGGCTAACTTAGCTAGCTATCGAGTGGCCGATTCACCAGAGACACCAACAGTATCCGCTACTTTCTTTCTCGCTTCATTTTCTTCAAATGTATATGTACAAAGACGC
>CM067484.1:3808172-3841603 GCA_034552555.1 Semaprochilodus insignis | reverse complement strand
ATAATTGATTTATTTTTGATACTAGGTAAATACCATATACATGAAACAAAATGGTGTAATTTTAAGCCATGTTTCAATGTTTTCAAAACAGCTCTTCTTAATTATTTTGATTGTATAACAAGAAAGCTAAAATAAACCATATATTTTTTATAAAAAATTAATTAAAAAAAAAACGATTCGTCGCTTGTCACTTCGTTGCCTGCTAGTGTGAATGTAGGGTTAAACGGTGCAGGTAGACGTTCGATAACACTACGTTAGTCAGGACGCAGTCACTGAGAGAAACGTCTATTACGCAGTTGTTTAGCAGTCAAAATACAATCCATGCTGAAATACATCATTTTGCTTCCTAAAATTAAGGGAGGTCTCGAACAGGTGGTTAGAAACTGTTCTAACCATTTTAGCCGCTTAGCTCCATTCACCCAAATTCATCGACTCGTGAGCGCCCTCTGGTGTTATACAGTCATATTTTTGATACAACGGGAGAATTGAGAATGGCCAGCCTCCACCTGGTTGTTCTGGCTACTGCACTTGCACAGATCTCCACAGTTGAGGAAGCTTAGCAGCAAACTGCTAGGCTCTTTTGTCCATAAGGCTGGAACGTCCACTGTAAACAGATGGCATGTTGAACGTTATGAGATTTCCCATTCATTTTCTCCTCTTCCTCCATCATAAAGTCTGGTATTTTGTTGGAGTTTTGAGTCTTAGTATATCAGTTCAGTGCACTCACTATGCTGCAGTTATAACACTGATTGCAGTGTGACTACAGAATGATGGCACAACTTTGGAGACGTATGTGGTATGGACTGAAATTTTAGAACTTTTCACACTTTTGTACACAATTCTATCTACTTGTTTCAGAGAGCTATGGAGGAGAAGTAAGTCAACACCATAAAGGAAATTATTTACAGGGGGCAGAGGATAGGTAAATAACAAATGAACTCTCTCTGTTCCTCACATACACATGTATGCTAAAGGTCACCGCCAAAATGTTTCCTCTCTCTGAGACCCTCTGGACTCACACAGACCTGTAACACGAGAACTTCCATAGACTGCTCATGTTGTCGGTGCATGGAGTGCAGAAATAAACCTGTCATTGTTAACTGCCTGACTGAATAGGGCACACTCGGCCTGGACTGACTAAACAAAGTAACAGGTCGTGCAAACAGACCAGGACTGCTCAGATGCTTGAAAAGCATTTCATCTATATGTACCTGCTGTTCTAGGTAGTAAGATGCCTTACTTAGAGGAAGGTTCACAACTAAAGGCCACATCTCTCTTTCTCAGTGCCTCTGTTCCATTTGCTTCTGTTGCTTTTTTTTTTTTTTTTTTACTTTGCTCGTTGAGAAAGACTGGCCGTCCAAACTAAGTCACTGACCATTCAACTTGAGTCGGGGGTTTAACGATACACTTAGCCCATGATTCGATTCATTCACTATACTTGGTTTATGTTTTGGTTTTCTCCTGATGTTCTGAACAACAATTTGAATGAAGTGTGATGACTGCAATGATGTTGTTAGCGCTGGTAGGCAGGAGTGCTTGTGGATTAGACCTGATTGTTTGCAAACTTTAGTGTTTAGTGTCTTTAGGTAGTTACATCAGATGGCATAATTATTAGACTGTCCTTTGTACACAAAGCACTGGCAGTTCTCCATGATGCACAATGTCAGTTTGGTATTGCAGTATCACAGTGTCATATGATGCATTGTTAAACCCCTATAGGCGGCAATAATGAAAGAGGTAGATAATGTCACCCTTACTTCAACTGTACAAAACCTATATATGGAAAAGTTGGGACATTTTCTTAAGTGCAATCAGAAACAAGAATCTGTGATCTGTTAATTCTCTTAAACTTTGACTTTACTGACAAAAGCCCGAAGTAAAAGTTGGGACGGGGCAAAAATAATACTGGAAAGTTTATAGAGTTCAAATACGTTGTTTTGAATATTCCGCAATAAGCAGGCAAATTGGCAAGAGGTGAGGGGATCATAACTGGTAATAAAATCAGCCAGAAGCTCAGTCAAGCAAAGTGAGAGACTCAGGGAGAGATTCAGGGAATCTGAAGAAACCTTGTCCATGTAAGGCCAGGCTGAAAACCACTGCTGAATGTGTGTGTCCTCACATGGCCTTGCCTGAGAAAACCATCATCCTGCCTTGTTAAATATAGCCACATGGGCTCAGCAGTACTTTGGAAAACCTTTGTCATTTAACACAGTCCGGCACTGCATCAAGAAATGCAACTTGAAACTCTATTACGCAAGGAAAAGGTTTTATATAGAAACGCTGCCGAGTTCTCTGGGCCACAGCTCATCTCACATCGAGTAGAGCAAAGGAACCATTCCATCCAACATGCTTCATGGTATGAGGAGCATCAGTGTCCACAGCATGGGTAACTCCCATGAGTGTGAACGTACACAAAGACAACGGATGAAGGGCTTTATGGCCACAAAGATCTAAAAAAAAAAAAAAAAGTTGTTTGCTGTTGAGTTCAAATATCAACAATGGTTCTCCAGAATCGTATACTGCACCTTTAACTAGTAATTGATCTAGAAAATTTTACCAAGGGTGGCAAAGGGGTAGCAGGGAGTTCTGACATGGTGGCATGGTGATATTATCAGAGTAAACTGAGTAAACTAGAGGTCCCTAGGCTCATTTTACCACCCTGTTTTTTAAATGCAAGATTTGTTTTTGAAGGAGGAACAACAGTGTTTGAGGTTCACGGTATGTGAACACAGTAAGTTCTATGTACCGAACTTCCCTTGTTTAGCTTTGCCAAAATACATGCAGTTTTCCATTTGATGGCAGTAAGTAATTTCAGATACACTTGCTTATGTGGTTGCTTTGTGGTGATTTAGACATGAAGTTTGCGTAATGCTCAACCAGTGAGTATATGGTTTGATTGTTGTTAGCAAGATTAGCCTTGTAGCTGTAATAAGTACACTTTCGAGAGTCTTTATCAGTGTTTCTTATTTGCATCTTCACTTTAACTTGTAACTCCTCCTTCCTCTCTAAAGGAAAAGTGTGACTGTGCATTATACTATGCTGACAATAATTAGGTCGCCCAGCTGACATGAGAAGTGTGATTCCATGCCTCTGGCCTAGATTCCACATTTATCTCTGCACACAGTGCTAGTATCACTTGGACTGCTGCCGGGTCCCTCCGAAAATATAAAGCAGGAAGGGAAAAAATTCCTATATATCGTTATCAATCATTTACACAGTACTTGGTAAAAATAGCTGTGAAGATGCAAATGGAAAATGGTCATGATTGTTCTCGGGTCTTTGCCAGTGAGGTGACCAGTAAATGGTCTTTCCATTACTATTCCTGTCCTACAAGATGACTAAATCTGTTGCAGTTCTTGGCAGCAGTTCAGAGAAGTTTGCAAGTCAAGCATGTATCATGCAAGTATCATGTTTGCATGTGAACGTCTAGCACATGTAAGGATGAGAAAGCAGCTGGTTCACGTGGAGTGTGAGTGTTCCCGGCAGTCTGCACAGCCTTTATTTTTATACCATTAGAACACTCAGATCGTCCTTATGAACCATATTAATGACCTGGCAGCTTAAGAGAGCGTAGCCAGTGCTCTATTATTAGACAAGAGTTCAGGGCAAGGTTTGATCATCATTTCACATTGCAAGTCCTATGCATGCTCATTAACAACAACATTCTGAATTGACTGAGTTTGTGGTGTCCCAAAATCCAGTGCATTATATCCGCCTATTAAACTTATGGCGGTTTATAGCTCCGTCCATCCGCAATGAAGATCTAAGCAGTGTTTCAGTTCAGACTGCTTATTGAATTAGACACAGTACATTGTGGCCAATGAGAACAGAGTTCTTTGATATATATACACTCATCGTCAAAAATAAAATTCACAAATAGTTGCACATGGAAAGAAACTTGAAGAAACTTAAGACATTTGGTGGGGAGGTTTGACATTGTGAGACATGCAAATGATTCAAGTGTCACGTTTGGCATCGCATGTGATGTAAGCAAGGACGGGCCTTATCGCTGTACCCGACTGACCCAGGAGCCACGATTGCAGACATTCAACGAGCAGTGATGCCCTCCATGAGTCATCCTGTTAGGGCCAGCACCATTGGCGGACGGCTGCAGACGCAGGACTACATGCACACAGACCATTGTGACGAATGTCCTTAACACCGCGTTAATGTCACCGAAGACTGCAGTGGTTAAGAAAACTGTCATGAAGTGACTCAGAATGGTCATCTTCAGTGATGAGTCCCGTTTTTGTGTTGGTAGAGACGACCAACGAATCTGTGTGTGGAGGCACCGTGGTCAGCGCCAAGGTGAACCGTTTGTTGTCATCACGCGTCCAGAGGGCCCGGTGTCACTCCACCTCCACCCCTACCGCACAATCTGCAGGAACTGTGTGAGAATATTCAAGCTGCATGGGATGGATTATCACAGGACACCATTAGGAACCTGTACAACTCCATGCTGAGACATCTGGCATGTTGCATTAGCAAACATGGCAGCCCGACTTTTTACTTTCCACTAAATCATAGCTGTGCAAAGAAAAACAAGTATCCCCAGAGTGGCAGCTTTACAGGCGAGAGCAAACTGAAACTAATTTTAATGGAAGTCAATAGAACTGTTGTTGTTTTTTTTCAAGCAATTTTTGGACAAAAATGGAGATACGTGGACAGCGATAATATGCAACACTAAAGTCTACTTCCTGCAAAACACTGAGGGAACAAAGTAAAACAACAACATCCATAATAATCAAATCAGTCACAGTACACTTTTCACTAAATCCTTCCCTAAATACCCTGAATAATCATAGATTAGAATACCGTAGGGCCTGTGAACTCTTCTAAGCTGATACTTACGTACATGTACTTCCAAACACAAATGAATTTACACTTTTACCCGAGAAGTACTTTCACTGAGGTACTAGATTTGTGTATTTGGTGCACCACTGCACAAGTATAATAAGTATACAATGAAAATGAGGCCAACGTGTCCTTGGAAGTTCTTGGGGATTTCAAAACATTTGGGGTTCTTCCATTCATACCCTCGGGGCTGTCATCACTGAAACATTAACCTCTTTCCATTAGCTGCCCAGTTTTATTTTTAGTTTTTAGAAGGGCCTGAATGTGACTAGTCTCCAAAACAAACGCAGTATCATAACACGCGTCAGTCCCGCAAACACGGAGCTCCGGCTTGGTGGGTCTGATCTGTATCTGTTCACCTTTGTACACAGTAACCTTGCAGGCTGAGGATGAAGTTGGGTGTGTTCAGAGTCTATGCAGTAGGGAGATTCCTGTGTGGGCAGGCTGAGCATGTCTGTTTCATTGCCTTCTCACTACTAAAAACAGCAACAGCACTGCCAAAAGTGAGCTCAAATCTGCCAATTAAAGTAACAAAAAAAAAATTAAAAAATCAGCAAAAAAAAGCAGCTAATTCGGGTAGGCAAGTCTCAATATTATCATAATACTAAAAACAGTAAGAGAGTGGATGCTGATACTGATGGTAGGTTTGAAGGTAGTATAGTACACATGAAGTCGAATGACAAAGTCAGTAACGATGCTTTGAACTGCTCAACTTTTCTTACATATTAGCCTCCTAAACTGTTAGTGACACTTCAATTCCTCATTATAATCACATTATCATATCATAAATAAATTAATAAATAAATACAGAAAATCATTCACTGCACTGTACCACCTCTTCGCAATCTATGAATCCTGTCACTCACACCCCGCATGTATTTATAGTCCTATCATCCTCATACAGCTTTGCAGGAGCCAGATGTTCCTACCCTACCACCTTAAACATGCAAGGTGACTCATTTTTGTCCGGTGATCTATATATATATATATATATATATCTATATATATGTGTGTGTGTGTGTGTTTGTATTTTGCATAGCTTTGTTCAAATTCACCACCTGCATAGCTGATTTAATTCTTGAAGCACCGACTGGATAAACCAGGTATTGGATGGTACCTGTAAATAATGCTTGGCTTCTTTAAGGAATGGCTTGAACACGATGAGTGTGAATTCTTGAATATGCTAAGTGAACAGTGCTTTTAAACTTGAGCCCGAAGTTTGAAAATAGGATGAAGTTCAGAAAGTGTGGCAAAAACAGTTGTGAAAATCGATGAGCACACTTTCTTGTGCAACAGCTGTGCTGAACCAGATGGAAAATTACAGCTGTCAGCTGTGTGCGGCAGAACAGGATAACTCAGTGCATATGTGCTTGTTTCTGGTTTAGTGTTACTCGTCTTCAGTTGACGTCTGTCCTGCTTTATCTTTCCAAACAGGTGGGTTGTTATACAAGCAGCTTTAGCCGTGGGTGTCCCTTCTCAGCTAGCTAGCAGATTTAATCAGATTGAAGCCTGTCTAATCCTAATCTCTCTGTTCATAGGTAGCCTGACAATATTAGCCTGAGGATCATAGGACGCAAAAAGCAGCTAATTCGGGAAGGCAAGGTCCCAATATTATCATAACAAGAAAAACAGCAAAGAGGTTTGGATGCTGATACCTATGGTAGGTTTGATGGTAGTATAGTACACATGAAGTAAAATGACAAGTCAGTATGATGCTTTTGAACTGCTTAATTTTCCTTACCTATTAGCCTGTTAAACTGTAAGTGTCTATATGTACACTTCAATTCCTTATTTTCATAACTGGTCTACATAAGTGCGTTAGGTACTGAATCTTCAGATTAATAACTGAATAATAAGCCTCGGGTTCGAGTGAGCTTTCAAACCACAGCAAAACTCTTTGATGCAGAACATGCAGAACTCCTTTTTGGCAAATTTCTGGGTGGTAATAAATGAACAACACACGTTTGGCTGCAGCACCATATTTTGCTACCCTTGAAAATGTATATGAGAGAAACTACACTTGGCTCCAACGTATAATGTATATGAAAGGAACTGCCCGTTGGTCATTTTGCGAGATTGGCCCATGACCTAAACTGAGCTTCCAGGTCCTGGGCATCGGCGTGCTCCCATTCCCATGAATGTAGGGCAACAAGCCAGAACAGGCATATCTGACCTGGAAATGTTCATCAGCCTCAGAGCCACACATGGGCTTGGTGCAAACCGCCAGAACTATTGACATCCAGGACCTGAATAGCCCCACACCGTTGCTGTGTCCACTGTGAATTAGTCAGGATGCAAAAGGGCTGTAATTGCGGCGCATTTTCTGGTGGTCACAGATAACTTTCGTGGAAAGCTAGGTCACACTCACAGTCACCCATTCACAGTGACTTCTTTATCTTTCAATTCAAGATAAGCATAGATAAGACACTACAAGCGAATTGTTGCCCTCTTCAGTTTCTTAACCCACTCTATGTTGGACGTCACTTTAAAGATGTAGAGGAAGAATTTAAATATTTATCAACAGTTTTTTTTCTTGTCAATATTAGCAATAATGTTGTTTCAGTTGGTTGTTCAAATGAGCCATAAGCAAGACACCTAATGTCTATAAACTTCAGTGTCTCTTTTATGGTGACAGTAAAGTGTTCAGACATTCTTCTGTGCTGCTTTCTGTTGTAGGGTTCATTTAAATGGTTTGAACACTCATGTTTAGGTTGTAGTATAAGTTTTACCCTGAAATAAACGTTAAGAAAATGTGTCTGCAAAGTATGTGTTCACCGTAAGAAACCTGGGCAATGATACGCAGAGCCTTCAAAGCTAATACACACATTTTATGGACACTTTTGCTGTAGGATGGTTGTAAGGTATAAACCTTTAAGGTCTTTTACAAACCATACTTTTTATGTAATGACTATATTTTGCAAAGGCATAGAAAGAAAAATCTGTCAACTGAAACTGAACTGAAAATTAAAGCAATATTTGTGTATAAGAAAAACCAGCAGAAGACACACAGCTATAGGCTGCAGACTTTTATTTGATAGCAAACGATATGGTGTCAAAGTGCACACAGTAATACAGTAGTAAAGTGGTAAAAGCCACGTGGAAATAACATGATTCTTTTTTGGCTTTTATGAAATTGTTTTGGTCGTCATTAAAAAGTAGCATTAGAAACGCAACACAAGCAGCCTGGTTCTAAAGAACGTAAAAAAAAAAAAAAAGGGGAAAAAAAAAAAGATGGAGCCTCCGTCGCCTGCATGTAGTCTAGTCTTGGTTGGGATGAGGGGTGTGGTTTTAGAAGTGGGCGGGGTTTACTAAGCAGGTGGACTGGTAGGCTCTGACTTGCCGGAGTCACTGCTCTCACTTAGCTGCCTCTTCATCACCATCTCCTTTGCAATGCAGGTTACCTGACCGTTAGTCACCGTGTAGGTTCCGGTCCTGCCATTCAAACGACAAGAAGTCAGGAAGAAGAAAGTAAGTAATGGTGTCAAAGCGTATTGAATCGTACCAATATGAATGACTTGGGTCTAAATGAATCATGCTTTAATCACATACTGAATTGCGTTCTAAAGAATTGTAACTGTACTGAATGATTTGGGGAAGGGGGCAAGGATTTACACCCCTATCCTCAGCCCTGACTGTTCTTCTATGCCCTTAATTCAAACTCAACATTCACGTAACCAGCTCAAACTTTCAGACGTACTTCTGTTGGGCGTCGAATCCATTAGGAGTTCCTATCTGATTCTGCTTCCCAAAAAAGAAACTGGACCACCAGTGGCCTGAGTCTTGCCTGGGTAGAGCTGAAATGGCACCAGATACGAGGATGAGACTCTTTTTTATTATTACATCTTATTATATCTTAAATACTGAAAACGAATTAATGTGCTTCAGATCATACCTGGGTGGTGTGGAATGACTTCCCCAATATACTCCGAACTGCCACAGGAACTGTTGCTGGAAGTGGATCCTATGCGCCCTGCAACATTCACATTGACTAGTTATAAGGAATATTCTCTCGACCAGAAGTGATAAAGCAAACCCAGTTGTTGTTCAGCCTAAGGAGAACATTACTGAATTGTGGAGAGTAAAAAAAACGTACTTCGGTAGTAGTCGTGGGTGGCAACGAGGGAGCCGCTGGATGGAATTGCCGCCATTTTTCCCAACTTTCAAGTCGACCGTGGAAAAGATGGAATCCCTGTACAAGACGAGAATAATCACATTTGGTTGGAGGTGGATGCATGAATCACAATCTCACTCATCAACAATAATTACTTAAATGAAACATTCTTTTAATGTAGATGTTTTGTATTTTCAGTTAAATGAGTCCTCAGTATATTAGCAAAGCTATTTAAGCTAAATGGTGATCTGCACCTTTTATCTGCCATTCAAGAAGAACAAATCTAGCCATTCGCTCTTTACAGCAAAAAGTTATCAAACAGCAAGCTAGCTACTGTCAGTGTTGGCATAACAGACATAAAACATTAAAAAACATTTTACTTGAAATAAAATGGAGAATATGGAAATAATAGACCACACATCCTTGAATGGGTTAGGTCTATTTAAATCAGATGTAATGCAGGCCAACCAGAGTAAGCTTTTTGGTTTTCTTCTGGGTTCAAGATTCTATTCAGATTTCAAAATGAGCATCAGGAAATAATTACAGATAATTACTGATATTGAATGAGACACTTAATATATTTATGATAAGTGTGTAGCCCAGAATGGCCCAGCCTTGCTATTGCATGAGAGGGTAGAGACAGTAGAATGAGGTTGCCATTCCCAGCAGTGCAGCATTGCTCAGAAAGCATCCTGAGAAGGCAGACGTCCAGCAAATGGCTGCACTATTTTGAGTCTAACCTGGTGCAAGTACACCCTTAATGGAACAAAGTCAGCAAGGGTGCAGTAACACCTGATCCCTAGTGTCCCTAGAATATCTTATGTACATTACATTGCATTCCCAGTCTGTTAACTACATAGGTAACGCGGTAAAGAGAGTTCTAGTCAGAACCTTCTAGGCTGGAAAATGGCTTCCCTGGATCTCAAGTTTAATGACATGTGCCAACAGCTGCAGGCAGCAGAGTTTAGGTTTCCACGTCCAGCTATCCGCTTAACAGCCCGGGATGTCCAGCAACCAGGCTGTGGCATGCGTGCATGTGTAAGCTCACATTGCATGGCGTTCTGCCATGCAACCTGCACAGGCTCAGTGCGTGCCCATGCCACTCTGATTAGGACACGTAGGAGGGCACCTCTGCGTGTTAACATTAAGCCCTGTGTGCACTTCAGCCATTTAAGCCTAGACTATTTAGACTTACTAGACTTGTTTTTATTGGAATATGTATTATTATATAATATATAAGCGTTACATACATGGCGGTTTCGGCTGCTGGTCAGTACAGCTAAACAGCAAACAGATATACCAATATATAAATATATATAACTATCTATAACTACCATGAATAGCTCAGTAACTACTAGAGAACTAATATATATAAGTTATGTACTTGGGGTGAAGTGATGAAATGCGCCTTCACATATGGGCCCTTTCAAATGTAACCTTTATGGATTTGAACTTCTTCAGTAAAGAGCCAGTGATTGTAAAGTTCACAAAGGTTTGTCTACATCAGTCGTTCTCAAATCCCGTCCTAGAGAATGAATGTCTTGCACCAAACATCAAGCCCTTCAAAAACTAGTTATGGTGAATACTTGAAACTGTGCATGACAGGGGGTCTTCTGGGACTGCACCTGAGAAGCACAGTCTACACCGATACCTCATCTGCTCATCACCATATGACAGGATGGGTGTCTTATTCAAGAACAGAAAGGACGAGGATTTGCAGAGGCATGAAACTGAAATGTGTGGTTAGGGAATGCATGACTTTAGTGCACTACTAAGGCTGAACAATGTGGCATTAATACTGTACCCCAAAAACTTTGTTTTCTGAGATTAAGTTAGTTGTAGCAGACAAAACAGGACCTGTGGTGCCACATAATAACAAATCTACAGCTACAATGGGCGTTAATTCTGAATTTTACAAGCTGCACTGCACTAACTTCAGTTAAACAGGCCTATAACATATAGTTAGTCAGTGCCGATGATATCCACAATAAGCTTGGGAAAAACATACCATGACACAATTTATAACAATAAAATATCTTCATATTGCTCTCCCTATTGCATCACCACCCTACAAAACCTGCTCTATAGGAATTTCTATAATATGTAAGTAGCTGGCACAGGCAATAACTATCTTCCAGCCATTCAGGTTTAATGGCTCTAATATTACTAATGTATTGAAGGGAGGTGTTTTTCTTATGGCTTACAGGCATCACAGCGGTAAGCACCTGGAGATACTCATGTTCCAGCTTGGGGATTTAGAGCCCGACCCAGTTAATACCTGTCTGTGCTACATAGAGTGAGTAAGCGATAAACTGGTCACACCACCGGGTTATGTAAATTGTTCTGCAGAGTGATTTGCTGCAGACAGCAGAAAAGTGAGTTTGCATTGTTAAAGCATGGTTAAAGCAATGAGAGAAAGCCCAGGCAAACTGAAACAAGACTCTCTGTGTCTTCTTGAGGCTTACCTCTAGATCACAACAACCCAGTGGTGGATGAGCAAACTGGCCTTGGTATTCTTTGGTGAATGATAATGATATTCATACTACGAATGAACACTGTGAAGAAAAACATCACTTAGGTTTCATCCCTTGCAATATGCAAATACAGTTTTAACCACATCCAGTGACTTGTTTGGGCTTGGTTTGAAGCCCTGAGCAACTTTACCTAGTGAATGAATGAGCTCCTTCTCTCACCTGCAATATGCGGTGCTGCCGATGTTCTGATCGCAGCGATGTAATCACGGCTGGTCGACGATGTGTGGTGGGGTAAACGCTAGGCGACGGAGCCCATTTGTGTTGTAGGGTAGAACCCTCCAAGGTCCTCCTGTTGCCTCTGCACCGCTTTCTGAAGGCGAGCTCGACCCCAGAGCTTTTATCCTGTGAGGTGACCTCAGCAGTGAGATCCTGCAGGAGGCGTGGTCTCGCTCTAACTCCACAGCCGTCAGGTTCACTTCTCGGCCGCGTCCCGTCCTGCATGCCTCCTGTTCCTGGTACGTAGGAAACATATGTTACAACGAAATGTTACTGCACTCTGCGGTCACAACGACACATTATTAGCTCAGTGCTCCTTTCCAGGACTGTGACTTTGACTGTGAAGTTGAGTTCTCTGTAGTGACCCCCGGCTTTTCTAGGAGAGTAACTTTAGCAATGGCAAACTGGGGAAACTATGTCTCCTATGGGCTGTACTCTCTTGTGGAGTGCTCTACACTACAAGAGCCTATAAATTTAAAGGTTCCCCAGAATGGAAACCTATGTACATTTGCATCATTGAATAAGGAGAGTTCATAGAAATGGCGTACCGTGAACCTCAAACACTGTTCCCAGATAGCAAAGCAACGCTGAATCACGTAAATTCATTGAATTCCAAAAGTCAATTACAATCCAACATTGCCATAGGTTGAATTCCAAAACGTTGAAAGCAGGACGTTGTATCAATGTTGAATTTTAGTTATTACCTTCAACAGCACTCTCGGCTAGCAAAGTGTTGGAACTGACAGCTTCAGACCAATCAAAACATGCCATGGGAGGAGCTTACCGGTCTGACTCTACCCCCTTGTGTTTGGTTCAATAGCGATTCTCTCATACAGCAAACTAGCTATTGTCAGTGTTGGAATTACAGAGTAATACCATTTTACAGTATCGTGGAATAAAATGGAGAATGTGGAAACACTAGGCCACACATCCTGGAATGAGTTAGGTATTTTTAAAATCAGACGTAATACAGGCCAACCAGAATAAGCTTTTTGTTTTCTTCTGGGTTATTTCCTTCAACAGCACTACTCGGCTAGCAAAGTGTTTGGCTGAGTGTTGGAACTGACGGCTTCAGACCAGTCAAAACATGCCGTGGGAGGGGCTTACCGAGATGACTCCGCCCCCTTCGCTTTAGTTCTGTAGCGATTCTCTCGTAGTCCTTTTCCACCAACGTGCAACAGGCTACGTGCTAGTTCGTGAACCTAATTTTGAACTGTTCGGCCCATTTCCACCAAAAATAAATAGGTTTGGAACCCATCTAGAACCAAAAATAGTAAGGTTCTTTAGCATGAACTGTCCCAGTAATGGTCATCCGTAGACGTCTAAAATGTGTTTAAATATAGTCAGATACGTGATCTCAACGTTGTTTCAACGGCTCAAATGTTTACTGGGGTGATGGCTCAAATGAACGACAACTGTTTACAGGACTGCTAAGTTGATGCATAAAGACTTCTCGCTGACCATTAGACAGTTGTGTTCTCTTTCAAATACAAATCTCACATTTGTAAAGGACGTCAGTAAAACAAGTTAATTCCAGATATTTTTGCGTAAAAGTCCTGACTTGTTAAATGTTTATATATTTATACCCCAACTTTACATACAACGACAACAGAGCAAAAATAGAGACGTTATAAATGAGGCAACCGGGCACTGGTTAAAACAGGGATGGAAAAGGTCATAACTGTGGATAAAGTCCCGGTAATGCCCTGAGCGGGAAAAGCGTCTCTATTGTAGACGTAGTCTACTCAAAGCAATAGTCTGAATAAGCTCGGAAATCACAGGCAGTTATAAGAATTTTGTCAGATTTTATCTGTGATTTCAAACCTGTTCTTGAAACGGGAATTCAAGTGTTTAATCCCATTCCGAATGAGTGGAGTCTGGTCTTGTATGGCTGGTCTCCTTGCACAGATGGCTACTTTTCATACTTTATCGATGAATTTTCAGTGAGTGTGGTTGATGGATGGAACATTTGCAAAACAAGTTAGCGAATATGTTATGCACATCTTTAAGAAGATCCCTGATAACTTTAATTAATTCACAATTGTTATTTTGCTCACAACATTTCACTCTGGACAGTTTCCAAGTTTTCAGTGGACAGTATGGAGCAGCTTCGCTCAGCGTTTAACCCTGAAGAGACTGAAGAGAGCAGCAGTTCCACCTTTATTAGCATCACAACCCCAACAGCAGCCTGTAAGTAGCAGCCATGCTGTGTGATTGTATCAGTGTTTGCTGGATGAAGCAGATCATCCTAAACTGAGAGTTTCATAGTGAGGAACAACTTTAATTCACCTTGTGTTGATGTCCAGATGACAAGCGAATAGCTAGTACAGGTAACGTTAGCTACTAGTAAGCTCCAAGTAACTAGCATAGTTAACTAAACAGTATGAGGATCTTTCTTATTACAAGGAGGTTCATTTATTTTTTTCTGTCTGTGTTTATTTTAACATGTTTATTCTCTGTGATCACCACTGTCTCAGCGCAAACCAGCCAATCAGAGCAGAGCTCATCAGATTATTCATGAGCTCACAAAAAAGGAAAACAGCTCGTTTCTTTCTATGACCAAATCATACGGTGTAAATGGGCGTGTAAAACTGCATCTGATCATTTTCCATCTCTACCAAAGTCACATGCCTTCAGTGTATAACATCAGAGAACAAATACTGATTGCATCTTAGATATATCAGTTCAGGCAGATTCAATACAGGACCCCGTGCCATGTAGGTGAGGCCAGTGATTTCGCTGCGCATACATGAGCTCAAGAAGAGGTTGTTCATTGGGTGAGTATTTGAGTCCCGGGTATTAGAGCTGAGGAAAACACCTATACACACATATAAGGGTGCAAAGCCACAATTAAACATCACTGGCATAAAGTGACACGAATCTTTATCTGTGAATCAATTCAAGGCGCTGTCAGCTTCCCTGGTGGTCTAGTGGTTAGGATTCGGCGCTCTCACCGCCGCGGCCCGGGTTCGATTCCCGGTCAGGGAACATTGAAATCTTTTTGTGTCTTTACAAGTTTTATTCACAGCTGTAATCAGAAATAAAACAGTTAATCTATACAACATCCCATTCTGACTGCATTCTTATGCGTAAAGAATAGCAAAAACTATAAACTGTATACCCACTGAGATAAGCAGTGCTTTCTGACGCCATCTACTGTTTAATAAACCTCCATTGACAGACACAAGCCAAGAACATCGTCTCATCTGCAGCCAATAGCCTACAGCCATTAGGGCTCAGCAATGTTATCATGGTTGGCAATTAAATATAAAATAATATTTATACACAGTAAAATAACAGAATTATTGAATTACACTCATCCTCAAATGAATAGTTGCACCCAGAAGAAATTAAACAATAGCAGTGAGACATGTGAATGGTTTAAGTTTTACACTCAGCCACACACGTGCCTTATTGCTGTACCTGACTGACCCAACAGCCACGATTGTGGACATTCAGCGAGCAGTGATGCCCTCCATGAGTCATTCTGTTAGTGCCAGCACCTTGGGCAGACAGCTGCACCACGCAAGACTAGGTGCACGTAGATTGTTACGATGACTGCCCTTAACACCACGTCAGTGTCACCAAAGACTGCAATGGTGTCGTGCCAGACTGTCATTGGGTGACTCTGGCAGCGGGTCATCTTCAGTGATGAGTCCCACTTTTGTCTTGGTGGAGACGACCAACGAATCCGTGTGTGGAGATGAATGGTTTGTTGTCACACATCACACGTCCAGAAGGCCTGGTGTCACTCCACCTCCACCCGCACCGCATAATCTGCAGGAACTGTGTGAGAATATTCAAGCTGCATGGGATGGATTATCACAGGACACCATTAGGAAACTCTACAACTCCATGCCGAGACGTGTGGAATGTTACTTTAGCCAACATGGCGGCCCGACACCATACTGACAGACCCTACTTCTGTATGTGTAGCTCAATAAATATTGCCCATATCAGTCTAAATGTATCATCTTTTATTGTTCCTGGTAACCTTTATCTTCCTTCCCAATAGCACTGTAATCCCACGCTTCCTTCTGGGTGCAGTTATTTGTTTAATGAGTGTATATGATGATCACAACAATCAGAATAGGAGTTGAAACAAGAAAAACCAAAGGCAACGTTTTTTACCTCTACCTTTATTTCAGTATTTCGATAACAATCTGAAATACCCCAAAACCTTAATATGTTAGAGCTTTAAAGCCTCAAGCACAGATACAGCGGTCAGGTTCATGTATGTTCATGAAAGGTTACAGTCTCAGGTTTAATCATTGCTATCCATGTTTCAAAGTATGCAATTCACATAAAAGCAGTTAATACCGCTGCAAAGGAATTGCAAAACGAAACAAGATTTATATTCTAGTTCCACTTTCCACACCAAAAACAAGTTCAGTGTCCCACACTGGACCACCTACCCATCTGTCCACTGTTAACTTTCTTTAATCACAAGTCAATGGTTAGGTAAACTAATCCCTTGTATTAAAGTTTAGTAAAACTAAAGGCATACACGTTTTTACCAGTCTCACCAGAATAAACAAAAAGAAATAAATCTTATCCTCCAAATATCAAAATATATATACACAATTAACAGAATCCTTCATTGTACCAGAAAACAACATGCGAATATAAACATAGCATTTAGGCCCAGAGTAACAGATTAGAAAAATGTGTCTGGTGAGCGTAAGAAGGGCTAAATAAAGAGTATAGTTTATAAATAAGCAACAGGATTCCAATTTCAATCAGGAGGGGTTTACCGTGTATACCGCAAAGCAGTGAAACGGCTACGAAGTATGTGTTAGGTTAGTCACATTGTACTGTAAGTAGTAGCACCTTTTGCCCTGAGTAAAAAGCGTTTAATAAGCAGTTTAATAAGAGTGTAACAATCATATGCAACAGCAGCGCCTTATACTGCCAGGGAAGCTTCAGCTCGTTTTCTGCAGTGCTGCAGTACTGGAGTGCTTATGATGCTCCGAACTGTCATGCTGCTTCTTGGCAAGAATGAATCGAATCAAACAGCTACATTCACTTGTAACATCAGAGCAGACCTGATTCCGGAAAACCTTTTTACACATTCAGAAACAAATTAGTGCACAGAACATTTCTCTCTTAAGCAGTTTGTACCATTTGGAAGATATTTGTTCCAGAAAATGCTGTGTCCCCGATATGCACTGCCAGTGTCAGTTTGAGAGGTTGGGGGGATGGGGGTTTGATACAAACACAGAAGGCTTACAAAGGCTTTGCCTTATAAACAAATAGCAGGAGTACAGCATTCTGAGACCTTAGTACAATCTTACTTATTCATTCACGGGCATATCCTAGCTCTCAGCGGAGTGCATTGAGGGTCAGAGGGTTGTACGAGTCACAGAGGTCAGTTCCAGTTATGTGTTTGTGCTTTCTACTCAGAAGGTTGAGTTGTTGCCGGGCGGGGGCTGTTCCTCCTCACCGTTCGGTCCACTTCCGATTACCTTGGACTTTAAAGAACAAACCACAGTAAGCTGTGATCATGTATTCACAGTAGTACTGGCCACATGAACTGGGTAGGGGTGGGCAATACGGCAAAAATATTATGGCACGATATTGTAAGACGTTTAAATGATGCACTATAATTCGAGATTGTTGGAAGAGACAAATACAGAACCTACCCCTGATCCTATAAATATATACTACATAACTACAATGATTTTATTCAGAGTTTTACAGCTGCACTGAACTCAATTCAATTCAACAGGCCTATCTGTGTTCAAATGAAACAATACATGTTGTTAGTCAGTTAATTTAGTACTAAGAACATCCACAACATGCTCTGAAAAGTGTATCATGCCATAATTTGATCACAATTTAATCACAATAATGATAAAATATTGTCTAGATAAAAGGTTTCTAGTTTTGTCTAGATAAAAAGCTTTCTTGTTACAAATATTCTCACAGCCGGAAAAAAAAAAACACCCCTTATCTCTTCAAAAAAAAAAAAAAAAAACAAAAAAAAAAAAACCACACACTTTGCAGGAGAAGGATTAAAACATGCATTACAATGAGAAATTGTGACTAGACAATAATAATGCCTCTGAAACCTTACCAAATGTTTCAGTAGTAACCATTTCAGCTAATTTTGAGCCAGTACATGACTAGCAAACATAGCTTTGAACAGTTGTACACACCTGAAACCATACTTGTTTTATTAAAACACTGAAAGTTTAGTTAACTACAGAAAATGAGTTTAGGAGGTGACAATTCTTAAAGGCTGTACACTGAGTTTCGGACACTGGGACACAGAATGCTCACTTCCTGCTCAAAAACGTCAGGTGTATGGGGAAAAAAGGCTCCACTTACGGACTAAAGCGCTTTGTTTTTTGGTAGTGACATAAAAATCTGGTTCTGCATTTTTGTTTTTAAAGTTTAAGAAATGTAACAAAGTAATAATTTAAAATTTAAGTAAAGAATAAATCCTAATTAATTGATTAATCTTATGGGGTTATGGTTTTTCTGGATACCCACCTCCCAATGGAAAGTAGACTATAAATGAATGATTTTCTATATATTAAATTAATTATTATCTATATTATCTTAGGTCTGAAAATGTTCCAAATGTTTAAATTAATTCAGCAGAATGCTACTTATATGTTTCACGATGCCTCTGCTTTAATGATAATATAAAATAGATCTTGTGTAAAGCACATGGATGTGGCTTTGGAACTCCTAACTACCAGACAGAAATTTCACCAGCAGGTAAGATGTGAGTCACTTCAGTGTTTGTCATTTAGAGAAGAAATAGCCATAACCTTTAGCAAGAAAGCAAGGAACACGCGTGTTTGCAGGAACAGGTTACAAAACGAGGTAAAAAGATTTATTACTGAAAGATAAAGATATTACTCAGTACCATTTAAAAGACTTCATCGAATCAGTTAATGCTAAAGAAGCGTGCTAGCAAAAAGGCCATAAAGAGCACGGCTCCAGTGGATTTTTTAAGAGTTTAACTGTTTGTGCAGCTGTCTAAACATATCCGTCTTGACCAGAACAGCGAAGTGCACAAACAACTGTGTGTATCATTTCGACACTTTATTGAATACCTTTTTAAATTTTTGCTGTTCATCCAACAATTTAGGCCTTCTTTGTTTCAGACAGAAATGTGCCATTTTTAAACATTTTTGGCAGAAAATTTACAGTGGCCGCAATTTCAATGCATCCCTAATCCAAACATTCCTAATTTTCAATGCAAGTTAATGTGACAAGATTTTGTTCCAAGTAATTTAGCACTGATTCTATTGGTCCATTTGTCATGAAATTTGGACGCAGTGTAAGAAAGACAGCTGAGGAAAAAAACAAAAAACAAAAATGGAGATGCAATACTTACCATTTTATCCTCAAATGTTTTAAAGGTTGCAGAGTTCCTAAGAGAAACAAAGAAAAGTCAAAAACTCAAAAAAAAAAAAAAAACTTGCCTTTTGTTCTAATTCAAAACAGTTTTACAAACCAGACAAATAGAAAAACATAGTCAAACGCATTAATGAGGGGTTGTTTCACAAAGCTGGATTTCTGAGTAAACTAACAAGTCAAGCCCAGAGTGAGGACTGTAACACTCTCCAGATACATCCAGCAAAAACAAAAAACCTGAGTGGTGCAGGAGGCACTTGGGAACAAGCCTCAGAACCACTGTGGCACAGCAGCAGGTGGGGGAGAGAGAAAGAGAGGACGAGGAGAGGAACAGGCCTGATGCTCCTGGTACTTTACCTTATAGCAGGCATACTTAAGGAGTGGCGCATGGAGTAGTTGTTACTTCAGAAAGCAGTGAAAACACAAAAGCAGAAGCGTTAGAGCAAGTAAACAGCCAAGCAAGAGCAAAAGCACAGTGATCAATCAAATACTGTACAGTCACAGTCCAAAAAAACCCAATATCTCCAAAATATCACGTTTATAGAACAGGGTAAAATCTTTTCCCAGAGGCAGAAGCCTAGAAACCTAATCCCAGACTCACCACTGGGACTGCAATTTAGTCACGTCTACTATGCTTAAAGGGGACCCATTATCCTCATCTTTATTGTTCATTATTTCATTTTGTTTTTAGATTTACAAGCTTTAATTTTCCCTAAACACAGTATTTTTCCCTCATACTGCACATCTGTATTCACCATCTGTGTGAAACGCTGTTAGAGATCCTGCCTGTAAGCCCTGCCACCCGATGTGCTTTGAATGGTCAATGGGCCCACTCTGTTCTGATTGATCAACTGCCAGTGACATCCGGTTCTGCCTCTGCACCACTGTGGCCATTTGTACAATGGCAACGGTTATGCAGTCAGGTTAGGCCAGAGTCCAATCCTGAAAGTCAGGTAGAACAAGACCTGCTGCACCTTCTCAAGCTAGAGTAGAGCAGAACATTTCAGAGTGGTACGTTTTAACTTAATTAGCTCTTTGTGTGTTGTGCGCACCAAGCTTGCCAGTAGGCGGGGAACAAGGATTGTGTTTCAAGATGATGTCACCTTGTAACTTATAAAAGGGCTAGAATTCAAACAAGGCATTTCAGGCAGGTGAGAAAAGTGGTTTCTGCGGGAGAGTTTTTTCCCTCTGACGTGTACTTTGGGCTTTACAGCTTTGGAGACTGTTTACATGCACAAAAAGCTACATAACACACTAAAGGAAAGGACAAAAAAAATGGAAAAATCATAATAATAGGTCCCCTTCAATTTATATCCAGAAAATTTGCCTGTTTTTCAGGCCTGAACCCGGCCCATAAAGCTTTTTGGTTTCCTAGTCACTTTTGCATTAGCACTGCAATTTAGTCTAGGCTTAATCTGCATCCGGGAAATCATCCCAAAGGAGAGCTAAAATTGAGATTATTTGAGAAAGAGGAATTACAGGTATTACATAACCAGTACATCAGTCTTACATGTACACAGTGTTGGAATAAATGAATAAAAGAAGACAATTGCAGTTTTATTGCAGTTCCTCAGTAAATTCTTACCCAGATGTGTTAGTGTAAGTCAAAGCCCTGAGCAGCCAATGCAGCAATAAAGGAAGCAGATACAACAATCAACAATGAAGTCTTTCATCAAACAAGAGACAACATTTAGTCAAAGCTACAAGAGTTTATGTTGAAGCAGATGTTTGTGTGAAGGGTCAAAGAGGTTGCATGGAAAGCTTGGTATGCTGTTTGAGAGATGGGAAAAAACAGCATTGGAAAAACAGAAAAGCAAACCGTTCATAATCTAGGCTTGATAAGGAGTGTTCCTTTGGACCTAGTCCAAAACTAGGTAGGGTCAGGTCCCTCCTCATGGGATAAGAACACAAACTGGATATTCCCATGCCTCTAAAATACTGAATACTGATTTGAGAACATCTTGAGTACAAAAATACTGCATAATTTGAACCACTGAACATTACTCCAACCACTCCAAAGATTCTTCTATGGATTTAAGCTAAACACTGGCTTTGGGGATTCTGCTTACCGATTATTGTTTTTCCAAGTTTTGATTCCAATATGGTGAAAAAAAGATGCTAAATGTTTATATATAAAGCATATATTCATTTTTAACTGTGTTGTTCATGAATTGCTACATTAACTGCAGCATTACCAACAGCCATTATTTTATCCATTATATTTGAAACTGTAGCCAAATTCATTGCTGTGCATTTTGAAGCATGTATCAATAAAAATGCATTTGTAGGATTCTAAATTACATTTTTATAACAGATACCCAGTTCTTGTCAGTTCGAACCAGTTCTGAACTCGTTTCAATACCCAACCCTAATTGAATTTCAGCAACAAAACATTACTGCTGAGCTGACATTGACAGAGTAATGGAAACAGAGAACAGCCTTAAAACTACACCCTGTAGGTTTTTAAGGATTTGCAGACTTGACTGGTGACATGCAGAAGAACAACCCCCACACTCCCCCGAGTGGATGAATCTGATGATTATCTGATTCAAATAGTACTCAAAACTTGGCGAGGGTCGTACGAGGTACAAGGGTGTACATGAATTATCTGCTACTGTTATCATATTTTTATCAGTATAATGATTTTGCACTTGAGACCTAACCACAACAAAGGAATATGATAAGAAAATAAGAAGAATTCAAAAGGTAACCTCATTTCTCCAAATCTGTTTCTGATAGCTGAGCCCATTGTAGACAAAGCTGATGATGTCAGCTGACCAGCCTGGGAGAGAGTCTCCTGAGTCTTCTTATACCTGTAGATTTAGAGAAGAGACAGATGAGTTGTCATTCATCACTTGCTGAGTACTCTAGCAGGTGTTTGGTTAACTAGAAAAGCCACACAGAACAAAACAACATCAGCCATCTGATAACTTTGAAGGCTATGTCTTCACACAAGTTGGCACACAACTTGAAAATACCTCTCAGGGTTAAAAGGGAAGTTCTAGCAAATTGTAGATAAAAAATCCATAATTTTTACATAATTAAATCATTAAGGTGTAAACAAAGTCATTCAGAGTTTTCTGCAGTGAAATGCTTCATTCTAGAGCAGTCCTGGAGGGCCAGGTTCACGCACATTTTTGTGACTTTCTTGCTCAAGCACACTTAATTCAACTCATTAGCTAATTACCAGGTTTAGCTGGTGTGCTACAGCAGAGAAAGCACCAAACTGTGCTGAACTATGGCCCTTAGTTACCTACCCCAGTCCTTGAGAAACTTAAGAGTCAAATTTATTCACAGTGGTGGTGACATGAATCAGGCACCTGAAGCATTTAATGCCTCTAAAAGCTACCTCACAGAAAGGTATTACATGACATGGTTAGGAATATGCTGGCTGATGCCGGAGACATTGTTTTACAATAGCTGAATGATAAGGTTTTGTGAGGTAAATCCAGGTCATCAAAAGGCAAATACAGTAGCAAAATAATTTTTCACAGTTTTACTATTACCTATTGCTTATAAAAACTCACAAGGCAGGTCTAAATTCATCATTTTGGATAGTAAATAAAATGGTAACATCTGTGTTGCAGTCATCTTGACCTCTGATTCAGCAGCTTTGTAAAAGAACCCGCATCTGTATGTTTCTCTAGCGTGCAGATCAAAACACTCTGAATGACTGTGTTTACATCAACAATGAATAATTTGAAAAGTTGCAACAATCTGAGAAATTCCTCTTTAACAGTCAGCCTTTGTTTAAATCCTACTTAGCTGTAAAGATAGTATAGGAGGCTTACAATGCCTTCAATCTGGACTTTTAAAACTCCTGCAACGTACCGCTATTTTACTGTGATTTGAAACAAAGAACAGGAACCAGGAAAATAAGACAAAACAGCAGGACTGCATACACTGCGGAAAAGGGAGCCAAACAGACCACTGTAGGTGTGCATCATTGCCTATATAGGGGAACTTAGGCTCTAAGCTCGAGTTCTCTGTGGCAGGAAGAAACAGGACTTTCAAAATCACCTCCATCATGCCTTGTGGTAACTTCAATCTATTCAGAACTCAATAGGTTTTATTTTTTCTGACTACATTTTCTACCTTATGAATTTCAAGGTTATTTAAAAGTTGTAATACTAATATTGCTACTTGTAAGCCAGTCTTGACACACATCAAACTGACATCACTAAAGCTATGTTCAGACTGCCAGCCCAAATCCGATTTGGGAACATCTAGATTGATAGTCTGGACAGCAAAAAAAAAAAAAGAAATCAGATTTTTGCAAATTGGATCCAAACCACATCTGAGGTGTTTTGAAATGCAGTTCCAACTGGATTTTTATGGATGCGTCTCAGTCTGAACACTCCGGTTGCTCCAAATGGGTTTCAAACTGTCCCATCTGGGCGATGGGAATGATGTACCTCCGCCTACAACCCAACAGAGAGTCTCAGAGTGCTAGTTTAGTCGGCAGTTGGTGCAGCTTTTCGGGGGACTGAATGGCTTTTAGTCATAATGATCAGTATAGCAAGAACACGTCAAACTCAGTCTGGAGCAGCAGGATACCAGCACCACATTGCAGTCAGTCTTTTAGATAAGCAGATCTCAGTAACGTTACAGTCCAGTCTTCCTCAGCTCACTGACAGAGAGCTGTTAATAGAGCAGTAAACTGATGGTAAGCAAGATTAATGATGGTGACTCAACTTTCAACTGACGGTAATGAGCTCCACACCATATTGTGGTAACATGGTTATTGTCCATGGCCCTTGGTCCATGACTGTTCATAATTTAGAGAATCCAGTGATATTCGAGAGAAAAACGTTCATAGGACAAAACGCATCGTTTAAGAGAATGCTCGGAACATTTTTAATTACCACAGGAAGCGACAGAGGCAACCTCGAAAACTCCATTCATTTTTCTCATTGTGAAATTCGTCTTAGGCCCAGAGTTCCTTACATGAGCATGAGAACATGGCACCAACTACAGAATGATGACAACTACAGTGGTCTATATAAAGAGACACCCCTGTTAAAATGGTGGAATCTTCAAACTTAGCACAGAGAGTGGCACATTTATAAGGGCTGCCTGAATTTAAAAAAAAAAAAGATCTGCACAGTAAAAACAGCCTATCACAGCAGACACGCAAGCACCTGTTTCTCTGGCATGATCGCAAATAAAGCAGTGTGCAGTTGCTAAAGATTCCCTCACGCACTCCAACAAACACATACATGCACGTGCAAAGCCATTATTCACCACAAACTCCTGTCTTGCTTTCTCTCACAAACATGCCCAGCACAATGACCTCACCCACGGCTAAGACGCTATAATCAGAAGCCAGTGAGCCAATTTAACCTCTCAATCCTATCAGCTGTTCCCCTGGCCTGCTCGCACTTAACACTCCTGAGCCATGGACAAACAGGCCAGCTTTCACATCTACCCAATGCAACCATACAACCAAACCTCCACAAAATGTCCACAGCATTTAGGGTTCAAAATGAATCATCTGGATTACAAAATTGCAACCTAAAGGAGCGCAATGTACAAACCACAAGATCTGCAATTTGTGTTATAATCACGTTACCAACAACGTTGTCTGAACAAGTATAAGTCTGGCTCATAACTGCCCGTAGCTGAGTCAGACCAATTAGAAGCAACCAAACGCCCATGTGCTCTGTGCGATGTTCAGCCTTTAAGCCTCAAGCCAGAAAAAGTAGGCATGCTTGGAAAGTAACTGCAGTCGTAATAATGTCAGAAAAGTTGCAATCAAATATTTTCCCTTAAAATGCAACCCGTCCACACAACTGCACCACAGTCCCCTCACAAACACCCCACGGTCCATCTGCCTGCACTACACAGCTCTCTCAGATCTTAAACCCCTTAAACCTTTTCTGGAAGATTAAACCCTGAAAAAAACTAAACTTGGAACATTCATAAAGACCAGTGTTTCACATATTACTCAGGGATGCACAACAGAATCACAGTGGTACTGACAGACAATTGCTCAAAAAAGATTCTCAGCATTGTATATATATATAGATTTAACAAATATTTCAAACCAATATAGAAGATGTATTTACTGTACTCCAGAAGAGCGACGCTGCGTTACCGTGTTAAAATGAGCATTTTATTCATTTTTCTGCATGTAGAACTCTCTAGAAATTTATTGTTATATTTCTCTGTAATGCTAATCCAGATACTAATCCAACATATTCTGAATTTCCACATTCTATGAATGTCTATCCATTGCCATGCTATCAGCCAATGAACTACTGGCCCTAGAGAGAATGACATTATTTGATCACCTTGTTTGCATTACTGAAAAGTACATACGGAGAGAATTTACTTACTTATCAAAAGCCTTCACACAAATGCTTTTTATGCTTTTCATGCTGCAACTGTGTTTGCTGACTCCTGATGTCTTTGCATGCTTCACATAAGTTAGCACTTCAGCAAATCATAACTAGAACATTGTTAGAATAGTTTTCTGATGCATATAGTTGCCACAATGGACACTAGCACTACAAAATGAAAAAAAATCTGCTTCTGTTTTATTTTAATAATCTCATAATTTATTGGTTGCTTTAACAGATTAACACATCATGTGAATGCAGGCCTTATAAAAAGCCTTATTACACAAACAATACCTTTCAAGTTTTCTTTCAGTCATTGTTCTAGTTAGAAGTATTATTATCCTAATCCCTTCTGAAAGCTTGACATAAAAACCATTTGTAATAAAACACAAACAGATGAATCAAACTCACGCGTCAGAACGGCTAATGTCCTCCAGCGTGGCAGAAGCTGTAAGATAACTACACACACAGACATTTCCACATTATCATTACACGAGACCTGACTACAGAAATGCATAGAAATTATTCCTGACCATGTTATAATATGAAATCCAGCACCATATAATATCCAGACATGGCCATTTGCTTAACACCTACAAATTTAAATAAAACTATACATGCTGTAATGGCAGGATGAGCAGTTTATAATGTACCGTTTATCAGAAAGGATTAAAGTAAATGGGCCTACAGTGGTGTGGAGAGACCCCTATAAATAACAGCAGCCTACACACACGGCAGTCATATAATTAATGTAGTTATAATACAAACACTTGGCTACAGGACACTTGGACTATATGTTGGGTTTGTGTGGGTGTGACCAGAATTACATGTGCATAAAATCGCAGACATGTCCAACCCCCAGAGTTGACAGACTTCTAAAACAGGTTTGACTTCTCTTTCCTGCTTGATCTGTACTGTGAAAAAAATGTGTTCTAGCCATAGTATATCTACTGTTAACAGCCAAAACCTTTAAGACCCTTAACACTGGAGGGTTTCATTCCTGAATTACTGAACTCAAACAGCCTAGAACAGCACAGACATCGCTAACATCTGTTCGATCAAAAGATCATAGAATGTTCCAGCTGCTAAATGAAGCAACAGCACAGGTGTCTCTTAAAAACCAAGAAGCCCCAACGGCAGGAAAACAAAACCACGGTTCAGAAATACAGGGGGAAAACCTAAAGCAAAGGTTTCAGTTCAGCGTAATGAAGAGATTCTTAGTTATAGGGTAGAAAGAAGGATGTGAGCATATTACCACCACATTGTTCAAAAAGAGTGTAGACAAAATAATGGAAAATCAGGAATGTTTCTCTCGACACTGAAAACATTTTTGACTTCATTTTGTGGCCGACACACCTCTCAGCAACATAACACTTCATCTTATGCATGTTTTTTGTTACAGATTTAAAGTTTTGAAGCTTCATTTGTAGTAGAAACTCATATTTTTTGGGTTCATGTTACAAAGTGCTGACAAAGTGTTAAGTGCTGGCCCTATTAACACTGCTAGTGTACCGTTTTAATTAATTCCCATTATTCACATTATTTTGCCATCCTCTTGTGCATGTCCTGAAAGACCATCACAAGGCTTTAGAAGTTAGTCAGCTCCAGTTTTGGAACCAAAATTAGACTCTTTTATGTTATTAGATTCTATAGTTTATACTGAAATGGTCAGTATATGGTATTAAGTTGCCCATTATTGAAAAATGATATGACAAAGAAGCTTGCTAACTCCTAACACCTCCAAGTTAGCACCTATATCACAAACCGTCCTGTGGAAAGGGATTGAAGAAAAAGAGAAAGTGAACTGACAGACAGATGACATAAACGACAGCAGCTTCACAGCTAGCGGACAGAAACATGAAATCAGAGATGAGAAGAAAGTGAGAGAGAAAACTCACAAGTTAGATGATGTAACTCTATGATTCAAGTCCCCAAGAGTCTGTGAGGTTCTCATATAACTAGAAGCAGAAATGTAGTGAAAAGAGAAGTATATTGAGAGTCTGGCTTCTAAGCCCCATTCAACACAAGACTAATAGAAAACTAATTATGGTGAAGGTGAACGATACGACGAGGAAGAGAGAGAGATCCCATTAATATACAAAAACAAAAAAGTGTCCCACAATAATGAAGTTACAGATAAAACATGCGTACCAGAAACGAGAGCGGCTCACGTGGCCGAAAGAAAGAGACCGCAGGGAGATAATCAAGACCACGAGATGCGTGGGCTGTCAGTTACTTTACCATACAGGAGGTACTTACGCATTGGAGGACTGGACCTCATGCCAGCCTTTGGTGATGTTGCTCTTAAACTCTGTAAGAGGGCTTATACCCAGCCTCCTCCTCAATTCCCCAGCATGCCGCTCTTTGGCAGCCAAAACCTGCTTCAGTGTCTGAATTTCATCATCCACCTAGAAAAAGCAAACACAAAACCTATTTATGTAGTCCTCAATCTCGTGTTTATTCCACAAACTGAGGCATGAAACATCCCACAATGAGATTATTGGGAGATGAACTAGAACAAAAGTGTACATCAGCTTGCCGTTCCTGGGAACTCAGTATTGAAGGAGAACAGTTTTCCAGTACCTTTGTGAGCTCCAGCTGCAACTCCATAGCCTCTTCCTCAGTCAGGCCTGGTGGCAGAGTTCCTCCACTAGCCTCATTCATCATGTAGCCTACACCCAAACAGACAAACAGAAATCCAGGTTACATATCCTGGAATAGAAGGCATTCTCATAAAGCACGATTTCTCAGTTAGCTGGATGACTTTAACCAGAAGATAGTTGGACTTTAACCAGAAGTGAGGAGTGGCCCATAGGAATGTGCCACCTTTTGGAAAGCACTGGATTTTGGCTTTTGTAAATTCTGCTTTCCCCACGATCAGTTCGCCAAGAAGCAGGTCTTCAGGTCTTAAATATTCACTGCAGAAGCTACACGTCGATCACGATGACTGTTCAGACGGAAGGGGCTGCTGCGAGTGACGTGGTGCCAACAGAAATACATGACATTTCCATCTGGACCGCATCTGCATTATCAGTAGCAGTTATGTACGCTAACACTGTAATACAGGAGGGCTCATTTAGTTAGCTAGCTAACGTAATAAACAGATAAACTAATCATTAGTTTCTGAGCAGTCTAACGGCGGATTAGAAAGAAATAAGTTACTCCCTGCCGAGAAAAGCTAAGCAGGTATCAGTATTCAGTACAGAGGCAAGTTCTAACTTGATCCAGACTTCTTGTCTGCTCTCTGAGACTAAGTTAGCCACTAGCTAGCTGACTCACTAGCTGACAGCTAAGTTATCACGGCACCCTACGACAGCTGTAGTCGCTAATATCCTCAGACACCTTACCCTGGTTCGTGGAATCCATTCTGACTGATAAAATACGGATAAATAGTCAGAGAAGCTATTAAAGTGCTCGGAAGTTTTGTACTGAGCCGAATCGTTGGTCCTCGCTCTGTTGACTTTCAGCGAGCAGCTTTGGGTTTAATTACCAGCGAGGCACGCGCTTCCGGAACATGACGATGACGTAGCAGATCCTGCGTTTCTATAATAGATGAAGTGACTCATTAATATGCGAATCCAATTCACAGTTAATTCATTTAATAAATGCGTTTTATTACAAATACCTACAGTATAGTCCCCCCGTCTTGTCCCTGAAACAAAGGTGAGGGTGGACCTATAATATAGTTAATAATAATAATAATAATAATAATAATAATAATAATAATAAACTATAATAATAAGAAGAATTATTATTATTATTATTATTATTACAAATAGCAGTAGCAGTAGCATTGTTTCAAAAGCTGTTTTGTATGTACTTGACAGCACTGAAATGTACAGTGACTCAAAGTTGAATAAATATTACCCATCCAACATGTTCATATGGGTAACCCATTTTGGACCCAGCTCAGAGAGCCCAGTTGAAATTAGTATGGGTGCAACACAGGCACAGATTGGGGTCTTCTTCAGCAAACTTGACTAAGAATACCTGGGCCCCTAATGTGCACTGTACAGTGGGCCCCATCATAGTATCCCATTTTGGACCCTATTAATTTTGTCCTCAGATTCCATGTGGGCCCGTTGAGCATCAGCCCATTTGGGTTAATGATGGGAATAAAACAGGTACAGTGTGGTTATAATAGGTAGTGCATGCTGGGTTTATATGGGCCTTTTTTGGGGACCTTCATTTGCAAACTGGCCTGAGGATACCTGTGCCCTTATGCTAACTATATAGAGGGCCCCACCCTTAAAGCTGTTTGGACCCAACTCATTTTGCCCTCATTTACCATACGGATTAATGATGGGTATAGAGTGTGGGACCATAATGCATAGTTTATGTTCCTTCGTTTGGAGCCCAAGTGGGTTTTATATAAGTACAGCATCGGCACAGACTGGGAACCTTGCTGGACTGAGGTTACCTATTGTGTTAATTCTCTTTTAGACACTCCCCCGTAGTTCACCAGTGAGGAAGAGCATGTTGTCCTGACATCTAGGCCTACCTTCATCAGGGAGGGCATCACCCAGCTGAGAAATAGATTGACAAATATTGCTTATTAACTGATAACCTTGGGAATACAGCTTCCATGAGCACAACCGATGCATTACTTCTTACTTTTCCTGACTATTAAACATTTGTCATTAATCCATATGGTAAATGAAGGCAAAATGAGTTGGGTCCAAATGGCTTTAATGGTGGAGCCCTCTGCATAGTAGTTTTACAATGGGTCACAAATCGGAATCTAGTCCTCTGTAACTAGGTTATAGGGGCTGAAAAGAGGTCCTAACAGTCTGCATAAACAATTCCCTTGACTCCAGTCTGTTTTTTATTCATTATTATTATTGTAATAAATGCATGCTCAGTTCACTGATGCAAATAATCCCAATTCTCTCCTTACATCACCAAATGGGGACTCGGGGTACAATCTGCATAAAAACTTTTAAATCCTTGAGGATTTCTGTTTCACAGTCTATAAAACCGTCAACGCAGGACTACACCACTCAAACCAAGACTGAGATAAAGCAGCAGGTAAGTAAACCTTTGGTTGTAAATATTGGGCTGCGTCCAATTACCACTAGACAGTCAAAATAGTACACCACCATCACTAGTACACCATTTAGTACTGTGTACGTATGATAGGGAAGGTAGAGTGTAGTATGTGGTTTTGGACACTCCGTAGGACTTGAGATCTGAAATATGTAGACCTCCTTTGATTTATTTATGCTACTTGTCATGCTGCTTTTTCCCCTCTATTTCTTATTTATTATTATTTTTTCTTTCTATAGGCGTGTCCCAGTAATGATGAGGATAACTGTCCACTGTCTAATACACAGCGCCCTCTTCCTCTCGCGCTTATGGAGCGCTCACCCCGCCACCGTTCACCGCAGCGGCAGGCTTACTGCGATCTGGCCCGCGGAAGCTTACCACCGCAGCACAGCGCCGGCGGACAGCGCAGATTCTTCCGCGGGGGAGCACGGCTCAGCGTTCGTGAGCAGCGCCGGAACCCGCGGAGAAGGAGCGGAGCGGACGAAGAGGCTAACAGGCCACAGACCAACCTCGCTGGACCTGACTTTCCACATGCTGAGGGAAATGATGGAGACGTCCAGAGCGGAGAGGATGTCACAGAAAGCCAAGTTTAACAAGCATTTGCTCAAAGTTCTGGGGAAGAGGTCCAGCCGGATGTGTGTTTAGAGACTACTGTGTAGTTCTAGAAGCAGGTACGTCCTGTGTTAAACTAGTTAATAACAATTTACTGATTTATTGTCATTTAATCTTTATAATGGCATGTAAAACATCGTAATAGCAATAAAAGTAAAAGTAAGCAAAAGTCTCTGTTTCTCAGATATGCATGTTATAATGTAGTTCTCTTATATATAAAGTTAGTGTGTGATGTGCTGGTGTGAGTGGATGAGACACAGCAGTGCTGCAGCTGTGTCCACTCACGGTCCACTCTATTAGACACTTCTACGTTGCTGGTCCACCTTGTAGACATACAGTCAGAGACGATAACTCATCTGCTGCTGCACAGTGCGTGTTGGTCATCCTCTAGTCCTTCATCAGCGGTCACAGGACGCTGTTAGCTGGATAGTTTTGGTTGGTGGACGATTCTCAGTCCAGTAGTGACACTGAGGTGGCACTGCTGTATCTGATCCACTCACACCAGCACAACACACATTAACACACCACCACCACGTCAGTGTCACTGCAATATTGAGAATGATCCACCACCCACATAATACCTGCTCTACGGTGGGCCTGTAGGGGTCCTGACCATTGAAGAACAGGGTAATAAAGTATACAGAGAAACAGATGGACTACAGTCTGTAACTGTAGAACTACTAAGTGCTCCTATATGGTCAGTGGAGCTAATAAAATGGACAATGAGTGCAGATACAAGTTCAGTGTACCTAATGAGGGGTGGATATATATATATATATATATATATATATATATATATATACATATCACTTTAATCAAGAAGAAAACAAAATGAAATGTTCATAAACATTTATTTTACACCAGCAAATCATTTTTTTCTTTCAGACAGACAATAACCATGCTACAACATAAAGGTCTATTATTATACTTCATTATTCAGTGTATGTACATGAGACCTTAACCATTTAACTATGAGTAGCATAGTTTCATAGCCACATCCAAATTACATACCATCTGAAACAAGGACAAATCTTTAAAAACCATGACAAAATAAGGTAATAAATAAAATAGAAAGAAAAATGCAATTTACTATTTCACTGTAAATACACGTTTTCTTTTTTCTTCTTCCTGAAGACTATAAGGAACTTTTTTCCAGGTCACGTTGCTCCGTTGCATTCAACTAAAGAAAAAAAAAAACATTTGCATTTTCCACCATTTCAACGTAGAAGCCATAGTAGGCATATCAGTGTAAGTGTGGAAGGGAAAAGGGGAAATGCACAGGAGAGGACCACAGAGGCAAACATCCATCAAAAGCCATCAAGAGCAGAAGAACAAGAGGGGGAAAAAAAACTGAGCGAGCAAGAGAGAGAGAGAGAGAGAGAGATACAGAGAAGAGTGTCTGAGTGACAAAAAACAGTGCTTACAAGCTCAGTGTACACAACCCAGTGGAAAGATGATTGGCATTTAATCTGTAAACTCCAAAGAAAGAAGACCGACCACGGCTGGTGACGTGATTACTACGTTTCAGGTTTGAGCACTGCTATAAATGGTAACCTGCGCAAAATGAGCACAAGATCAGTCAAAAGGTCACAAGACAAAACATACCCTGAAAAAGGGCTGCACGACTGGCAAGCGACACTGGAAAACCTTCATGTAAAAATGCACGTGAATGATCTAGGAATGATAAGCAGCTTAGTCGTCGTAGCTATTAATGCAGGTGTGGTCAAAGAAAACCTGTAGGAAGTTAAAGCACTTGGTTCGAACATGTGCATGTATATGGCCACCTCAAATTACCGGCTTTCACTGTCAACGATACAGCACCCATAAAAACCCAAACTACTAGTTTCACTAAGGACCCAGAACGTAAACAGAAATAACTCTCCGGATTGATTCTACCGCGAAAATGCATATATTAAATAACATGACACCAAAAATGAAAAGCATCAGGCTAATAGGTTATGGTATAACATGGAGAAACGTGTCACTCTAGCTCAGAACACAATCTGATAAACATTTAGCTGCTCAGTGAAAACACTTGTCGTTTTATTTACTACAAGTCTGGCAAAAAGGTGTCGACAGGCACCTCACTTCACCCGGTTTACACCCAAACTACCACTTACTACGACAGAACGGTTCTGAAATCTCCAACAGTGTCCAAGAGAAATAACTCATGGCATGCTGTGATGATGTAAAACATTTGCAGTAATCAAGAATAAATCACAATAAACCTGCAAAGAGACCGTAACATATGGATGCAATTCTAAATTCATGAATGTAGGTACTTCCTGTCTGCCGTCACACCGACTGAGGAAAGTGGGATGTGAATTACTTCGTCTTAACTGTGCT
>CM067484.1:3760541-3804846 GCA_034552555.1 Semaprochilodus insignis | reverse complement strand
ATATAATATATAGTAATAATAATAATAATAATAATAATAATAATAATAATAATAACAGTAATAATATTAAAAATATTAAAATATTGCACTGTTTACTACCAAAAAAATTATCACTATGACAACATTGATAACTGTGGTTTCCAGTTTCGTTTAGAACCAAGCTAACGGTGTTCTATGTCCATCTGCCAACACTAAATCTCAAATGGCTTCCTACTCTCTACCTAGTGTCAGTGCTGTTAATGGAGGAGCTTGTTTAGCCTAGCTAAGTGATCACCGTAGTCTTAGTGTAGCTAAATTAAACTCAGTGGTCCATGCATTTCAGTCTAAGATTATTCCACTGACAGCACAGACTTTTCCTATCGGTTCATGTAACCAACAATAACATTCCAAAATTAATGTAGTTGAATCTGCACATTCAGATCATTGCATCACACTGGGCATTATTCTAATAACGATGCAACACAAAGACACACCAAAACAGACAGCTAACCTCTCTCATCAGACTGCAGCTGGGCCTCCAGATCTTCAGGAGAGACGTAGAACTCCTGGTCCTTTCCCTCAGGTGGCCGCGGTTTACACTTCCCACAGCAGCAGTTACAGCAGCAGCACAGACAGCAGCAGAAATAGCAGCCTGTAGCCAGCCCACAGAACACAAACAGTGCCTGCAGAGGGAGACAGAGTGCACCAGAGGACAGAGAAGGGTATGAGTAACACGAAAACATCATCAGTAAGCACAGTCATCCAGTTACATGCTACAACTGTGTGAAACAGACTTGCTTCTCACATACAGGCCAAGTTACATATGCCACAAATGATGCATTATTGTATTTGCCAATTAAACAGGAGCATCACATCACAAACGTAACATGTGAAACAGAAGGGATTGCATTGTCTTTTCTGATGCATCAAATGTAGTCTCACCTTAGCCCACCAGCTGGACAAGACAAAGTAAGTGTTGACGTTCTCCTCGCCAAACTGCTCGGCTACATACAGACCCAGAGAGCCATACTTGTCATAAATGTTGCGTTTGGTGGGATCGTTCAGGATGGCATGGGCGTTGTTGATTTCTTTAAACTTGTCTGCTGCCTCAGGATTGTCTGGATTCTTGTCAGGGTGATATTTCAGTGCAAGTTTCCTTTGGAGGAGAAAGCAGATGGTAACTGCAGTGAATTCTTGGGATAAGGGGTTAAATGGGTGGCCAGTTGGCGACTATGGAGAAACGGACATTCGACAGACAGTTCAGACTCACCTGTAGGACTTCTTGATGTCATCACTAGTGGCCAGCTTGTCAACACCCAGCACATGGTAGAGGGATTCTCCAGAGGTGGAGAGGGTGCGCTGCCTCTGATGCTCAGTCATGGTGAATCACGTCCTCAACAATCTGCAGAAAACACATCCTGCTTTAAGACTGATCACAAAACAGTAGAGCCTTGATCCAGCGTGTCCAACTCCATTGGCCATTCAATGACAGTTCAATAAGCATTTCAATGTAGCTATTACACTAAGCCAGTGTTTCTCAACCCCTGGTCCTGGAGGCACCTGGTCCTGCACATTCTAATGGACCCCCTGCTTTAACACACACCCTGTAACCCCGATAGGAGCTTGTTAGTGAGCTTATGAGTTGAATCAGGGTGTTGGGAGCAGTGGAAGCACTAAAATTTCCAGGGCAGGGTGCCTCCAGGACCAGGGCTGAGAAACACTGCACTAACCCCCAAAAACAATTCTGTTAGAATGTATTAAAAAGGAAAACAAAGAAGAAGAAAAAGACAATAGCATGACTTTTTATTGGCTGTTGGATCCTTTCATCCCACACATCCCATGCTAAAAGAAAGCCATGACTTCATGCTATCATCATCACTGTCATCATCATGAAGCATATACAAAAAGCTGTGAGCTCAGCCAGTATCAGGGCCAAATGATCATTAATCCTCATCCCCAAGGAGCTCCCGTAATGTCTGTCCACGAGTTCCAACAGCCAAACCCCAGCAAGGAGCTGATCCACACAGACACAGATTACACCTAATCCACCTATTTTCAAGCCCCCTCACTCCACTGCTCTGTCAATCGGTGCAGAGGCGCAGTCTGTCATCACCGTTTTAGCAGATAAGCAGATCTGTCCAATGAACAGACTTCATTAATTGTGGGGGACAGTGAGCAAAATAGCAAGAGACTGCAGCCTGTGTGCTTACTACAACCTATCTGGACACACTGGGTTTAAAATAGAACACAACAAACAGAACCTGAGAGGATGTTCTAGATTTCATCCTGTTATCATTTTGCTTCTTATCTTGCTCATCTCAAAACTGTGTTGTGATTTTGTGACAATGTTGTGGTTGTGGTTCTTTTCCGAAAGGATGAGTCTGATGATTGTGAGCATGTTGAAGGAGGATTCAAAGAGAACGCAATCAAAACCTGAGTACTGTACAGATTCAGCAAAATACAGATAAGGTGATTAGACTGTCAAAATATTCTAATTACTCCTTTAATGCTTCTCACATACTCACATATGTAATAAGGACATTCACCAGCTTCTTGTTCAAACCTACCCGTGAGACATGCGAATGATTAAAGTTTCACTCTCAGCTGTGCATGCGACATAAGCAAGGATGGGCCTTATCACTGTACTTGACTGACCCAACAGCCACAATGGCAGACATTCAGTGAGCAGTGGTGTCCGCCATGAGTCATCCTCTTAGTGCCAGCTCCATTGGCAGATGGCTGCATGACGCAGGACCACGTGCACGCAGACTGTTATGACGACTGCCTTTAACACCATGCCAACGTCACCAAAGACTGTAACGGTGTCGTGCCAGACTGTCACGGAGTGACTCAGAATGACAGCGGGTCATCTTCAGTGACAAGTCCTGCTTTTGTCTTGGTGGAGACGGCCAACAAATCCATGTGTGGAGGCACCGTGGTCAGCGCCAAGATGAACAAATTGTTGTCACGTATCACATGTCCAGAAGGTCTGGTGTCACTCCACCTCCACCCCTACTGCACAATCTGCAGGGGAATATTCAAGCTGCATGGGATGGATTATCACAGGACACCATTAGGAACCTCTACAACTCCATGCCGAGACGTCTGGCATGTTGCATTAGCAAACATGGTGGCCTGACGCCATACTGAGAGACACTACTTCTGTATGTGTATCTCAATAAATATGTCCCTTATCAGTCTAAATCAATCATCATTTATTGTTGCAAAGGCACTCTCTACAGCCAGTGTGGGGCTATCTGATCTGGGCTACTGTAAAAACAAGGCAACTCTACACGGCAGCCTCCAATGGAAGAGGACCTGCTAGATATGCAGGGCTCATTCTAAGCCAACAAAAACACAACTATTTGTTACAAGTGACTACAATGAAAATAGTTTGTATACTATACTAATAGACACCCGTACATTTTACACACTGTTCCTTTAACCCTAAGATCCAGAACAGTCCCATACACACTTTATTATACTGCTGTTAAACATCAGTCAAAAGTCTAAAGCCAAATTGACTCTGACATGGTTCTTTTATCTGTACTAATATTATCTTACATGCCCATTAGGCAGCAGGAAACTAGAGGAGAAAAAGCATAACCCGTGACCTTCCCACATCAGGCCAAAAGATGATACACGATGTGTCTCTCTGAAAGAGGCAAGACGCTAAACACTCAGCATGCGTATCTCCTCGTTCAGAGACCTTCACCTACACTAACTATCTCTGACTTTGAATGCAGGCCAAGGAAAGAGTGGAGCAAAATAACATTAATAAGAGAAACGTGCAGGCAGAATACGCACTCCAACATATACCTCACTGCAAACGGTGGGTGAGCAGAGACGCCCCCTCAGAAGGCAGTATGCCAACAGCTCTTCAGCTGACCGCAACATTTTCCAGGATAATCTTTCTCTTTCCTTCTTGTAGGCACTTGTCACACTGTACAGTTTCCATGTCACTGTGTTTGACGGCAAGTGTTTCTACATGTTCTCCCTAAGAAAACCAGGTCTTTCAAAGTGATCAGAGTGACCCTGAACACCAAACAAGAGCTACAATAAAGCCTCATTCAAAGAAAGGGAGAACACACTGCAAACAGGCTGTATATTGCTGCTTCTAACTATAGTTCAAGTGGTCAGTTTGCAAAGAGGTCATCACAAAAAGGCAAAAAAGCTTCTTATCTGTATTGGTCTAAGGACACAATAACCAACACAAAACACTGTTTAAAGAGATTCCTGTAACTTGGTTTCGCAAAAAATGAGAAGAGCAAAATTCTATTCTGATAGACTAAAAGAAGTATATTAACGATACCACTAAAAAATAAAACACATTAAAGGGTCATAACCCTACATAATCATTACATTCCCCCTGAGGTCTAATTTTAACTAAAATTATCACAGGAATCAAAGAAACATCAATTTCAACCTTTGACTGTATCATTTTGACACAGGTAGGTATTAAAGTTAACATGCTGACCATCTGGTCTCAACTTGAAGATAGTGAGTCGCTGTGACGTGGAGTCCGCCTACCGTCCCTACATGAGCAGATGAAGCAGAACATGCTCGCTCTCGGCAAAGACACACATTCGAAAACACTGAAAACAAGTGACGGAATAGCAGTAAAACAAGAGTTAACGTCTGTCTTTCTTTCCACCGCTGGAGACAGTCCTGGGCAAGTAAGGGGATGAAGTTGAACTAAGTGACGGGGGTTGAGGAGGAAGGGTTAACACACTAACAATAAAACAGCTTTTACAGTTTATACATGCAATACAGAAGGCAACAGCAAGGCCTCCGTAAGAATCCACATAACGCCCTGCTTTCCTCTAATACATTTCCACACTTCGTGGCCAACTTACCTGCCTCCAGCAGATCTCTACTGAGAATGAAACAGCAATCCACACAGTTAGTCAATCAAATGCAGTGTGATTACACAGCCTCTATACATAGCCTCTGTCTTCCTTTCCACGTCAAATGGTTTGGACAAAGAGAGCATTTACTGCGAATTGAGATTCAAATAAAACCATGAAACAGCTCCAGGACAGCTCCAGACAAGATGTAAGGCTTTCAATGGAGCAAAAACTATTAATATATATATTATTTATTTATTTTTATTTAAATAGAGGTTAAAATAAAACCATGACACAGCTCCAGACAAGACATAAGGCTTTCATTGGAGCAAAAACTACATATATATACACATATATATGTCTAATTTCTACAAATGGTTGGCAAAACCTACAACATTCTGAACTTGTCTTTAAAACGTCCAAATCTGTATTTGTGGACTGCCTCTCCAACGCAGCTGCAGCATCAGCATGAGATTTACACTGAAGCCACTTACGTTAATTAGCGGTTTAAATGGATGACTGATCGATATGGCAAACTACAGTAGGAAGTCCTCCTTCTACTGATGGTGTGTATGTGCAACCAGATGCTCAAAATTTCGGTCTCCTACAGACCTCAAAACTCAGCATATGTGCTTGAAATATAGCAGCATCTAACTGGTAGAGACAGGACTAGTAGCTTCCTCTAGGAAGAAAACAGCATGGGTCATGCAGCCGTGCGAGAAGACAGCACAGTGGCAAAACCGACCCCCGTGCAATCCTTTTTATGTAGTACAGGTCAAAGTGATTCAAATGGATTCAACACCAATGCACCAATAAATGTATGAATTCAATGAAAGTACTGTGGGATTAATAGACTGTGCAGTGTGAAAACCGGCCTACAGAGCCCAGACACCCATCGCGTCATGCGTCATGCCATATAAAATAATATACAGAACACACTCAGAATACACTGTCCAGTCATAAAAATAATTGCCTGCATTCAGACACTGCTCTCCCTGCTCCACACAGATCCTGACATTGCCCAAACCCGATGACATGGTGACATCACCGTCAGGCCTGTACAGCGATCAGAGGAATTACCCATGATTCATCAGCTGACTCACTCTTTTTCTGTCAGCTGCTCCTTTACTGCTGCCTTTCACTAGGAGAAATCAATACTGATCATATGCCACCATTATCAGGACCTGCCACTCACTACGCCCCATATAATGCTAACCTGATAAAGAGACACCTGCTTTCTATTACAGCTGCTCAGAAACCAGGCCTGTACATACACTGGAGCTAAAATCATTACCTATGCCTACATCATCAGCTGTGCCGAACACTGGGGCACTGCCACTCTTACAGTGACTGTATGTCAAAATTCATATTGGAGTAGTGATTTACAAAAAGTGAATATGACATGAAAATACACTCATCATCAGAAGAACAGTTGCACCCAGAAGGAATTGTGGGATTGCAGTGCTACTGGGAAGGAAGATAAAGATTACCAGGAACAATACATGATGATACATTTAGACTGATATGGGTAATATTTATTGAGCTACACATACAGAAGTAGTGCCTCTCAGTATGGCGTCGGGCCGCCATGTTTGATAACGCAACATGCCAGACGTCTCAGCATGGAGTTGTAGAGCTTCCTAATGGTGTCCTGTGATAATCCATCCCATGTAACTTGAATATTCTCACAGTTCCTGCAGACTGTAACGGTCTGTGTGCATGTAGTCCTGTGTCATGCAGCTGTCTGCCAATGGTGCCGTCACTAACAGGATTATTCATGGAGGGGCATCACTGCTCACTGAATGTCTGCAAACGTGGCTGTCGGGTCAGTCAGATACAGCAATAAGGTCTGTCCCTGCTTATGTCACAGGTGCAGGCGAGTGTGACACTTGAATCTTTTGCATGTCTCACGATGTCAAACCTACCCACCAAGTTTCATTCCTGTCGGTTGATTCCTTCTGGGTGCAGCTATTTGTGCTTTTGAAGATGAGTGTATATGAGCAGATAAGCTTCCATCCAGACATATAGATGGCAGTCCTAAGAGTGCTTAGGGTTTATTGTATGTGATCATTGTGGTTTTTATTAATCAGTGATTCGTAAATGCTGAGAAATTACTGTAACAACAAACATAGAACGAAACATGAAGTCAGTCTTAAAAAATGAGACCCTGGGGCTACAAAATAAAGACGAAAAGCCACTATGCAATTTAGAACACTCTGGTAGACTCCTAATGTCACATAGTTAAGGTCTGGTTGCTCTGACTGGAATTACTTAATAATATTCCAATAAGATTAATAACATCAAAGAAGCTCACCGGACAAAAAAAATAACAACAGCAAAAAAAAAAAAATTGTCCAATGTGACTGAAACGTACCTAATAGCGTGTAATACCTCCACGGGCACCAATAACAGCTGTGATTCTATTTGGCATGGACTGGACAAGTTTCTGGATGTAGGCCACATCAATGTTCAGACACTCTTGCATCAAATTTTGGTGGATGCCTTTGCTGGCACAATTCTGAGGAGATTTTCCTGTAGACTGGGATTTTAGCCACTGCTGGTAGACCCGTATGACCGTACGCTTCNCGCAGGTATTTATAGCCTGGTCATCCTTGTGCAGCGCCATCTGCAGGGGCCTGAAGTTACTGCCACCTTACACATGCAAGGTGATGCTAGTTCTTGTAACTAGGTAAAGGTAGGGCTGGGCAATATGGCAATACATAATGTTCTTGTGATAGGTTATGTTGCAATATCGTACAACATGCTTTTCTGAACATATTGTGAGTATCAACACAATAACCGCTTATGTTAATTACTGTATAATGAGAGCAAAATCAGGCCAGTTTAACTGGATGTAGTGCACAATATGCTGAATACTGAATAAAATGACTTGTTTCCACAGATTTTGAGAGTATGTTTTTAATGCTTTGCTACTGATTCTTATTCCTCTGCTTCAGCTGATCGAACGTCTGAAAAATAAATATAGGGAAATATTGTGCATCATATTTTTGTCATATCCCCCATATCTAGTCAGTATATAGCAGCCTTCTGCATAAGCCAATACTGTCCAAGTGCTTAGGAACTAAATACCATATTCTGCAGTATACAAAAGCCTGCTTCCTATTACTCAGCATTACAACACTAAAGAGTAGCTCAACAGCAGGTTACATAATACGGCATGACATAAAACTACTGACAGTATATTAGGAAGTGTGGGAGCGTGGGCTGTGAACTGCATTTAGCTGCTGTGTATCTGGTGAGACTTGGGCTAGGGGTTTCCAATTATCACAAGCAATTCTAGTGTCCATCCGCTGAGCACCCTTCAGCTGACTCTCCTGTTTCTGCTAGTTTACTCAGCACTGCTGGCCGACCACTCATCTCCCTCCTGGCCAATGCACAGGGTACCTATGGTGCACAAAACAGCAAAGGGGACTGAGTAGGATTACCGTGCATGACAGGAAGAATGCATATACATGTCACACTTCATTTTCGGGGCAGATTTGCTGTGTCTTCCATATGAATGATAAAGCAATATGAATGTAATCTCAGCTCGCTGTGGTATGCATTGCCTATCTATCTGCCGTCTACAGCTATATCACAACAGCATCAAGCCAGGCAGAAGAAAGCTGATATCAGTGCGGTTCACTTACGGTAGTAAGATCCGTGCTGCTGTCTGTAAAGCAAGCGTACTGGGTTGCAGGTGTGGCAGCAGCCTCTCTCCTTCCAGAAGCATCACCTGGAAACTGTTAGCATCTCACACACCAGTACACCTCCTAAACCCCTCCTCCCCCTCCTCCATTGGGGGGATGCAAGCTGATATGATGGACAGGACGCTAGGATGGGTCAGTGCTCCCCTCTTTATTCTGAGCATCGTTCGGAACATTTATACGCACGAACATGGTAGAGGCGCAGCTCTGGGCACGAGAAATGGCGCACATTTGCCTTTATCCGCCACCACACAGCCCCAGCAAACGGCCCTGCCATCCATTCACGGAGCAGCCTCGCATAAAAGGGAGCCGAAATCACGGCCGATGACTGCGGTAACCACGACTAACACCAGCTAAACGGGCTAAACACGTCCAACCGCCGATGCAGGATTACTGCTCTGCGCGGACCGGATTTAGAGCGGCTAATCTTTAGCCTGCTAGCCGCTGCATCACGAGAGCTCGGTGCACTGGCTAGCAGCGCGCTGTAGCATCCATATTGGTTAGCCCGTTAGCTGTGCTGCTCCGTCTCCGCGCCGAATAAAGCGACGTTGCGCAGCCGGACGGAGATTAATCCGTCAGGGCGGAGAAAAGCACTTCACTGTGAGGTGTAAAATCGCGCTCGCCGCTTACCGTTTTGTCGGCCTCGACACGCTGCGTCTCTCTCCGGTTTCGGTGCGTTAGGGCTCACTGTTAAATTCGTGGCTGCATCCCCGGACCAGCGCGCTCTCGTACGTGAACGGTGAGCTGCAGCAGCGGCGGGTCTCGCGCGGCTCCGCCCCCCGTTGATGGCGTAGCGACGCGCGCGGCCCCCTCGCTAGGGGGCTCGCGAGGAAGGCCCTGCTGTTGTGTTTTCGGTCTCTCAGGAAAGAGATCAAGTTACAGAGCAAACTATAGAAGACCATGCCCTTCACTTAAAATCCAGCACCACGTATATAAATATATATATTTGCTATTAAATAAATTAATGTGATAAATTAATTACATTTATTTTGAGATAATTTATTATGTTGAGATGCTAAGTCATTATTTTGATATACTAGTTATTATTCTGAGATATTAAGTCAGTATTTTGAAATATAAAGTCATTATTTTAATATACTATCTTATTATTATTTTGAGATGCCAAGTCATTATTCTGAGATATCTCATTATTTTGAGACATAAAGCCATTATTTTAAAATACTACCTCATTATTGTTTTGAGATACTAAGTCATTTTTTCAGATGACGAGTGATTATATTGGCATACTAGTCGTTATTTTGAGATATCTCGTTATTTTGAGATATTAAGTCATTATTTTAAAATATCTCATTATCAGTTATCAGTTTTTTTTCAGGGGCAAAGTGCTTATTCTGACATGCAATGTGATTATTTTAAGATATTAAGTCATTATTTTGAGATGCCAAGTAGTTATTTTGAGATACTCGTTATTACATATTATTTTGAAATCCTAAATTATACGCTGAAAGGCTAATCTCTTTTTGAGATAGTAAGTCAATAATTTGCTGTTTTCTTGTTATTTTGAAAAGATTTCTTATTATTTATATTTATTTACATTTTCACCTCAAAAGCAAAACACATCTCAACATAACGTAAAAATAGTGTCATGTCAAGTCACATAATAATAAAGAATGAATAATGATCTGGATTTTTTCATTTTAAATGGTGAGAGTGCGCTTCCATAAACTAGACTAGTTACCTATATATGTTATATCTATCAGTGTAGAGGTGATATGAACAATATGGAACAAAAAGACAGTCAAAATCAGTCATTTTACTGTAGAACCATGAATAAGGTGAGTAAATTCACCAGTTAAAACAAGAGGTGGGCAGAAATTACATTTAGGGCTACGTGTACTGACGGATTGTACCCTCCTTACTTTTCCACTCATATATATTAGTGACTAAATCAATGTACATTTTACTCTGTTACATTTTGCCATTTATAATTAGTTACTAATTCCTTTTTTTGTGCTTAAATTCAGTATGTTTTGTTAATCACATCATCTGTAGTGTTTTGTGCTTGGTCACATCTCTGATTTTGGAGCTTTAGCGTTTTATTTAGAGCAAAATAATCTGAAAAGAAGAAGAATTTTTTTAAACTTACATTTATACATTTGAACCTCTACTCAGGTTGTTGTTGGGATATTACAAACATCAATACTTTGAGTGTAGATTAAGACTACTGTACCCACCTCTGGTTAAAAAGCATGCCAGTTCCTTCACAAAAAACCTCGACAGAGAAATCCCTGAAAGAGAAACATAAGGCAAAGACCTCATATTCAATAACTTCACCCAGATGCTTTCTGTAGCTGTAGATTGAGAGTGCAAAATTTGGGAGGTACAGTATTTTCAACTGAGATCAGAAATTCTTTTGTTTTAGAAGGAAGATAAAGGTTACCAGGAACAATAAATGATGATAAATTTGGACTGATATGGGCAATATTTATTGAGCTACACATACAGAAGTAGAGTCTCTCAGTATGGCGTTGGGCCAGACGTCTCGACATAGAGTTGTAGAGGTTCCTAATTGTGTGCTGTGATAATCCATCCCATGCAGCTTGTATATTCTCACACAGTTCCTGCAGATTGTGTGGTAGGGGTGGAGGTGGAGTGACACCAGGCCTGCTGGACGTGTGATACATGACAACAAACCGTTCATTTTGGTGCTGACCACGGTGCCTCCACACACAGATTCGTTGGTCTTCTCCACCAAGACAAAAGCGGGACTTGTCACTGAAGATGACCTGCTGCCATTCTGAGTCAAACCATGACAGTCTGACACGACACCATTGCAGTCTTTGGTGACGTTGACGTGGTCATCGTAACGGCCTGTGCGCATGTAGTCCTGCGTCGTGCAGCCGTCTGCCAATGGTGCTGGCAGGATGACTCATGGAAGGACACCACTGAATGTCTGCAGCCGTGGCTGTTGGGTCAGTCAGGTGCAGCGATAAGGCCCATCCCTGCTTATGTCACATGTGCGGTTTATCTTGCAACTTGAATTGTCTCGCAATGTCAAACCTACCCTGCCGAACCTGGTGCAACTACCCTTTTGGACAATGAGTGTACATGTACTGATATTCCCTATACATAGATGTAGAACTCTTGCTAGTCATTGCTTCTTTTCTATTATGCATTCAATTGGAACGTACTGTAGTTATATCAGTTGACATATAAACTGCATTATGCTGAAATGGAGCTGGCCTAGTTCGTATAGTTATCAGCAGGAGCCTCCCTCTCACTGTAACCACCTGGCTGTTGTGGTGACTTAGACGCCTCCCACAGTCCACCTACGAATTTCATTTGGATGCAAAACTGTATTCTCTTTTATCCTCTCTAACGCAGTAGGTTGTTTCTGGCAATGCTAAATAAAAGGATGAAAGGTTTAATATACAGTATAATTGGAGCTCCGGTAAAGGACCCTCTGCTGCCACCACCTGGCAAACCCCAGAGGTAACTGCAGTTGAGAACACCAATGTTAAGAACATTCAAGAATTAGGCCACTGGTAGCACTGCACAATTATGAAAAACAACATAACTTTAATCCTTAAAATGGTTTGTCACTTACAGTACAAAAATGTTAATGCACAGAATATTTTAAGTGTAGAACATTTTAACTGGTTCTAACTAATGTAACATGTTGAGCCTAACATTAAATTACGGTTTATTTAATCCCTGAGATTCTGGATACAACCGGATAACTAATGCTTCTATATACAGTACATATATATTTGCAATACTGTGTTTAGAGCTCCGCCACCTGGTCCACTTGATCGACTTGGTCCACACGCTTTGCTTTACCAAATATAATGAACACAGTTATCCCAATAAAGTTCACCAAAGAGAGGAGAGTAAACACAGTTGACCAGGACCCAGTGACCTCAATCAGGTAGCCAGTGATATAGACCATTAGCAGGCCTGTAGATTAGAAACACAGACAAAGTCCAAAACATGTGAAAACGCTTTCTTCCAAGCAATTAACTTCCAAGTCTCATTATATTTAGTAACAGCACAGGCAATATTGCCCTTCATCAGCATGAAAAAAGCCAAATAAATACAGTTTGAGAAGCTAATTTCAGGTGATCTGCTTCATGCAGAGATATTAGTTATAAATAAACTTCTCACACAAGTTATATAAAGTTGTATGTGTCTATACAAACCATTATAACCTCACCAGACAAAAAAAATCACTTCAGGTCACTTCAGGCTCCTGTAGATGGCGCTGCACAAGGATGATGGGGCTATAAATACCCTATGTTGCTAAAAGTATATTCACTCACCAATCCAAATCATTGAATTCAGGTGTTCCAATCACTTCCATGGCCACAGGTGTATAAAACCAAGCACCAAGGTATGCAGACTTCTTCTACTGCCCTGTAAAGTTTGGAGGAGGGGGGATTATGGTGCGGGGCTGTTTTCAGGAGTTGGGCTCGGCCCCTTAGTTCCAGTGTAAGGAACTGTTAATTCCTGTTCCAACATGACTGTGCACCAGTGCACGAAGCAAGATCCATAAAGACATGGATGATGAACGAATTTGGTGTGGAAGAACTTGACTGGCCTGCATAGAATCCTGATCTCAACCTGATAGAACACCTTTGGGATGAATTAGAGTGGAGACTGCGAGCCAGGCCTTCTCGTCCAACATCAATGTCTGACCTCACGAATGCACTTCTGAAAGAATGGTCTTTGGACTTTGGAAAACCTGGAAAGCCTTTCCAGACGAGTTGAAGCAGTTATGGCTGCAAAGGGTGGGCTGACATCATATTAAACCCTATGGGTTAAGAATGGGATGTCACTCAAGTTCATATGTGTGTGTGAAGGCAGCCGAGTGAATATTTTTGGCAATATAGTGTACCTGCAGGATGTGCGATGGGATTCATAGATTGGGAAGAGGTGCTACAGTGCAGTGAATGTCTCGTTCCATGTGTGGAAAATGGCTCCAAAGCAGATGTTAATGATTGGCTAAAAGGAGTGACTGCATTTGGGCGTGCCAAAGACCATAGAGTGAAGGAAGTAGATGAATCTGCAGGTGTATGGAAGCGTACGGTCATACGGGTCTACCAGCAGTGGCTAAAATCCCAGTCTACAGGAAATTCTCCTCAGGACTGTGCCAGGGAAGGCATCCACCAAATCTGGACCAACTGCGCAATTCTTTGGTGCAAGTGTGTCTGAACATTGATGTGGCTACATCCAGAAACTTGTCCAGTCCATCCCAAATTCAATCACAGCTGTTATTGGTGCTGGTGGAGGTATTACATGCTATTAGATACGTTTCAGTCACAGGTGACTCATTTTTTGTCTGGTGAGCTTATAATAGGAGTATGTTGGATAACTCTTTGTTTACTTACCTGTGAAAGCAGCACATGTGTTCATAATACCTGTGAAGAGTGAAAAGAAATGTTTAGACCAGAACATCATGCAAGGATGAATAAGTATATCAAATCTAGACAAAATCCAGGCTTAGGCATTACAGCACTGTGCAAGACAGAACCTCCAGTCAAACAGCCTTTAAGTAAAAGTTGTACACTCTTCAGTGTCAGGAAAAGTAAGAACTATAATAAATTATAAAACAAGCCTTTAATACCAAGAATAACATCGAATCCATTAGTAATTCGTCCACTCATTCGTTAACTCTTCCAGTCTAAAAACTAAACAACTACAACTGCGTCCCACCAACAAAAGCTGTTCCCCAGGAAGCCATTTACGTTTTTACCTTCAAATAGACACTAACACCAACACAAATGTCTTTTTCATGCATCTACAGCAGAGATATTTCTGAGGAGATTACACAGACCGGACACTTCATTAAGTACATCTTTGTTCATTTTTCAGCTCCACTGACCATATAGGACACTCTGTAGTTCTACAGTTACAGACTGTAGTCCATCTGTTTCTCTGTATACTTTATTACCCTGTTCTTTATTAGTCAGGACCCCCACCGGACCACTACAGAGCAGGTATTATGTGGATGGTGGATCATTCTCAGCACTGCAGTGACACTGACGTGGTGGTGGTGTGTTAGTGTCTGTGTTGTGCTGGTCTGCTGGACACCTCTGTGTCACTCCTGGACTGAGAATCGTCCACCAACCAAACTATCCATCCCTAGTTAGGAACATATGCCTGCAGATGTCCTACAACTGGGAGAGAGACTCCTGGAAAAACATGAAAGCTGTGTGTGGACAAACCACATATCAAAAAAGGCTTGATATTATATTTAGTTGTTGCGTTTTCCTGATGCTGAAAATCATACCTTGTGCTTAAAGGATGTTTTGACTGGAACTGAAAAAGGATGGTCTCTGACTTTTGCACAGTACTGTACATAAGTTGGGTGCTCTTGGAATGCTTTAACTTCCATGACTGATGTAAAGTTAATAAAGATGCATATACAGTAAACACCCCCAGTGCACATAATCAATGGTAAACTGAGTAAAAGCAGACTGACCGAAGAGTGCTCCAGCACATGACGGTGCTAAATCATGCACATTCACAGCCACACCACTAGATGGACACACAGTTATATATGTGTTACAGTACATCAGTGACTTTACATATATTCACATTGTTCTCTGAGGGACTATACATGGCATTTTAGAGTCATTTCATGAAATATGTCTAAAATATAGCCAGCTCCATAATTACAGGCATCCTTAGAAGTAGGTCATAAAGGTCATAAAGAGTCCTAAAATGTATATGTAGTTAATTAGCTCAATCCCACTGTGTAAATATGAGAAAATCGAACTCACTTTTAATTAAAGTAAATTTAGTCTTTAGTCAAGAACAACAAAACCACTTTATTGGCAATTATTGGCAACCCTGAACAACATGAGGAACTTTAGAGAATGCATAAATGAAATGAGTCAAAGCTGTGTTGACTTCCATAAGGTTAAAGCAGTTAGAGCTGTAGTGAAAGTCCCTGAAAGTGGACACGTGTTTGTGGTATGCTGTGCAGGACAGTTGGAGAGGAAAACATTTCTAGGATCACCAAGTCTCCAAAACTACTCCGAGATGCCAGTAAATTATTCGAAAAGTGTTCCAGAATAAAACCTACAGTACCAATTAAACAACTAGATACACTAAATGGATGTTGTTAAATCTTGAAGACTCTACAGGCTGAGATGTCTGAAACACTACATATCCTGACATACCACATATAATCTCAATGTATCACAGTATTATATTTAAAAGCTCTAGTTACTCTTTCAGTTTAGTGAATATTCATGATGGACAGACCAATAGAACTCATCCAAAATGATTAGAATTAAACCTTGTTCTATCAGCCTCTTGTTGATATATCCTCTTGTAAAGTTCCATTTTGGAGGTTTTTAAGGTGGACTGTATAGTTCCATGCGTGCTAGTTTATAGTTCAATGTCTTCACTTTTATTCTAAAGTAAAGTATTAAGCTAAACATAAGGAGAACCTTCTATGAGTTTGTTAGACATGACTGAAAATGGTTTCTATGCTCAGGTAAAGTTGTTTGGTAACAATCAAGGTGATAATGGCATTAAAATGAATATGGTTATACAGAAGAGAACATCATCTCCACTGTCAAGTATGATGGATGGTCTGTGATATGTTGTTTTTTTTCCGATGGCCCAGAGAACCCTGTTGAATACATGGCATCATAGACTCCAAGAAGTACTAGGACATTTAAGGTCTAGCTGCCTTTGCTGAAAAGCTAAAACTGGGTCATTGCTGGATCTCTCGTAGCACAACCAACATATATGCGTTAATCCACACAAAAAGTTAACCTGGCCATCCCAGACCCCTGACCTAAACCCTGCTGAACACGTGTGGGATGACCTGAAAAAGGAATCCAGAATGGAGGACCTCATATCCTGGAGGATCTGGAGATATTCTATATCGATGAGTAGTTTCAGATTCTTTGCTATTTATTCTCATTGAGCATTTTAGGAGACTCAGGTTGCACCAAGTATTACATGAAGGGGTGTCAACAATTGTGCTGCATGGTTTACTCAACTCACTCACTCAATTTCTAAACCGTTTTTTCCTCTATGACACAGGGGTGCTGGAGCCTATCCCAGCATTCAGTGGACGGAAGGCAGGAAACGCCCTGGACAGGCCGCCAAGCCATCACAGAGCAGACACACAGACACACACATTAACTCTCATACACACTCACTCACTTACTCACACTGAGGGGGAACCTCTAATTCACCTGACTGCATGTCTTTGAACTGTGGGAGGAAAACAGAGCACCCAGAGGAAACCCACACAGACACAGGGAGAACATGCAAACTCCACACAGTAAGGACCCGGGACATGCCAGCTGGGAATCAAATCCAGGCCCTTCTTGCTGTGAGGTGACAGCACTACCCGGATGTCCATTTTCTTTGATTAGATATTTATTATATTCTCAATAAGAGATTGAGCTATTCACTCAACAAGACATTTGTCATGACCCTTTTTACCCCAAGGGTGCCAATAGTTATGGAGCTGATTGTACCTCAAGTGTAAAATCATAATTACTTCCAAAGAGACTGTAGATTAAAAGAACAATATACAGTCACTGTACAATATAATATAATTGTTGCCTATGGCATCCAACTGACCTGTTATGGAATGTGGACAGGCCTATGGACACAGAGACAACGGCCAAAGCTTGGAGGAAGGCAGTAGTCTTACACAACAGGATGGTGAACACGCTTGCAAGTCCCATTGAGCAGAACTGCACAAGAGGAAAAGTCATTAACGTAACACCCCAAACACACATAGCTGAACAACAACGTCAAAAAGGTGACATAGTTCAGTGTATGTGAACAATTAATATGACCTTAAAACTCTAATTGTCTGATGATGTTGAAACGCACAGATACCAGGTACTCCCATCAGGCTCTAAAGTTTATGCTTATTGGGGCGAATATGTGATGATATCATTTCACCAGACTGGTAATGTATATAATGTAGACACAGTATTAACACATTACTGCCAAAAAATATTATATATATAATATATATTTATATAATATATATTATTTATATATTATATAAATACTGCCAAGAAAATTATATTTAAAAAGTTATTTATTCAGACACTAAGCTTTTTTTTAACAGAAATAAATACAAATAATACCAATATAAGTATTGATTTTATGCATCTCAGTGTGTTATTAGTGTATATTTTAGTGTAAAACAGTGTGTATTTTTGTGTGTTGTGTTTCATTCTATGTTCTTTTGCAGAGCTGTAAGAGGGAGATGCACTGGATGTTTGTTTAACAATTTGATTAATTGCAAGTATTCTTATGTTCATAAGGCTATAAGGATTATAAGCTTAACTGTGACAACTGTGACAACTGTTTAGTTATGTCTTTTCCAATAGGCGACATTTGTTTTTAGCCAACTTTGATCAAAACTGGCAAATCTAACCTTTATAGGTGAATGATGCCTATTGGAATCAACATTTATAAACATTTATGTAGGGTTATGTCAGTTTGTCATGACTTCAGCTTAGGTAGGCATCATATAGCCATTTGAAGAGTATTCCCACCATTTCAGTAATTATTTGTGTATCTCATCACTTGTCTTTGTTACTTGTTATTGCTGTGTATTTTATTTATTTATTTTTGTTTTTGTATTTATTCTAACGCTACACTGAGTTTACTGTCTTATAAGCAGAACCACCCTTATGGCAAGTGTCATTACGTTCATAAGGCTAGAAGGTTCAGAAGCTAAGTGAATGATGCCTATTGGAAGAAGCATTTATAAACATTTATGTAGGGTTATGTGAGTTGTCATGACAAGCTTATGAGATGATTTAGGGGAGGCCAATCATTCTCTGAGTAGAGAATTTAGAGCCATTTTTTGCCATTTGTGTTTACACACAGAGGAATTTGTCTTCTGCATTTAACCCATCCGTGAAGTGAAACACCTATATACACACACACACTAGTGAACACACACTAGGGGGCAGTGAGCACACTTGCCCGGAGCGGTGGGCAGCTCTATCCACGGCGCCCATGGAGCAACCGGTGACCCTCTGGTCACAAGGCTGGTTCCCTAATCTGCAGCCCGCGACTGCCCCCTATGTAAGTGTCATGTAGCCTAATGAACAGTATTTCCAGCATTTCGATGATAATAATAGTAAGCTGCTAGATTCTGTGTTTACACACACAGTGTTTGTCATAATGAAGCACTCTCTTCAGCCAGACAGCTAGCTGACTGCTCATGGAGAGAAACCCAGCATTTTTCAGCTAGACTAAACTTGCATGCAGGCATTTATGGACTTGCGGGACTATAAGCAGTTCTAAGTATATAAAGTTTGGCTGGAGATACATCTTACACAGAGGTGTCATAATAGATTATTCCAGGCCACAACTTTGCATAAAATGCTACCTCCTTAAACATGCCTGATCCTGCCTATTAAGTTATAAGCAAGGCTGATATGTGAGACATGGCTCAAATACTTAACAAGCAGTGGAAGCTTGCAGACAACAGATGAACAATTTGCAAAGTCTCAATCATCACAGACTTGCCACAAACCATGTCCAATTGTTAAGTAATCTCTACGGCTGTGTTTGAAATCATCTACTGTGTCCTGTTTACTGCACCAGTATATACACTGACATGCCAAAAGTCTTGGGATTTAGTTTCATGTAGGATCCCCTCTATCAATCCTACAAGCGGACAGAAGACGTCTGGAAGGATTCTGAGTTTGGGGCACCGGTCAATGACCAGTGGGCCCAACTCATGCCATGAGAACACAGCCCACACCAGTATATAAACACACAAACCCTACCAGCAGCCCAAAACAATTGGAACGATGACTCATTGGACCACGACACATTCCTAGTCCTCTTGTGTCCAGTTAGCAACCTTATGAGCCCAGGTGAGGTGCTGTGTCCGGTGTTGTGGTGTTAACAGAGGCACTTTGATGGGTCATCTGCTCCCATATCCCATGGAAGCTAAAGCACATGTAGGCAGCCACTGCGCTGTCCACTGCTGGCTGTAATGCCCTCTATGACATATTCCCGGTACACACATCACACTGTGGATCGAGGCATGTTAAATGCCAGCACAACTTCGGATATGAATGTCCCATCCATATTGGACCCACTACCATGCCTCGTTTGAACATCACCTTACTATGAGCATGTTGGCCACTGTTCAGCTTCACTCACAAGTTCAACACCTCACAACTTGCATAGGTATGGACATTCCCGAACCGTCCCCTGAAGTAACTTCACTTCATAATCAATTTACATACTGCTATCCCATGACTTTTGGTATGTCAGTGTAAGAGGTAAAAGCTGTGTACTATACTAAAAGGTGGGGCGCAACTAGCCTGCCAAGTTCAGGTACTGAGCCAATCAGATTTCTTTTAAGACCTGCCGCAACTTCCTTAGCTGTCCAGTCACTGCTAGCTGATTTTAGGCTCTTTAGTCACACATGTGGATAGATTCGCATCCAGAGATGTGCCTCCTTTCATAGTTGGTATTAGAGCTTAAGTGTGAAATAGATGATGTTTGGCTGAGACCAAGTTTAGTAAGTTTAAATTGCATTATCTATCCAGTAAGTTAACTTTATTAAGAACATGAAATAAGCAAACCCACCAGCAGGGAAAGCTGTTGCTGAGTGCTATAGAAGGACAATTCTATATTCATTTTAATTCATTTTATTCATTTATCCATATTGGGTTGATTTCAGGGCTACTAAATTGATGGGAACAAGCCAGGTGTTTATGTCGGTGTCTACAGACCTATACGTATCGGAATTCTATTTAGGCCATTATTTTTTGTATGTTGTACAGTCACCATGTCACGTTCTGTTTTAATTGTCGTTGCTAAAAACTATATTATTAAAATTATTACTAAATTATTAATGGTACATGTTAACATCTAGGCTCATAAGTGTTTTGCGTGCCACTCCCATTACTATAGGTCATTACTTTGGCGACCAATGTGGATATGATGATTTTAGATATGCAGTCTGAATGATGCTAACCTGGCAGCTTTAAGTGTCCATTACTTGTTAGTTATAAAGCCATCATGGGTGGAACATCCAGCATGAGTTTGTGAGTAAGTTTGTGTTTTTGGGAAAGCTATCACTTTAAACTTTGCTATAATTGAGAAGGTCTTATTTTACCTACCTGCATGACTTTCCTGATGGTCACTGTTTCAAACCCTGTAACAAAGATAAATGTGAAATAACGAATGTAACTTAGGCCCAAATTGTTCAAAGACAACTGTCTTTGAATGCACAAGCAATACTTAAATAAGCTTACCAGACAAAAAATGAGTCACCTGCAGCTGAAACATACCTAATGGCACGTAACACCACCATGAGCACCAACAACAGCTGTGACTGAATTTGGCATGGCTTGGACACGTTTCTGGGTGAGATTTGGCCAGATTTGGTGCCACTGCTTGTAGACCCGTATGACCGTACGCTTCCATACACCTGCAGATTCAGCTACTTCCTTCACACTATGGTCTTTGGCACGCCCAAATGCAGTCACTCCTTTTAGCCAATCATTAACATCTGCTTTGGAGCCATTTTCCACACATGGAACGAGACATTCACTGCACTGTACCACCTCTTCTCAATCTATGAATCCCGTCACTCACACCCTGCAGGTATTTATAGCCCCATCATCCTCGGAGGCTGAAGTTAGTAGCACCCTAAAAAATGCAGGTTGACTCATTTTTGGTCCAGTGAGCTTACTTTTATAACGAAGGACTGCAAAACAATGACTATATAAATTTGGTTGGTTCAGTTTAACTTGTATATTGTAATTCAGAAAAGTTAACTGAAGAAGCATCGAGACAGTTGTATTCCTCAATGATACTGATCAGTCTTAAAGGGAACCTATTATGCGTTTCTGTTTTCCCCCCTTTCTTGTAGTCTATTACGGAGCTTTATGTGCATGTAAATGGTCTATAGTGTTATAAAGCCCCAAGAACACGTGAGAGTGAAACTCTCTCCCACAGAAATCACTTTTCTCAGCTGCCTGAAACTCCTCATTGAAATCGTAGCCCTTTTCTCTGTTGCAAGGTGACATCATCTCATAACACAATCCATACTGGTCGCCTATAGCGGCAGAACATATAGCAGGACACTGCAATCACTTTTAATCACTCTGGCAGTTGACCAATCAGAGCAGAGTGGGTGAGCTGACAAATCAGAGCACACTGGGCTCATTAGGAGGCGGGGCTTAAAGACACTGGAGCTCAAACTGAGGGTGCACAGATGCACAGTATGAGGAAAAATGTGATGTGTTTGGAACAATGAAGCATGTAAATCTGTTCTAGTAGACACTAAAACTAAAATGATGAATGGTGAGAATGAGCTTAATCGGTCCCCTTTAAAACAACAGAGCAAAGAAATGGTCATTAATCATCTCCTAAAGCAATTTCATAGACCTTGCTTTCTGAAGGACGTTGCTTACCTTCTCTGATGAGATGATCTGATATAGTGCCACCAAACAAGGAGGAAGGCATGGCCACGAACCAGGGAACCACATTAAACACCCAACCCTGTACTCCCACACAACACAAAGTGATTTGCATGTTACAAAGAGCAAAAAGAGTATCAAGCGGTTCAGCCAAGATGTAAAACAGTTCAGTCATAAAACAACAGTTTAAAGCCAAAGACCAAGACCACACCATCCATTTATGACTTGGTCACATATGACTTGGTCAATCTTAATTGTATTTTCATGAGCATTTCCAAGCTCTCGTTTTCTCTTCAACTTCAGCAAGCTGTTATTGCCTTGACTGACATACACAATATGTCCAAAAGTTTGTAGACATCGGCTCGACCAGTCTTTCTTCTGAAATCAGGGGTATTCATTTGCTGTAGTAACAGCCTGTAATCTTCTGCAGAGGCTTTACACGAGATATTGGAACCCTGCTGTTAGAATTTGATTGCATTCAGCCACAAAACCCTTAGTGCGGTCAGATAATGATGCTGGATGATCAGCTCTGGATTCCAGAGCCCAATGCTGGAAAGCTTTATACCCAACTAGCCACCCTTGTGGGATGGGATTTTAGGCTCATATGTGGCTACTCCAGATTTCTGAAATGTTCTGAATGTTGGATGATCAGCTCTGGATCACAAATACCACTCCAGTATACCCCAAAAGTATTGGATGAAGCTCTAACACTCCAGACAACACAGTTCCAGAGCCCAATGCTGCACAGTTCCAGAGCTGGGGAGCCTTATACTCTACTAGCCACTTGGCACTGGACACCGTGACCTTAGGCTCATATGTGGCTGTTTGAGAGCATCAAATTCGATTGCATATGCTTTTCTATGGAGATTATACAAGCCAGAATGCCTGTGTCAGCAATGGCTGCACCTAAATGTAGCTTAGCTCACAAGTAAGGGCTGTCTGGATACTTCTGGAACAACCGTGGCCTCATTCAGTGCAGGATGACAGTCTAACCTGTACACTGAAATATTCAGATATATGTAAATTAGTCGGTTTTCATGACCATCGCAAAACACAGAAGTTAAAATGGCTTGTTTGTGCAGCTTCATTTACATATATGGGGAGTATGAACTCTGGACTGAATGACACGTTTTTCAACCTCACTGTTGTACACTTAGTGTTCCCTGATTGATACAAGCTCTTTGAGGCACATTTTGAGGGACCAATATTCAAAAACATGCCACAAAGGATTACTGAGTGATACTGTAGAAGAACCACTCTTGGTTCACCGAAGAGCCATGTTTGAGCAAGAGATTAAAGGTTAAAGGTTCAAAGGAGCTTCAAGATATGTAAGAACTCTGCAACAGTTTAAGGTTTCTTCGCAGAACCTTTACAGTACATAGAGGATCTTTAAAAGGACCTACATAGAAACATCCCATTTACAGAAATGGTTCTCTAAAGAACCATATATTGAATGGTTTCTCCACCACTGGGCCATGGACCACAAGTGGGTCGCAAAGCTCCCTTTGGTGGTCCTCATGTCAGTAGGGCCAGTGTTCTGTAGTGGGGACTTTGTATTGAAAATTGATTAAAAAAATTTACTTCATTTTGAAATAACAATTTGAGTTTTCACACGGTTAAAAATGTTTATTGTGAATTGTGAGTCGACACACCAAGTCAGTTTTGTCCGTTTTTGCTCCTTGCCTCTAAAAACAAAATACACTGCCCCTGACATTCTCCTTAATTCGAGAATTCTGCTTCATTTCGCTTGATGTTTGGTATAAAACAAGTTTATGTCAGCCTAATCTATGATATGTTATGTTCAGTGTTTGCGTCATATACTGCAGCATAGGCACCCAAACATAGCCGTATTAAAGATGAAACTTGGTGGGAGGGTTTGACATTGTGAGACATGCAAATGATTCAAGTTTAATGTTTGGCCGCGCAGATTACGTAAGCAAGGATGTGCCTTGACTATATAAGGTCTTCCTGTTTTATGTGCTTTCCATTCTGACTCGTGCTGTTGTGTTGGTTGTGTTAAACAGTTGGAAGCGTTTGAGAGGGGCCGCCTCCTAGGGCTCCGGGAAGCGGGATGGTCTTATCGATGTATTGTGCATCATACTGGTTGTGCAGATATTACCATAGCATGCTGTTGGTGGCAGTGGATAGAAGAAGGCATGCGCTACCAACATAAAGGATCTGGGAGACCTACACGAACCATGGAGAGAGAGAACTGATGGAGTGTCTAACAGCCATTTTTGCGGACATTCACAGCAGTGATGTCCTCCATGAGTCATCCTGTTAGTGCCAGCACCATTGGTAGATGACTGCACAACACAGGAATACATGCACGCAGACCGTTACAATGACTGCCCTTAACGTCACCAAAGACTGCAATGGTGTTGTGCCAAGCTGTCATGGAGTGACTCAGAATGGCAGCGGGTCATCTTCAGTGATGAGTCCCGCTTTTGTCTTGGTGGAGACGACCAACAAATCCATGTGTGGAGGCACCGTGGTCAGCACCAAGACGAACGGTTTGTGGTCACGCATCACACGTGCTACCGCAAAATCTGCAGGAACTGTGTGAGAATATTCAAGCTGCATGGGATGGATTATCACAGGACACCATTAGGAACCTCTACAACTCCATGCCGAGACGTCTGGTATGTTGCATTAGCAAACATGACGGCCCAACGCCATACTGAGAGACACTAGGTGCAGTTATTCTTTTGATGATGAGTGTATATTAAAAGAAAAGTTTTATCCTGTGGGTCTTTGTGCTTTTTAAGAATAACCAGATGGGCCTTGAGTCAGAAAAGGTTGAGAACAACTGATCTATTGGAAGTGGTTCCTCTGTGGTACTGTACAGAGAACAGTCTTTGACACTTTTACAGAGAGTATAAAGTATAAACAAGAAATCATTTCAGTGTGGGCACTACAGGCTAGACAGCTGACACAGCGGTCAGGACCCAGATGATGGTCTGCTGAGGGCTGTGCCAAAGACTGAGTTACCTTTGCTTGAGGATATGTGTCTTTGAAGAAAGTAGGCAGCCATGACATGAGTGTGAAGTAGGTACTGCTGTAGCAGAGATGTGCAAAGATCATCGCCCTGAGGAAGCAAGAGAGAGAGGGGGGAAAAGACAATACAATTATTTCTGTTTTTCAGCTCAACAAGCTCTATAATTTCATAGTTTTAATGATTTCTCAGTGACTAAATAACCCTAGAGGACACGTTAACAATCTATAACCATAATAGATTGATCCGTTTTAGAGATCAGGACTGGCTCAACATGTTATGTGATACATTTCCACTGTGAGGGCTGAGGGAGTTACTTCCTCACCCATGCAAATATAAATTCAGTAAATGGAGAACAGGAAAAGTGTTTTAGTGGTTGTATCTCACCATACACAGGGCTGCTTGAACAGATGAAGCCAACAGGGCTGCTTGAACAGATGAAGCCAACAGTCCTTCAAGGACTTCGTTTGAGATACAGACACAGTGGCACTCCATAAAGACTCCAATGAGATTACTGGTCCTACATGGTTCAATCAAAACATATATGCATATCTGAGATTAACAGTAACTCATTGTATCAGTGAATTATCACATCAGCCCAACTGCTGTAGTTCTGTAAAGGGGTCTTAACCCATCCTAGATGATTACGTGATTGACCAGATGAACTGTTTTGGAAATTTAGTTCCCTGTATTCCAGCACAAATAAGCTTAAATGAAAGAATGACTGTGAAGGCAATCAACTCATTCTTTAAAAAGGTCCATTTTTCTTTTTAACTAAAAGAGTTTTATCTAGTGTGTAATCTCTGTTGAAGTTTCAAAGCAAACCTTTTACTCTCAAGTCTACATGTACTAAATAAGCTCACTAGACAAAAAATGAGTCACCTGTGACTGAAACGTACCTAAGAGTGTATAATACCTCCATGAGTACTAATAACAGCTGTGATAGGATTTGGCATGAACTGGACAAGTTTCTGGATGTAGGCCTCATCAATGTTCAGACACTCTTGCATCAAAGAATTGCGCAGTTGGTCCAGATTTGGTTGATGCCTTCCCTGGCACAGTCCTGAGGAGAATTCCCTGTAGACTGGGATTTTAGCCACTGCTGGTAGACCCGTATGACCGTACGCTTCCATACACCTGCAGATTCAGCTACTTCCTTCACATTATGGTCTTTGGCACGCCCAAATGCAGTCACTCCTTTTAGCCAATTATTAACATCTGCTTTGGAGCCATTTTCCACACATGGAACGAGACATTCACTGCACTGTACCACCTCTTCCCAATCTATGAATCCCGTCACACCCCGTCACACCCCGCAGGTTTTTATAGTCCCATGATCCTCGTGCCGGGGCATCTGCAGGAACCTGAAGTTACTACCTCCTTAAACATGCAAGTTGACTCTTCTTTTGTCTTTGACTCGGGGGCGGGGGTGGTTGTAGTATTTCACAGACTGCTGCTCTCCTGGGATTTTAATACAGTTCCGTGGGCAGAAACTTCTTTTGTTAATGAGAGAGGTCAGAGGACAATGGCCAAACTTGTTGGTGCTGTTAGGAACAACAGTAGTGAACAGACGAGGCGGATGGACCACAACTGCAAACCACATCAAGGGCCACAGGTTCATTCAAAGTGAACAGTGGAAGACTGTGGTCTGACAAATTTCAATTTCTGTTGCACCATGCAGTTGGTATGGTCAGAATTAGCCTAAATAGCCCAAATTCACAGAACCAACAAGGTGTTGTCTGTGTAATGTTTTCATGGCACATATTGGCCCACTTTATACCAGTTGAGCACCATTTGATTTCCAGTGACTGAGGATTGTAACCTACCACCTGCATTACATTATGGCCAAAATAAAGCCATGTACCCCAATTCGAATAGTTACTTTCAGTAATGCACTCCAAAGCATCCATGAACAACATCAGTGTTCTTCAGTCATCTCAGTCACGGTCAGCAGATGTGAATCAGTGTTTCTCAAATACTGCAATAAAGCACCTTTGAGATGTGGTAGAATGGCAAATTTGTAGTGTGAAAGGAGAAGTGCAAATCTGCAATAATAATGTGATGCAGTCATTTCAATACGGACCAGGATGTCTAAGGATTTGTTTCCAGCATCCTGCTGAATCCCTGCTGCAAATAACTCAGCTTGTTCTTGCCAATATTAGAATGCCAGAATGGTTCCTAATACAGTGGCTGGTGTGTGTTTATTGGAATCACAACCGTCTATAAACATATTCCCCTAATTTAAATTGGTGTAATTTTGGATTTGTGTTGTTGTGAAGTGAAGAGCTAATACAAGCAGAACTGTCACATGGTAAGGACTGTACTGTACCTCTGAGTAGACATTTCCATACGCAGAAGACCCACAGTGCAGAGAGGAGGCCTGGCCCATAGAACACACTTTCCCAGCCATACCACTCCAACATGACTGAGCCCACTCCCCCTACCATCAGCATCCTGATATGAAAAAAAAAAACACAAAGGAAAAACAATAAGGGCCCACATTATTCCTTCAATAGCTAATGCACAGCAGTGATACTCTTGCAGTGGTGGACAAAGTACACAAGCAATGTAGTTGCGTTAAAGTAGAGATCCCCAAAAAATACTCCTCCAGTAAAAGTAGAAGTTCCTCCCTTTAGACCTTCACTGGAGTAAAAGGACCAGGAAAGAGTATGACATGTGTAAGTCAATGTATTATTGATTTCCTATGTCCAAACAGTCATCAACCACATCCTTGCACACAGCATGGCAATGCATGAAGCTGAAGAAAGAGTTCAGTTAAATCTGACTCAATTTGATAAACAGATCGATCAGAAAGGAAAACATGTCATTTACAGCATTATGTCTCTTGCTGTTGTATTTTGCACCGCTTCCATGCAGGCGGGAACAGAAAATATTCAGATGAGATCAGGAGAATGAAACTATAGACGTGTTCCATCCCCCATAGTTGGAGTGGAGTGACACCAGGCCTCCTGGACGTGTGATGTGTGACATCAAACCGTTCATCTTGGTGCTGACCACGGTGCCTTCACGCACGGATTCGTTGGTCATCTCCACCAAGACAAAAGCAGGACTCGTCACTGAAGATGAGCTGTTGCTATTCTGAGTCACTCCATGATAGTCTGGCACAACACAATTGCAGTCTTTGGCGACGTTGACGTGGTGTTAAGGGCAGTCGTCATATCGGTCTGCATGTGTGTAGTCCTGTGTTGTGCAACCACCTGCCAATGGTGCTGGCACTAACAGGATGACTCATGGATGGCACCACTGCTCGCTGAATGTCTGCAATTGTGGCTGTAGGGTCAGTCAGGTACAGCGATAAGGTCCGTCCTTGCTTACGTCACATGCATGGCTGAGTGTGAAACTTGAATCATTCACATGTCTCACAATGTCAAACCTACCCACCAAGTTTCATTCCTGTTGGTTGATTCCTTCTGGGTGCAGCTATTTCTGCAAATATTCTTCAGGTGATGAGCGTATTTATATAGGACACCATTAGCAACCTCTACAGCTCCATGCAGAGACGTCTGGCATGTTGTGTTAGCAAACATGGCAACCCGACGCCATACTGAGAGACACTACTTCTGTATGTGTAGCTCACAAAATATTGATCATATCAGTCTAAATTTATCATCATTTATTGTTCCTGGTGACTTTTATCTTCCTTCCCAATAGCACTGCAATCCCACACCTCCAGTGCAGCTGTTCTTTTGATAATGAGTGTAAAAAGTATGCAGAGAAACAGGACTACAGTCTGTAATTGTAGAACTACAAATTGCATCCTTATGATAAGTGGAGCTGATAAAATGAACAATGAGTGTAGATACGAGGAGATGTTCAGAGATTCAGCATGTCATCTCTGTGTGAATGAGCTGGGCTACACCACTGTAGGCTTAATGGACAGTACAGTTTTAAATGTGTCACGTAAAGACTTTAGGCGAACAGCAAACAGGAACATCTCAAAGTAGACATGCGTATGTATGGCAGACGTATGGTGATTTATGTAAAGCATGCAAATTACTGCAGACAGACATCTCCTTTTGTAAGGTAACACCATATTTTACTTTCAATGTAAATCTATGAAACCAGACCTTTTCCAAGTAATATTGGGCCATTTCACAGACACTTATATATATATATATATTGCACTTGTATTTAGCACACTAAATGTAACTAATGTAACTATAACTTGCTATAAGTACATTAGAATATACTTAATTTTTGACTGGGGACACACTTTCTAAAAGGCAACAGGCATATATTTAAATAACTTAAAAATTTATAAACAACAAAAAGGGTCATACGAAGTTTCGTTCCATCAGCAGTAAAATACAGTAAAAGGAAAATATGTTTCAGTAACAACTATAAAGTTTTAAATTCTGTGTGTGTGTTTCTTTAGTTCACGTGCACTCACCCCAGGTAGCAGCCACAGCCTAACGTGCTCATCAGAAAGCCCCTCTCTCCCTCAGCCACACGCTGTGCACAGATGCTTGTGAGGGAAGGATAGTGCACGCCTAAAACGCACAAGAAGGGTTGGTAGCATAATCTTCAGACAGTTTCTACACTAAATAATGGCTTAAAGCAGTTATTCTACTGTTTTTCAGTTATTCTACATGCAGTTTTTCTACTGCATGTGATTGTCTTGATATAGTAGGATATCATATTTTGTTGATTTTGTTGATTTTTGTTGATTTGTAAAGTGAAAAGAAGTAAACACAACCTCGAAGTAAACTTTAGCAAATTTTCCTGCCAATGTTAATGCATGCTACTTTATATTATTAAAAATAAAATGAAATAGTAATTGTAAAATAACATTTGCAAAAGTGTGGCTACCGTACTAACACAGTTCACACACCTTGGATAATATCCCAGCTTGCCAACTCTTATCTGGGCAAAATGCTTCTCGGTCTAAAAGATTTGTGTGCTGTCTTGCATGCATGTCATGTTTAAGATCTCCTGATTTTCAGTGAAGGACTGTGAGAGCCATTCCCTGAACTTCATCATGTAATGTCTGTCCTGTTGTAGGAGCCAGTCTCTTTCAGCTTCAGTTTCCTGACTAATTGGGTCATATTTGCTTATAGAATTTGCTGATATTTAGTCAAATCCATGCTTCCATCTACATGTGCAACATTTCCAGTGTTGCTGGCTGCCACACAACCTAATAATAAATCTATCCCTGAACTTAACACTTTGCAAGGTGTTCTCTTCATCAAATGCTGCTCCATGTTTCACTCCAAACATACCTTTGGTAACTGTGGCCTATGAGCTCAACTTGTACTTTATCAGTCAACAGCACTTGTTTCCAAAATGCCTCTGGTTTGTCTAAATGTTGTTTTGCATAGTTCAGATGTTCACATGTAAAGCTAAGGTATGACAGTAAAGGTTAAGGTTTCCTTCTTATGACTCTTGCATGCTGATTATGTTTGTACCAGCACATACGGGTTTTGCTTTACATTTCTGGCCTGTGTATAAGAGTTTCCCCTAACTGCTATTACTTACGGACAATTCAGACAGTGGAAATTGCAATCTATGAGTACTTTTACATCGTGTTATAGTCTTGCTCTGCTTTGTAGGCACATATAAGCTTCATTGCTGATGCTACAAGGTAGACAATTTATTACACTCTGGAATTTTCATGCTTGTCAAGCTGACAATTCTTAATGACAATCCTCAATTTTCTTAAATTCTTAAATAATCAGTTCTAACAAGTCAGTCGAGGCCTTACGAGTTGGGAACCGTGTGCAATGTTTGCATATGTTATGGTTACTATATTACTTTGTACATTAACTTTTGGTGAAAATGTTATTTTTAAAAACAGTTTGCTGCAGATGCTGTTTTTACTTCTATTCACTTCAAAACAACCTAATATTTTGCATAGAAATATGTGATATTTTTAAATGCCGTTACAAAACATGCCTGAATTATGATCAGTTTTGACCAATATTTCTTACTTATCCCATTCATGTTCATATCTAAATGAGATATTTACCATTTTCTGTGGTCCACATATTCTCTGAACTTGCCTAAGCACTAATCTGAAGGTATATTTTCCTAGCAATCAAACCATGTGGCTAGAAAAGTTGTTATCGTCACTTAATTAATATTATTAAATAGTCTTTTGGTTGTTTAGGACTGCTGATTTTTAATAACTGTAATGTACAATTTAATTTCATATTTTAGCTCAAACAGAATTACAATTTGCCATATTTAATTTAGTAGCTGGACATGCATGGGTAGCATAAACAGCTTTTTACCCGTACTTTATATTAAGCAGCAGTCAGCTTTACGATCATTGAATTGTCTTCTCTGGCATGAAAAACGTGTTTTGCCTACAATGTGGCTCAATACCACTTTCACATGTCCATAGTGATACTAAAATGGCAACCTTGAGTGTCTACCGATACCAATCTGATACCACCTTTTTCAGGCCTGTAAATACAAAGACGTTCTATCATGAAAACTACGTACATTTTTCAGAATCATATCCTCAAGTAATAACCCCACCCCATTCATTACAGCACTCAACCCCCAAGCAGAACAGTGTTTCAAGCTCACTTCCTTTCACAGCTGGTTCAAACATTGGCTGTTATGTAATTTCACACATGTGAGCTCAACAGGAAACTATACACCTTCTTTGCATGGTCTTGCATATCTGAATCCATTTCCCCCTTTTCTCTCCTTTGTTTATGTTTTTGCCTGTTGTTCTAGACACTAACCTTGCAGCACGCCCATGAGGAACCTGGCTAACATCATGGTGAAGAGCGGTGGGAGTCCTATGTCAGCCAGAAATGGAGTGATTGCAGTCACAGTTGCCCAGGAAGAAGTGGACAGTACCAAGACTCTCTCTCCACCAAACCTGTCAAAACATTACACTTATTCTGCGTTCCACAAGTCATTAACTGTAGCACTTCACAAAACTGGGGACACCAACTACGTAAACATATATAGTGGCCATATATATACATGGTGTCTCAAAACTAAGGAAACACCCATATCAGGACAAAACAGTTATGATCATAACAGCAGATGGTCATCCAAGTTTAAACACAAGCTATGGGGGAAGGCGAAACCTGCTAGGCCATGTCACCAATACGGTGGACATCTTGAATGCCGCCATCTTGGATTCAGCTTCAGTTTTTCCAATAGGAAGGTAGGAGTGTGACACATGAAGCTGGAAGAGAATTTTACTAGAAAAATTATGGTTTGTTGCATGTTAACGTAACTTCATTCGTTCTCACGTTTAAACAGCAACAAGGGGTTAGCCATACCCCAATGCTGTGAATTTTGTCTACCCATAAATGCCATCGATACAAAATTCAGATGCCGCAAACACCTGACAGAAGAGGATCCAGACTGTCAGATGGAATTTGCAGAATGTGTGAAACAGCAACCTCAGGCAAACTCTCATTCTCCCTATCAGGAACTGTTCTTCATGAATGGTGAAGTCTACGAACAGAATTACAGGTGTTGGTCAAACACAAACCCTCACTGGACTGCTCCATCTAACAGGGTTGCCTTACCTAAAGTCATGGCATGGTGTGGTGTGAGGGTTATTCAAACCAAGGGACATTTCCTCTTCCACCGAACATTAAGAACAGAGTGCTACGCAAGGTTGTTTCCTTCATCACCGTCAGCAGATTGAACATTTCTTGATTTCCTCCAACAAGATGCCGCCCTGACTCAATATGGACGCATTGCCAGAGATCTCCACCTGCAGTTTCCCCAAAAGTGGATTGGTCACACGGGTTCCAATTGAGTGGCAACCACATTCTCCTGAATTTACCCCTTTGGATTTCTATCTGTAGGGTTATGTCAAGGGAGATGCAGACTGCCTGTTGCTTGTGCAGCACTCAGCCAATTGTTTTGGTGAAATTTCATCAGGAATGGGTGAAAAGGATAGACTTAACACTTAAACATGGTGGACAGTTAATCGAACACATTCTGTATGGTCAAATTTTTGGTTTCATATAAAGTCGCTGTTTAAACATGAGGATGAATTAAGCTTACATTAACATGAAGCACACCACTTTGGCCACTGGCCAAATTGTCTACCAGTTTGATGCGTCACACACCTCATTTGAAAAAGTTGAATCCAAGATGGCGGCATTCAAGATGACCACCAAGTTGGTGTCATGGCCTAACAGGTTCCCCCTTCCCCCACAGTTAGTGTCTATATTGGATCACCGTCTGCCAAACCTGTTTTCATTTTATATGGGTGCTTTCTTACTTTGATACACCCTGTATGTATGTATGTGTACATACACACACCGGCCACTTCATTAGGTGCATCTCCTTGTCTCTACACTCCACTTGTCCACTTAGTTCTGAGCACTAGAGCAGTAGTTCTGCAATTACAGACTGTAGTCCATCTGTTTCTCTGTATACTTTATTACCCTGTTCTTCAATGGTCAGAACCCCCACAGGACCACCACAGAGCAGGTGCTATGTGGGTGGTGGATCATTCTCAGCACTGCAGTGACACTGATGTGGTGCTGGTGTGAGTGGATCAGACTGTGGATCAGACCAGTGCTGCTGGAGTGTTTAAACACTGTGTCCACTCACTGTCCACTCTATTAGACACTCCTACTTTGCTGCTCCACCTTGTAGATGTACAGCCAGAGACGATAGCTCATCTGCTGCAGCACAGTGCAGTGTTGGTCATCCACTAGTGCTTCATTAGTGGTCACAAGACGCTGTCCACAGGGTACTGCCCGCAGGACGCTGCTGGATATTTGTGGTTGGTGGACAATTCTGACGATTCTGACACTGAGGTGTCCAGCAGCACTGCTGTGTCTGATCCACTCACACCAGCACAAAACACCACCACCACGTCAGTGTCACTGCAGTGCTAAGAATGATCCACCACCCACATAATACCTGCTCTGTGGTGGTCCTGTGGGGGTCCTGACCATTGAAGAACATGGTTATAAAGTCTACAGAGAAACAGGTGGACTACAGTCTGTAACTGCAGAACAACAAAGTGCTCCTATATGGTAAGAGGAGCTGATAAAGTAGACAGTGAGTGCAGATACAAGGAGGTACACCTTGCTGTCTTGTGATAGCCTTTTCCAGCTTTGTGTTCATCAGTTAGTTTAGATTTCAGAGTGCAGCCAGCTGGTTAGAAGAGCCTATGGCTGCTTATTGTTACAACAAGGTTTGAGGTGTCAGAATATTTGCTTTGAAATTTGCATCACCTGGCCTTTCCTAACAATGACTGTAAATAAGCCATAGCCCTAACAAGCTAATTAAGGACCTATATACATGTATATATATGACATAGAAGAGAACCTCTTCAACCACAACTATTTGTCATATTTACCACAAGTTATTTATGATTTATGAGAAGAATAAATCATTGAGCAGAAAGCTGGGCCTAAAAGTCTCCAGGTGTTACATGCAGTCGTATGCAAATGTTTGAGCTTTTCTGTCAAATTACATTAAAATGTTTTGTTGACGTGGGGAGGAAAGTACACATCCCCTAGACTCAGTCTTTCCCGACTCTGGTCCTGGAGTCCACCTGCTCCCAACACATCTGAACATATATTGTTTTATGTTTGTATGTTTCAGTATGTTTTATTTTGTTCCAATTATATCAAACTCAGCAAATCGATAGAACGTGCCTCAGAAATTCACTTACAATGAGACCAGTCTAACATTTGCATATGACTACATGTGTTTTGTTTTATTTTAATGTAGCATTTCGGAATTACCTGTTTTGTTTTAACCCTATAAGCCCTTTTGTGGTGCCTACATCCTCTCTGTCAGTTCCCTAACTTCAACTTCTACCAGCAGTGGCTAAAATCCCAGTCTACAGGAAACTCTCCTCAGAATTGAGGTGGTTGGTGTGGTTCACCGGATAACACCACTAACCTCCAGGGAGCTACCGCCCCATGTGGGAGATGGGGGTTCGATTCCCGGGTCTGGGTAACTATACACCAATAAGAGTCCTTGGGCAAGACTCCTAACACTACATTGGCCTACCTGTAATATGAATGACCTTGTAAGTCGCTCTGGATAAGAGCGTCAGCTAAATGCCATAAATGTAAATGTAATTGTGCCAGGGACGGCATCCACCAAATCTGGCCCAACAGCACAATTCTTTGATGCAAGAGTGCCCGGGGTCCAGAAACTTGTGCAGTACATGCCAAGTCCAGTTACATCTGTTATTGGTACTCGTGGAGGTAACACACGCTATTAGGTACATTTCAGTCACAGGTGACCAACTTTTTGTCTGGTGAGCTTATTAGTTACATGGTCTTAATATTGGAATGATTTTGCATAATTCAATAAAATTGGTGGTAATAGGAACATGTGTGTACTATGCAATGTCTGCTATGTAAATACACTGTTTTTATTTGCTGTCCCAAATGAATAATGCACTGACACATATCTTCACGAGCTGTTTTCATCTGCTGTTCATGCAAGCTTGTGTAATCGGCGTGTTATATTTGATCATTCTTTGTTGTTTGACACACATGTTAAACAGCTGACAAGATCTTGCTTTTTCATTTAAGAAATATTAGCAAATTGAGAACTGTAGTGTCAAATGCAGAGCTGGAGATGATAACACATGCTTTTATTTCATCTCGTACTGATTACTGTAATTCTCTTTGCTCCTCCCTTAGTTTGTCAGCTCTTGATCGTTTCAGGCTATACAGAATGCTGCTCCCAGATTACTTGCTAGGTCAAGTAGATGGTCCCATATAACCCCTCCAGTTTGATTTTTAATCTTATGTATAGAGCATGGGCAGACTCCTATGTATGTGGCTGACTTCATCCATATTTACCAGGATGTTCTCTTAGGTGCAGTAAGTTAAATCTACTGTCTGTTCCACATTTATTTATTGTTTATTTATTATTATACACATTTATTTATTATTACTGCACTGCCTTTTTATCTTTTTTATCTTATGAGTTTTACATATTTTTCTACAGGGCTACAGTTAAATCTGCATTTTTTTTTTGTAGATAGACTTTCTTGTATATTTCTTGCCTCCTTGTGAAGTGAAATATATTTATCCATAGTGTACTGTACTATGTATAGTTTATAGTTTAATAGTTAATATTGCTGAGACGGTACCTACCCACTTAGGTTCCATACTGTACAACTCTTTTGTTTTTGTATTGTTTCACTGTGCTGTATTGTGAAACTGCTACTGGCTGCTAAATTTCCTCCGGGATCAATAAAGTATCTATCTATCTATCTATCTATCTATCTATCTATCGTCCTGTCTAAAGACTTGTGGGGATCGAGCATTTGAGGACTTCCAAACTGTGGAACATATTGCCTGATTTTTTAAGATCTGCCGACTCTGTGGAACCTTTCAAAAAGCAACTCAAGGCTTAACGTTTTAAACAGCCGTTTAGATAATGTTCAAGGCAGCATTGTTTTGTATTTCATTTTTATTTTTTAGTGTGTGTTATTTGTGGTTGAATATTCTATGTTTTGTAATGATTCTGTAAAGCATTTTGTGACTGAAAAGTCTCTATAAATAAATTTTACTTAGCAATGTTGGAAATGGTAAAATACTAAATCTGAGTAAATGGTTTTTTTGGCCAAACAACATCCTGCATGCACCTCCACACCAAGACTGGATTTTTGAACGATGTGGTTTTAGACCAAACAATTCTCAAGACTATCATATTAGCAACCATTTAGTGTAGTAGGGTAATACTTCACTATGAGAGGCATTTAATTCTCTGTACATCTCCTTCCTATCAAGACCACCATTCAGACTAAGATTCCCTAGATTGGAGCGTTCACCGTTAACGTTGTTTACATTGTAACCTTTAGATGGCGCAGACATTCGCAGAACATTCTGTGCAATCTTTTCAGACCCAATTTGTTGAGAACTTTGGAAACCCGGCCCAAATCGCACGCATAGCGTGACAGTACCCACTTATCACTGGCATGGCCTCCTAACACTTGTGTGAAGCAGTAGCCCCAGAAGAAGGAACCCAGAACCAGCCCAGACTCCGTCTTGCTCCAGCCGAATTGCTTCGCCATTGTAACTGCACACACTGGCATTGCCATCCGGGCCCAGTGGAGCATGCAGGTGACCACCAGCAGCATGAGCGTCCACATCCGAGCAAGCGGCCTATTGGACAGCGGATAGGTTATTATTAACTACAACACACACACACACACACACACACACAAAACAAAACTTACAGTGAGAGAGGAGATAACGATAACAATAACTTGTGGACTTTTGACACAGTAAAAACGAGTATCACTCAGGTCTGCTTCATGTTCATCGCCCGAGCCGTCGAACAACCTGTTTTACAGGAAAGGCTTCAGGTTCAACATGACACTAACTCAAACATGCTGCCCCTATAATAATACAGGGCTAAAAAGAAACACAGACAACGTCTATGCAAAGCAGCAATGAAAGTGACGTGGTGCGTCTGGTCAGCGCAACACAAGCACAGCCTGCATTCTGAGGCCTTCTATTAAAAGGCATGCACTGTAGCGTTACAACCAGCCTGTACTTTCAGCTTTAATCCGATCATTCGTTTCTGACTGGGCATCATTCACATGTACAGGTTCATCATGATGGAAATCTATGTAGGCAAAAACGTCCTAAAGTCACAGATGCCAGAAAGGGTTCTAGTGTCACCAGTGAAGACACATATTTGATTCCCTGAATAGAAAAAAAACTGACAGGTTCTTTTGTCAGATGTATTCAAACCGGTCTCCAGAGAATACCAGACCTGTTTTCCCAGCTTACAACATGGAATCTGGACTTCCCTAAGGAGTGGCTTGAGACACACAAACACATTATATATTATATATATATATAAAATATATAAGTACTATATAAGTATATTAATAAAGTATAACGTAGCTGCTGACAGAACGGTTTCTTGGGCCGCTTTCGCCGCTCCCTGGTTTGAATTTACTTATAGTACAATAAGCATTTTAGAAGAATATGACTTAAACATATATAAACATATACATAAATATGTACTGTAAGTGTATTAGATGTTCATGACTATGCTACATATGCTACACTAAGCATGAACTTAGGCACACTGTCGTATAGTATACTGCACTTACAGTATATAACAGAATACTAAAACTGCGTTTGGCTAAAATATATGCATGTAATAGTTACATGTTAATCACCTGGAATTACTAATAACCGGACATTCCAATCATGTGACTGATGAGTGCAGTGGTAATATTACAAGAATAATTTAACCACACTTTTAGTGTATGATTGGGCAGCCAAGACAAATATACCTCAATTATGAGTGGCAAAATAGTCAAAAGTAGCTACTTAGTACAAATTAATAGTTCCAAAACAACATACCTAAGGTTACATTACTATTACAGCACAATGTAAGCCCACCTCCAGCCCTAAGGGAAGTGATAGTTCTCTTAGATGTCTTGTTTTCTTGGCAGCTTCGTTTTTTTTTTTATAAGCACATATGCTGTATTGACTGTAGGTACATTATAAGATCAACACACACAGGCAATCATCTTGAAATCTAGAATTTTGGAATTCCTTTAAGCACAAGAGCAAACCTTCCAAGTAGGAATTTAAGTACAGTATAAACGTGTTCTCCAAGCTGCACCTTACCTGGGCCATATTCCTGACTTGTTGTCATTTGTTTCTGCTCTCTCAAGGCTGTTCGCACACACATGGTTGGAGGCATTGCTCACACTGTCCACTTCTGAACTGAAGCTGACCGGCTCGTCCTCAGCTTCCATTCAGCGTTTACCCAATATCCTTCATGCAGCAATGATTGAGTGTTGCCAAAGGCTGAACTACCGAAGAGCTCATGAACTGGAATGAGCATCAGGCACTACTAACTGCAGGACAGGACTGACAGGTAAAACACGTAGGGGGCGGGGTGGGGTGGTTAATGAAAGGGATGAAATGAGCTTGACAACAAGCACTGGCGAGGGCACGCTGGAAGCTTATCAGTATCCTACATAAAGGTGCATTTATTTCATGAGCTTAAAAAAATAAAAAGGCAGGAAGGTCAACAGAGCAGCCTGAACAGCCGGACACCTTTGTTTCAAAAGAAAAGTTTTATTGTACCTGTAAATTGGACTTTAAAAACAGGAGAGGCTTGGGAATGGGCTCTTGATGAATAAATAATACTAAAGATGACAACAATGTCTAGTATGAATTAACTACGAACTTCAGCAGCAAGTATAAACGGAAAATAAGGAGAAGAGGGGACACAGCCAAGTTTTTACAAGGCATGGCGGCTTTGTAGTGACTGCAATGGCAATATAAATATGTGCATTTAAAGTAAAAATAGCTTATGATGTCAAATCTAAAAAGAAAAAGCATCCAACATACCCGTTCACCCACTTCAGATACTCATCATCTTCTGCTCCCCATACCAGTAGGTCCGTTTCCCTTCCATGTGGAAACGCAAGGCCAGAATTCACACACACACACACACACACGTACTGTAATGCCAAAACCACTACCTAGCCTACACAAGGCACAGCATAAGCACAAGTCTAGCAGATATGGGTGAGAGAACATACCAGGCAACCTTGTTCCATTCAACAACGCACAACAAACCTGTCATAAGAATTCAGTGTCATTTTCCAGAGCAGACCAAACCAACCAAACGTTCCCAAAGCTAGCTTCGCAAACCTGGGAACGTGTTTATAGAAAAACACATTTTAAAGCTTAACACTTTCCTTAAAACCATGAGCTGATTTTACCCGTCTAACCTGCGGCCTAATTTAGGCATTAAAAACTGCACTGAATGAACATACGCGAAAACACAAACTGACCAAAACCAAAAGAAGCTGAAATGCCAGTGCTTAAAAACCAAAATGACTCGGATATTCACAAATAAAGAAACCAATACTACGGAACTATTTGCGACCTGCAAATGGGCGGTGGACAGCAAATGTCATTTTTCAGAAAGCTGATTACATGTACTTATTTGATTACCATATCTGCTCTGAAAAATACCATATACAGTTGTTTAAGTTACGTCTTTTTCGTATGAGCATCAAAAAAATAATAATAATAAAAAAAAAAGGACTTATTCATATATATGATTTACATATACAGTCCAGTCAGTGACTGCTTATAAATAAGGAGGTGGAAAGAAAAAAAAAAAAGCATAGGTGTCCATGTTTTTTAACAGTTTCTACTTGGGGTCCTCGATTGTGCCCTTGCTAAGGTCTGTCATTTTGGGATATTTGACTTTTTTCTGGTCCAGTTCATTCTGTGCCCATAACAAGAGCTTCAGCAGCTTTGCCAGCTTCGGCGTCGATTCCCTGTTCTCGTAGTCCAGCACTGCCTGGTTCACCTCACTCCAAACCTAGGACAAGAGACAGAAGCCTGAAACTAGAGAACTGCAGCTGTGGTTTACAAACACAATGATGCCACCTTGTGGACAGGAAGCAGATCATCTGAGCCCCACATCTGCAGAACCTTGTCATAATACTCTTCATAATATACGCCCATCTAGAGTACATACTGGGGATGCATGACAATATTAAATCCCACTGATATCAACATATATTTCCTTTAAAGCACATATCAGCATTTGATGATACTCTGGAAGGGCAGAACCAGGGTTTCGCAACCCGTGGGCCACATACCACCAGTAGGTCATGAAGCACCCTCTAGCTTACAGTTTCTACACTAGTCATCAAAAGAATAGTTACACAAGTAGTTGCACCCAGAAGGAATCTACCGACAGGAATGAAACTTGGTGGGTAGGTTTGACATTGTGAGACATGCGAATGGTTTCAAGTTTCACGCTCGGCCACACATAAGCAAGGACAGGTCTTATCGCTGTACCTGACTGACCCAACAGCCACAACTGCGGACATTCAGCAAGCAGTGATGGCCTTAATCGGTTCTCCTGTTAGTGCCAGCACCATTGGCAGACGGCTGCACGGTGCAGGACTACATGTGCACAGACCGTCAGCAAAGACTGCAATGGTGTTGTGCCACACTGTCATGGAGTGACTCAGAATGGCACAGCTTTTGTCTTGGTGGAGACGACCAACGAATCTGTGTGTGGAGGCACCGTGGTCAGCACCAAGATGAACGGTTTGTTGTCATGTGTCACACGTCCAGAAGGCCTGGTGTCACTCCACCTACACCCCTACCGCAAATCTGCACGAACTGTGTGAGGATATTCAAGCTGTGGTCGATGGATTATCACAGGACACTATTAGGAAACTGAACCGTAGCAATCCGACACGTCCTTCTGGGTGCAACTATTCTTTTGATGATGAGTGTAGCTCCGTTTTGAATAGCTCGAGTTTGATAAAGCGGGTGAGCATGCCCCCGAATGAAACAGCAGATCAGTGTCAGTTACGCTAGTGATAAGGTCACAGTAGAGCCTCTTGCTCATCTGAAGCATGTTAAGCTGCAATCAGCAAAAGTACTGAGAGGAGCTTGGGGCTAACAGTTGATCAGAGGAGGGTAGGTGCTGTTGTCTGCTAGGTAGGATCAGAAATTTCCCTACAAAAAAAAAAAATACTAATAATTAATACTGCTAATGTCTTATATATGTGTAATCCTAGTTTATCATAGCTCAGCAACAACGCAAAGCATGGCAAAACCATTCCTGAGTTAATCCACCTCTTCAACTATTCAAGTGTTAGTGCCTGTGAGGGGGTTCAGGTCAGGTTTGTATTTCAAATTAATCAGGCCCGGTCTGGTTGGGTCTCAAAGCTTTAGGTATGGGTCATGTTTAGGCTTCAAATTAATGCACACCTCCAATCATGGCACTGTGAATCAAAGGGTGCCTAGACTCCCACTAATGATATTTAAACATGCCATGTTTTATGTTGTAATAAACCTGTTAAAATGCTAATTTAGGAAATTTCAATGCACCTAACGACAGTAAAACAGCTTAATGATGGGAATTTTTTGCTTCTTCAAATCCAACACGCAGCGCCCTCACCTTCTGCCGCTGCATCATGTTAAGAAGGTCTCCAAAGGGTGACTCCTCAGGGTTGTCAAAAGCAAGCAGGGCCAATGTTCTCTCCATCTCAGTCAGACACTCCCTGCTCTCTTCACCTTGTTCGGCCAGCTGTGACTGCGCAAACTCAAGCGCAGCCTCCGTTTCCCGTAGACGAATCAACTCGATCAAATGCTGCTGCTGCAATGGGGAAGAACCATAAACACCATATTAACTAGCTGGAGGACACACCTTCCCGAGATTCCCATACAGAACAATGTGTTCACCTGAAGGTGGAAGTACAGGTATCGGTTGGTGTCCAGAAGCTCTGGATGAAGGCTGTTGATAAGGGAGATGGCCTCCTGAATCTGCCCTTTCAAAATCATCTCCCTGATTTTTATCCTTTCATCCAGCGAGTCCAGATCCACGCTGGGCTCAATGCCCGACTCCATCCGGAACTTCTCAGCAGCCTCCTTAAACCCCTCTGTAAGACAGAAACCTGATTATGGACCTTATTTTAATTCAGGCATACTTGTTACAGAAACAGTCAGTCAAAGTAGTTACATGCATCACTTTGTCCATACAACTGCCTTAATGTTTATTTACAGGAGTCTCTCATCATTTGCAGCCCACTCTTCCGCTGACTTGTGATTTATGTCCGAGCAGAACCCTGACATGGGGTGTCTGTATCTGTCTGGTTCGGGACGGCACACTGACAGCCTTTAAGACCAAAAAAACCTGGTTCTTGAACTGATTCTGTTCAGGATTCTTAGAACCTTTGTGCTATGCAAGGAACCTAAAATTCTGCGTTTTAACCAGTTTTTATTAGAACTAAGGAACTTTTTTCACAGTATTAGCATTTCCTCAGCAGACCATTGGGTGCCTCCATTTTTGCCTGCTCATTTCTCAACAAATTACACACTCATGGATGTCGTCACGGTTCATGATGAAGAACCTACTATTCTTCAGTTTCAGCTGGGAACTAACTTAGCGGGTTCTGAACCTACTTATTTTGGGTGGAAATATCAAAAGGTTCACGAACCGGAACAGAACGCGTTCCATGTTGGTGGAAAAAGGCTATGGGACAGTTTGACTGACAAGCCAAACCACCAGACCTCAATCACCAGCTTTCAAAGAACAGCCAGATGCATGCCCAGTTCTTGGAGGTGTGCGCTAGAATTAGGGCTGAATGATATGGGCAAAATATCAAATTGCAATTTTTCTGCCCAACCAATATTGCGATTGGGATTTAAATGGCAAACATTTTCCATGCGTTGAGGTCCAGGGCTTTTTCTTTCAGGCTAAGAAGACTAGTGTATCCACTTTTTCTGGCTTGAGGCTTGAAAGAAGCCTGTTAACTCACCAGACTGCCAGTTAAGACTGCCAGTTAATGATGGTTGTGTACATGCACTAAACCCAGAGACTGTGTCTGACTAGTCTGACTCATCTACAGGTAGTTCACAAGCTCTGTGTTTTTAGCTTCAATTTTTTTTTCCACTTCAGATTTGTTACAGCATCATGATCAATACTGTAGGCCATGATAAAAATTGCAGCACTTGTGAACTTGAAAAATGTGCATCCTTTCAAATTGCAATTTCCAAATGAAATCAATTCCTTTTTGGGGCCCTAATTTTCCCCACTTAAGATAAAACCGTTTGATAGTGTAGGTTGTAATTAAAAAAATTGCAGATCATGCAAATTTTAAAAGTGCATTCTATTAAATTGCAATTTCGGTATAAGATATAACGATTAATCTTCCATCCCTAACTAGAACGGACCTGGGAAAGACCCTGGTGCACTGCTCACCTGACAGACCTGGAGCTGGTATTTATACTTGGGGTCTGGTTACCAAGTATTAGAAAAGAAATGATGGCTATTCGTGGAAAACAAGCCACCAACATCATGCATACCTGTTACTAAGTAGTTCATGATGAGGCGGTTCATATCTGCTCTCTGAATATGCACGTTGTTGAGTTTTTCCATCCACTCCTCCTTCGTAATGTCTTCAGGCTTTTCCGCGTAGCTCATCATGGACACCGTCGCTCGAGTCTCCTGTAAAACTGAGCATCTTTAATCAGTTCATTGCCAGTGATTGATCACAAGATCAGCTGCTGTGTGTGAAACGTTTCCACGGTCGCTGTTACTGTTACTTAAAGCCCAGTCACCCGCTGTAATGTGCTGACATGCGACAGCTGCTGAGGGTCTGCAGTGACTGAACGAGCAGTCCGTCAGTACAGAGTTCGTATTTTCGCGGTTAAGCTGCTAAAGTAAACACAGAGGGAGAAACCTCTACCTTGCCCGAGCCGCTTTTATTAGCCTTTAAAACAGCACCGGCGCGGTCTACAGCCACCTTAAACAGTTTCAAATTACATTTAATGGCACAAAACGAAATAAAAGGTCGTTAATCTGAGATTTTCCTCATTGGTGAAGCAACCCGATCGCGGCCTCGAGAGGAAGCAAAACATT
>CM067484.1:3606124-3726789 GCA_034552555.1 Semaprochilodus insignis | reverse complement strand
ATGCAGAGCAAGGCCCATGATAAGTCAAGTCAATGTTTAAGTGAAAGAACAAGAAAGCAAACAAAAAATATTTTTAGAAAGAGAAAGCCATTAAAAAACACATCTAAAATCATCATACAGTTTCCGAAATGTATTATTAGACAACTTTTTTCTCAGGTTTAATACACTGTAAAAATCTCCCTTCATTTTACAACCCATTTAGGTGCACCAGACATACACAAACATACGCAGACAATCTTCTCACCGGGTTAGATTGGCCAGTGAGGTATGGTTCAAAGTCATTGTCATGGACCGTTTCCTTTTGGTGAAGTGAGCCATTTTGCACTGAAACAGAAAGCACAGCTCGGTGACAAACCAACAAACGCACAAAGCCCTAAAACTGCATATTGCACATCTTCTCCAGATTTAGTCATTCGACAAAGTAATTTTTCCCAAGTCGGCTGAATCCTGTAGCACTGAACTTCCCTACACATGAAAACGCCTGACAATGGTACGTCAATTACTAAAGCAAGGTGAGGAACTGTCCTACCATAGCGTCACATGACATCACTTCATACCTGCAAATGTAGACTAGCTTCTGTGGACTGGAGATCTGTGATTTTCACTGCTGCTACACTCAACGATTAAGCCGTACATTTATTTCCATAAAGCATAAACAGTGGTTGATTTGACCGTGATGGCAAACTCGTTTGCACGAATGAGGAAATACACAGGCTCGGTCATTATTTACCTGGAAAATAATCAATCATCTGAAACACTGTGCAGTCTAAAGGCAGACTCTGGATGCTCCAGTCATATCCTCCATGGTTGAAAATGATGTGTACACGTAAAGACAGCATTAACCCCGGTAAGGTGCTGCTTGACCTGACGCTGCCATATAAACCGTGCTTGAAATTTCATGACGCTTTTATTACGATTACTGAGGAAAAAAACATGGACATGCACGGAAATTCCCGTTAGGCCACCGCACAAACGGCGACTTACATCACAATACATCTCACTACCACCGGAGACCTTATCACGGGCGGATGGCGATGCTTTAGTTCCCCTGTGAACCATCTTTTCCTACCTAGCTTCGTTCATCTTCGCCAGGCTGACAGCTTCATTTACCTGACTAGCACGAGCATGAAAATACGAGGCACCGCTGAGGTTAGCCGTGTTAGCTTACCTTTAGCATCTTGTCCTTTTGACGTCTTCAGGTTCAGTTGGCGTAGATTACCCAGAAAAGATGGAGGGGAAACAAATAACACATTTCATTAACTTTGTTGGCTTTGACAACACTCTATATGCGCTCTGCATAAATATGAAACACGTATGTCCCAGGTTTGCTTTGCAGTTCGGCCCTGCTCTTTTCGCGTTAGCGTCCCTCTTAAGAAAACACGTCAAATGTCGCTGCAAACTGGCGAAACTGCGGCTTTTATCGAGCAGACAACAACAATTATCGCCATATTAGCGACGTAGGTTAGCCGTAACCATGCTAACTAGCCAGATACCGATATTACTAGTCATAACGAGCAAATAGAGATATATTGCTAGCTTATATAAGCTAGCAAAAGAAGAGTGCTAGCCCGCTAGCTAACTTAAGTTGACTGCAAATGAAGTTCTGTCTAGAGCGTCTCCGTTGCTACTACATCTAATCCCTCAAGCGACTGACGGAAAAACGTCCCTGAAGCTAACTGTGCATTATGTTCGGGTGCTTAGCTGGTAGTATTGCCACACGTTAATGTGACCGTGTGACCAAGCGGCAAGCGAGCTAAAGTGCAAAGCTGGCCGTCCGCAATAGCCGCTGGCTAACGTTAGCTAGCTAGCAACAGCGGAGTGGACGCGCAGTGCCCGTTTCTCGCAGCTCAAGCCGAGGCCTCAGCTGCACTCCGAGCCGGGAACCAGCCACATATAAGCACATATTCCTCCGGCAAATGGAGTAGTGGGGAAGCCTACCTGAGGATCAATACTGGTGGTAGACATAATTCATCAACAGAGCCCCTTTAATCGGCAAGAGTCTTGAAAACTGTCGGGTTGTTGAGCGTATTTCCAAAGCCCGTGTTTCCTTCTTCGGGTCCTTTTGCTGGCTGCTATTTTTTTCTTTACGGCACGATCCTCAGCAACTTCCACGGCAAGATTGTGCCAATCCCGATACTGGAGTACACCACGACCCGGTCCGCACCTACTTCTGCGGTTACTATAAGGTCCAGTGTTTTAGATTTAGTCCAATTCCGCTCCGCGGCGTGCTCTTTCGGAGGTTTTTCCTACTCCTCGCAGCCTTCAGTTTATTGTGCAGCCCAGTTCACTTCCCCCCAGCTCCATCCGGGATCTGCGTACAGCGGACTGACGTCACGGAGACCGGGTGGCCACGCGGAGGGAAACGATCGGAGAGGCAGCTAGCAGGTTTGATTCTGGACTGGAAAAATTAGAATATCAATAAACAGCTGTTTGTATACCAGGAAAGCTTAATTTCCATAAAACACCCCAAGTTTAGTTACTGTTCTGGCACAAATTCAACCTGATATACTAACAGTAAAAAACAGAAAATAATTAAAACTTGTATTACTACCAAAAATGAGTATTATTTTATTATATTACTTCTGTTTTTGTATATTTTGGAGTTGCCTCTTTTTTTTGGTGTCTCTTGTTACTTGTCGACTGTTAAATAAAGTTAGCAGAGGAAGAGGACGAGTGGAATGCTGGGATTGTAGGAACGGTTACGTCGATTTCCCTGTATTTTATTTAACGTTTATAGGAATTGAACACGTTTGGCTGGTTTCTGACATAGTCTGAGTGCTATCAGTTTCCTTTATCTGCAGGAAGTGAAACGTGTTCCAGCACATGGATGACACAAGTAACAGTAAATCATTGTGATGACCTGTTCATCTCTCAGACAGACCCTGGTTTTGGAGGTGGTGCAGATGATGAACACATCTTCTGAAATGACTGCAAGAGGGCGGCTATATGTGAGTAAAGTAGTTTATGTCTCCGTGTGTTTTCATGGTCATGTCCCAAGCGCTGAAAGACAAATTAAAGCACTCTAAAGTTACTCCAGGAGAGAGGAACAAACAAAGCTCAGCCACACGCAGACTGTGCTTCTGAGAATTCCAAGCCTGAAACTCACATCTGCTGGATTTCCGCATTGATGAGTGATAAAATGTGGTCTGATTTTTATTTAAGTCACATTTATAGACAAACTCAATCTAACTAAACCAATAACATACACAAACAGTCGTGCTTGCCATGTCTGTTGGTGAGCGCATGGAGTAACATCCACAGTGCAGGCTGGAAAGAGTAAATGGATCCCCCTTCACCAAATGTTTCCTGTAGGAATTTTGGACCATTCCTGTGGGTTTCGGTTCAGGAATGTCTCTGGGACGTCCTGCTTTCACGGCCCTCTTCAGATCATACCACCTTTGTCAGTTATGCTTAAGTTGATTTACTTGTGTGCTTTGGGTCATCGTCTTGTTGGATCATCCAACATCTCTTCGACTTGAGTTCATGGACCGCTGCCCTTAATACCCCTTGAATTCATTGTTGATGCCATGATCATAAACCTTCCAGACCCCGAGGCAGTGAAGCAGCCTCAAACCATGATGCTCCCCCCGCCATGCTTCTCAGTTGGGATGAGGTTTTGGAGTCCCCTTTTCCTCCAAACATAACAAGGTTTCACTTTTGTCTTGTCTGTCCATAGAACCATTTCCCAGAAGATTTGTGCAGCACACAGAAAGCCCTGACGTTACCTGTAATTGATCGATCAGGTTATGATCACTTATTTCCTTCTATTTAGTTGCTCAATCCAGGTAAGTTGTTTGTACTGGCTGGGTGTACTTATTTTAGTGAGTAGAACAAACTCAAAAAGACAAGCAATAAGAGAACACGGGGTAGAGTTACCCAGAATTCCTAGAAAGTTGGTTTATTTCGATTTATTAGCTCTTATTTTTCCTTCAGGCGTTGCTTTCAAATAAACAACACATTAACATGTTATATCTGGGTTAAATGCAGGTTTCGTTGTACCTTACATGTGTTGGGTGTCCTAACCATCAACGTGTTTAGTGACTCTACTGAGTGGTCAGCTTGGTTGTAATGAGACAACAATTACTGCCCGTTGTAACATCTACTCGAATACTGCCATTAGAGTATGTAGTTTTGAACACTCTTCTTCTTCTTCTTGGTACACATTTTTTGTCTGCTAACTAGTCCCCTAGTTTTCAACATATCGACCCCGTTCCAACTCCAAAATGTTCGGTCTGATCAGAGATAATGCGCTTGTATACAGCTTTTTGGTGGGATGTACGGTTTCCATGTAGCAACAGATCTTTTTCCCCATTAAGAATGAATGGGATGGAAAATTGCATGCCCATCTACTGTACTTCTGCTCGACCTAGAGACACCTTTTCTGATACACCATCTCAAGACAGACCCCCAAGCACAAATTCAATGTTGTCTCGTCTGTTTGTCTTTTTTTTCTTCCATCCCTCTTTCCCCACCCATAGAGTCCCATTCATTTTCACAACCATTCAAACTCTATTGTTTCCTTTGACCTACAGCCACCAAACTGAATGTACTCACTCAGGGCAGATCCCGAAGCAGCCACAGCCATACAGATCCACAGCCATACAGACAGACACTCCTCTGTGTGACGTTTTTTCATCCCTTGTTCCTTCCATAGCACCATTTTACTTCAGGAAATTCACTTTTCTAGTTACAATTAACACTGTTCTGAAAATTAAAGAACAGTTACTGATGTAGTTACTTAAACATAAAAGCTCAGTTTATGCAACAGTTATGTACAGTTTGTGTGATGTATACTAATACTTTGCTTGTTAAACATTGAGAGTATTTAACTAGTATACATATAATTTCAATGAACTTAAAAAACTGAGTTTTTAAAACTTAATTTGAGACATCAAATGACCTCAAATGATTTGAGTAAACTTAACTTATTAGGGCATACAGTGTACCGGTGGTCAAACTTGAGATGTGCTGCAGACAGCAGTGACTTCCTTTGTAGCTTCCTACCATGGTTTTGTAATGAGGAACATATGAACAAAGTTTTTGTTGCAGTTTGTAGAGTCTTCTCCTTGTAGAGTCTTCTTCTTGCAGCACATAATCAGGGCAGCTGAGTGGATTATTGGCTGTAGTCTGCCAACACTTCATCATCTCTACAACAGCAGGGTAATGAACCGTCACGTCTTGCCTCTGGAAGAAGATGCAGGACCATCAAAACTAGTACAACAAAACACGCTGACATGTTTTGTCAAGAGCTGTGGCACAGAGGACTCCTCTTACCTTAAACCTGAAACTTTAAACCTAAACTGAACCAGCAACCCAGTTACTGTATTACAGTAAATCTGTATGATAACACAGCTGTATAGATGTTAAATGTTGTTCATCATTCTGTAATATTCTGTATATAGTAGTTTTTGTATGTTTAATATATAATATATATTTTAGAATATATGTTTACTCTGACCTGAGTATACACTCATCAACAAAGAATAGTTGAACCCATACATTTAATATAAATTTAAGTTGCCCTTAACACCACGTCACCATCGCCACAGCCTGCAATGGTGTTGTGCAAGACTGTCACAGAGTGACTCAGGATGGCAGCGGGTTATCTTCAGTGACGAGTCCCGCTTTTGTCTTGGTGGAGACGACCAACGAATCCGTGTATGGAGGCACCGTGGTCAGAGCCAAGATAACCGGTTTGTTGTCACGTCACACGCCCAGAAGGCCTGGTGTCACTCCCCCTCCACCCCTACTGAACAATCTGCAGGATCTGTGTGAGCATATTCAAGCTGCATGAGATGGATTTACACAGGACACCATTAGGAAAATCTACAACTCCATGCCGAGACGTCTGGCATGTTGAGTTAGCAAACATGGCGGCCCGACGCCATACTGAGAGACACTACTTCTGTATGTGTAGCTCAATAAATATTGATCATATCAGTCTAAATGTATCATCAGTTATTGTTCCTGGTAACCTTTATCTTCCTTCCCAATAGCACTGCAATCCCACACCTCCTTCTGGGTGCAGCTATTCTTTTGCAATGAGCATATATTTCTGATTTACTTAAGTTTCAAAAAGCGGGATCCATATTCCAAATGAGATACAGGACACTTTGTTACACTTGTTTGGAATCCTTCAAACAGGCATCACATTGTTGTACATTACACAGTCAAATGATGCTCTGATTCAAAGTTCTAATACATATGCAGATAAAGAATCTAAGGGATCCATATGAGACTCCATAACAATCAGAAAAAGAACCAAAAAATATCCAAAAATAAAGGAATTTGGGGTCTTTCTGGAATCTTGTATTTAAGCATTCAGTAACTGTAAATAGTAATTTTGATGCATGGTAATTGTGCATAATTATGATTGTAGCTGTCATGTTATGCAGTGATTCCAAGTGTCAGATATTCAAATAACTAAAAAAAGATCTGAATTCCCAAAGAACATGCCCAAGGAGGGGGCAGGGGTCTTTATTGGAGTTTCTTATGTGGTTTCTAAACAACTGTAAATAAAACTATTAATTTTTATTTTATTTTATTTTTTTAAATTATTTTTGGTTTTGATTCCAGGTTTTGCATTCAATATGACAAAAACAACAATCTAGGGATCCATGTGCTCCTGACAGATGATCAGGGAAAAGCGAAATTGAATTCCTTTTCTTTTCCTATTGGAATCTTACATGCAGGTATGATGACCTGGGGATGATCCCAAGAGCCACAAAAAGAATGTCTATTTATTTCAGCTTAGCATTTCAACGTAGTCTTTTTTTGGAATTCGATTGCATGGTGGAGACCAAACAGTGGTAACAGTAATTCAGGCTAGCGTGCTGAATACAGTGTAGAGCTGCTTGTGTGTTATAAACGTAGGTTGTTGTAATCTGAGTTTATGTGCTGCCGGGGCTGTGAAACCTGCAGAGTCAAGCACTTTTCAAAGTGTGCCACTTAAACTGATGATGTAAAGCCAGGAAGAGGATGTAAAAGATAATGAACCCTCGGGAGAGTTACCTTCCTCATAGCGTGCCTGCGCTTTAATTTCTCCAGAGTGCTTATGGAGTTTGTGTGTGAGAGAGGAACAGGAGTGGGTAAAAAGAGATGCAGCTCCCGTATTAAACACCACATCGTTTATCAGTTACATGGCATTATCACTATTAAGTCTCACACATCAAACTCAAAGCGGTTATGAAGACTGTATCTGCCACGGATGTGAATAGAATACAGATACCGTGCTATTTGGGTAGCCTGTTAGTCTATGTTCTGTTCTGATGAGGCGAGGAGTCTAGTGGTTGGCGTGGCGCAACAGATAACACCGCTACCGGCTAGTGAGCTACCACCCCATGTGGGACACCAGGGTTTGATTCCCTGTCTGGGTGATTGTGCCATGCTACACCAATAAGAGTCCTTGGGCAAAACTCCTAACACTGCATTGGCCTACCTGTAATACAGGTACATATACAGTGTTTAGCTGACACTCTTATCCAGAGCGACTTCCAACGTTGATCATATTACAGGTAGGCCCGTGTAGTGTTAGGAGTCTTGCCCAAGGACTCTTATTGGTGTAGTGCAGCAGAGCCACCCAGACTGGGAGTCCAACTCCAAGCTCCCACATGGTATGGTAGCATCCTGGTGGGTGTTATCTATTGCGCCACACCAACCACCATACCACCAACATTATAAGGTGCTCTGGAAAAGAGCGTCAGCTAAATGCGGTAAATGTAGTGTCAAAATAATTGAACAACATGGACCAAATCAAAAAATTTATTTCACTTTTTAATCCACATCACAGACCCATAACTACAGTAACATAATGATCACACTTTCACATTTATAGATCTAAAGGTAACTTGTAGAATTTGATCAATTATTACATTACAAACCTCAAACCACGAAAACATTAAAGACAGTATATGAATTTCAATAAAAACAGAAAGCAGTGATTTGTAAGTCCACTTATACTTGCATTTAAATTAAAAACAGTTCAAAGACTGTAAGTTATATCTTATCATATGTTACACTCATCATCACAAAAAGAGTTGCACCCAGAAGGAATCAACCAACAGGAATGAAACTTGGTGGGCAGGTTTGGCATCGTGAGACATGCGAATGATTCATGTTTCATGCTCAGCCACACATATGACGTAAGCAAGGACGGGCCTTATCACTGTACCTGACTGACTATATTAGATCGTCCTGTTGCACATACTTTGCATTCTGACTGTGCTGTTGTGTTGGTAGCATCCTTTGCAAGTGAAGGATGCCTCGGAGAAGAGTCCAAAAGCAGTTTGAGCAGTTGGAAGAGTTTGAGTGGGGTCATATTGTGGGGCTCTGGAAAGTGGGATGGTCTTATTGCCATATTGCACGCCATACCGGTCTTACAGATACTACCATAGCACGCTATTGGTGGCAGCGGATAGAAGAAGGAAGCACCAGCGACATGAAAGATCTGGGAGACCTACACGAATCACAGAGAGGGAGAACTGACAAATTGTCCAACATGAACCAATTGCCACGATTGCAGACATTCGGCAAGCAGTGATGCCCTCTATGAGTCAGACGACTGCACAGTTCAGAACTTCATGCCCGCAGACCGTTACGACGACTGCCCTTAACACCATGTCAGCGTCGCCAAAGACTGCAATGGTGTCATGTCAGACACTATAGTAATCAAGCTGCATGGGATGGATTATTAGAGGACACCATTAGGAACCTCTTCAACTCCATGCCGAGGCGCTTGGCATGTTGCGTTAGCAAACATGGCGGCCCAACACCATACTGAGAGATGCTACTTCTGTATGTGTAGCTCAGTAAATATTGATCATATCAGTCTAAATTTATCATCATTTTTTGTTCCTGGTCACCTTTATCTTCCTTCCCAATAGCACTGCAGTCTAACACTTCTTTCCAGGTGTAGCTAATTCTTTGATGATGCGTGTATATGCTCATTCTGAGTTTGATGTTGGCACTGCACTCCAAAATAATGTTGGAAAAGGGCCAGTTTAACTGACTAGGAATGTTATGAATTGTGTCAAAAAACATTTTAAAGAGGGGACGTGAATATTCTTCGGCAAAACAGCCGAACCTAGGAAAGGCCTAACACTTCATGAGCAAGGAAGGGTCGAGGCTCACCACTTGGCCAAAACATGCATCAACAAACAATCCAACAGTTCAAAAACAACATTTGTCAACAAGTGATTGCAAAGACGTATTCAAGTGTCTACAGTGCATAATATGATCAAAAGTTTCAGGAAAGCCAGCGTGCTTTTGTGGAATATGGAACTGACCATATGCACACAGGAATACTTTGACAAACAACTGTAATAGATATTGTCGCTGTGTGCACAAATGCAAGATAAGGCTATCCACAGCATAGCCATTTGTCAGCAATGTCCATAAATGCCACAGCTTCTCAGGACTCGGGCTTATCTCAAATTGGGCTGATGCACAGTGGGAACATGTTTTGTGGCAAAGCTTTCAGAATGTTTATGGAAAGAAATGCACACTGTATTCCACATTGTTACTAGCATACGAGTTCAAAAGACAGGGCTGGGTATTAACACAGAACGATATGTACACAATTTGCCTTTTTCAGGGACTTCAACGCGTATTTCGCTAAGCCACATTCTGCACATGTTACAACAGCATGGCTGTGTAATGACAGAGTATGGGTGCTGGACTGGTCCTCCTGCAGTTCAGACCTGTCTTTCATTGTAAAATATGTAAATGACGACTAGGACTATATGGTTACACAGCTGAAGGCTTGTATGATGGATATACGGCAATAAAAACTTCAGCTGCAGTGTAAAAGTAAAAGATGATGTAACACAGTGGTTTTCCTGGAACGTGTTGCAGGTATAACATTTTAAAAGCACATAAATTTACCAACAAAAAAAAACAACAAAACATTGTTTTTGTAAAGTAAAGATGTTTTTGTACAGTTTTCAAATGAATAGATGTTAAATAGAATGTACTATCGCTGCTTCCTGCTTTTATCAGCATTTCACATATTGTCCCAACATGGAATGTTTCTGGTTTGTGGTCAGATTGTGTCAATAATAAAATTAAAGGTGGACATGACTAAATCAGGCCATGATAAGTGTATTAGGAGAAATGCAACCTGAGCTTTCTCGCTGCGGCCACTAGGTGTCTCTAATGATTCCCCAACTTCAAGTTACTTAGAAATTCACTGTCAATTTCATGTTTTAAAAACCATAAGTGTGCACAGTTGTTTATAACCGTAAAAAGCACTAACAGCACCAAAATCAAAGTATTTGTTCACCTACAAAAGAAAGACACTGACAAAGTAACAGCAAGTCTACATTTACACTGACTAAAAAGTAATTACAATAAGCAGCTGTGATGGTTGCTTATTAAATGGTCTATTTGCATGATTAAAACGAGATCAAAATGTAAAAAGCTAAATTGTGACTACGTACAATCCCATCTTGGCCTTCATTTACAAGAAAATGTTCACACATACACTACCAGTCAAAAGTTTAGACACACCCAACTAAATGGATGTTGTCTGTGAGATTAAAGACTCTACAGGCTCACACTTAACAGCTCCAACTGATGAGATACATATCCTGATATACCACATATACTCTTGATGTACCACAGTATTATATTTCTCCATATCTCCACCTCCACCTTGCACAATATTTAGTTGTGCAAAAAAACTTAATTTTTAAAAGCTCTAGTTCTCCTTTCAGTTTAGTGAATATTCATGATGGACAGACCAATAGAATTGCTCCAAAACTGCTTAGAAATAAACCTTGTTCTATATCAGCCTCCACTGCAGGTTAAGAAAGTTGCTTCATCCTCCTGTAAAGTTCCATTTTTTAGGTTTTTAAGGTGGACTGTATAATTCCATGCATTCTGTTTTATAGTTTTATTCTACAGTAAAGCATTAAGATAAACATAAGGAGAACCTATATGAGTAGCCGTGTCTAAACTTTTGACTGGTACTGTACAAACATATTGCAAACTATTATTCCTTTCACAAGTAGTTCACTTCCACTGCTGTAAACATTAGCAAAAATGTAGCATCTACGTGTGGAAAAGAAAACACGCGACAGGTTTATGTTCACAATATCTCCAAAAATATACTCGTCTTATGATAAGAGATTCCATAAAAATATGAGTTAGGAAAACTACTTTCTGCATCACACACATGTTCGCTGGAAGTCGAATGTAACTTTAAACGTGAGGACGTCAGTCTCGTATCTCAGATATGGCACAGTCTGCAGATTAGAAAGGCTGTTGATGATATGGAGAGATAATCGTGGCCTGGATTAAGTGCACAGATCTTAAACACAAACACGAGTCGTTCATCAGGTGACTGTATTTTATAGGTTACTGTTCCTTTTAGAGAAATGGCTCCATCCTTTCTTCTTTGTTCTCTTTTTCCACATGCTCCCGTCTTTGCTTGACATTTGTCCACTGGATGCTGCTCACTTATACAGGTCTGAAATAAGAGACAACATGGTACAGACATTTAGACATACAGACACATATATGCCCACACCTGCCCTAACCTGGCTCCACACTTTCAGCTTTTATTTGTACTCAGTTCTTTATTGTTCTTGCTTTAGTTTAGCGTTTATGTCTTGATTATAGACTAATATTATAACCAGAGCTTCACAATATGGATAAAGTAATTCCATTGCTGCATTGCATTGAACATGATTATACAGTATGTTACATATTAGTGACCCAATAACATGGCATTGCTGAGGATTAGCCGATAGATTTGTGTTTAATATACATAAACGCTGGGTTGCACCAAAAAGGAAGTTGACATGGTGTTAAGGGCAGTCGTATTAAAGGTCTGTGTGCATGTAGTCCTGTGTTGTGCAGCTGTCTGCCAATGGTGCTGGCAATAACAGGATGACTCATGGAGGACATCACTGCTTGCTAAATGTCCACATTCATGGCTGTTCGGTCAGTCAGGTACAGAGATAAGGCCCGTCCTTGCTTAGGTCACGTGTGGCCGAGCGTGAAACTTGAATCATTAGCATGTCTCACAATGTCAAACCTACCCACCAAGTTTCATTCCTGTTGGTTGATTCCTTCTGGGTGCAGCTATTTGTGCAACTATTCTTAAGATGATGAGTGTACATTGACTCATCAAAACACCTGCACGCTTTGATTGGTCCAGATGCTCACAGCGTGTTGTAGAAACAAAACACTGTCGATAGTTAGAGACTAATTTGCATATCGCTACTTCCATAATACCACAGTTTTGCAAAAGCCAACATCTCATTAACCTTTAACCAACAATATGGTGTGGAGCCCTAATACGGACCTTGGTCAGCACCATGTACTGGATACTGCACTGCACTTGCTACTAAATGTTAATACAGTTGCATAAGCCAAAAAAATAGTGCAGCCAATGCATGTGGGGTATATCTATATTCTTAACAAGGAACTTTTGAAATGTCTTGGTGATTGGCTGACAGGTACATGGAAAACAGTACCCAAAGGAAACTTTATAGATGTTCTGCTATTTTACTATTACCAACCTTATACATACAGTGCCAGTCAAAAGTTTAGACACAACCAACTAAATGGATGTTGTTGGTGATCTTAAAGATCTTAGACTTAACAGCTCCAACTGATGAGAGTCTGAAACAGTACATATCCTGATATACCACATATACTCTTGATGTACCACAGTATGATATTTCTCCATATCTCCACCTCTAATATATATTTAGTGGTGTAAAAACTTTGATCTCTTTTTCTGCACAGTGTAAAAGCTCTAGTTCTCCTTTCAGTTTAGTGAATATTCATGATGGACCGACCAATAGAATTGCTCCAAAATCTTCTTATATCAACCTCCATTGCAGGTTAAGAAAGCTGTTTTATCCTCCTGTATTCCATTCAGGAGGTGTTTTAAGGTGGACTGTATAATTCCATGAGTGCTATTTTATAGCTTCACTTTTGTTCTACAGTAAAGCATTAAGATACGTAAGGAGAACCTGCTATGAGTAGCTGTGTCTGAACTTTTGGCTGGTACTGTATATAAAAACCAGGAAAACATGTCAAGCAAATACAGCAAATAGAATGGATCTATATGAGCTGTATACATTGTGACATGTGGTTTCTATCACCACTGTTGTGTCAGTAAAGTTTCTCTGCAATGCACCATTTCACATCAAAACACTCTGAACACTTTGCTTTACATTTCAATGATTTAATTATGCACATTTTTACACAAATTAGTGGAAAAAAGGTTATAGATATAGAACCTCTGTAGAGTGTTAGTGACTATAGGTCAGTGCGGTCGTGGAGCAGGAGATGAATGTGGAGTCTGTAGAGTGTTAGTGACTGCAGGTCAGTGCGGTCATGGAGCAGGAGGTGAATGTGGAGTCTACTCCACTAGATGAGGGTCCTTTACCTTTCTAAAGGTACATCTCATTTATGAAGACTATATTCTAAGTTCTATAAGGAGCCCTCTGCTGAAAGGTTCTTGAGGGACCCAAAAGTGATTCCTCTCTGGCATCATTCCAAAAGCCTAGGTTGGCAAGAGTCCACTACTTTAAACAAGACTTGTGTTCCTTCTGTGGTGTAGGAAGCCAAAAAAGTGGAAGAAGTAGGGAGGTTACACTGTTTTGCAATAATTTAAGATAAACTTTAGCTTCAACCATAGTTTTAAAAGCCATGTATGGTGGAGAGGTGCATGCAGGGCATTGTTAGGCAAATACAGTACCAGTCAATTGTTTAGAGACGGCTACTCATAGAAGGTTCTGCTTATGTTTATCTTAATGCTTTACTTTAGAATAAAAGTGAAGACATCAGACTATAAAATAGCACTCATGGAATTATACAGTCCACCTTAAAAACCTCCAAAATGGAGCTTTACAGGATGATAAAACAGCTTTCTTAACCTGCAATAGAAGTTAGAAAGATTTTTTTTTCTAAGCAGTTTTGGGCCAGTTCTTTTGGTCTGTCCATCATGAATATTCACTAAACTGAAAGGAGAACTAGAGCTTATACACACACACACACACACACACACACACACACACTCTGAAACGCACAATACACAAAATACAGAAAACAGAAAAAGACCATTATATGACAGGACAAAGGGGCTTGCTTCACTTACAAGTGTCCTCTTCCTCATTGAAGACGCTGACCACATAGCAGCCGAACACGAATCCCAGCAGCTGTAGGTAAACAAAGAGAGGCTAAACCATTCATGTACAGTCATGAGCAATGTAGTTTATGTGTGTGTGTTTGGGTGTAGCAGAGGTTGAAGTAACAGGGAATAACCCTCAGACTCTAAACACACTGTACTTACTGAAATGACCAGCTGCAAGGTGCTGTGCAGAACCTCTATGTACTGGTACTCCAGCATACAGCCTACAGTAGAGATCAGTGCAGGACTGTCTTCACTCTGCCACTTAGCTGCTGGCAGGTCATTGTTTTCACAGCCCGGTCCGTTGTCCTTCCACCAGGACCCATGGGAGGACAGTCCCAGAGACATGTAGTTACTCTCCTAAATCATTTTAGAGACAATGCACCATAAGTATAGGTGACATGGAAGAACACTGTACTGAAATTGTATTGTAGCAAATAAATAATAGTGTATTTTTTGTGATCAAGAATATTTATTGTTTACAAGATACCAAAGGGATGGGGAGCAACAGACAACCAAAACAAAAATAAAATAGGAGACATGGACAAATTTATATAAAGGAGGAAATCTCCATATTCGTTGCATTCAAAAGAAATTCCAAAATACGCAACACAAGTTTTTTGACCATATTTTGACAGTCATGGGTTTAACATAGTTAAGTTAGCTGCAGTAAACCCAGAAAACAGTAGTGTACTCTGTATAACCTTTAACCCCACATTAGAGTTGTCATGCAGAAGACACAGACATGGGTCATAATTCTATTCAATATCTATTAACACAGTATTTACATATTTCCAGAATTTTTCAACCTAGGGACATTCCCAGAACACATGTAAAAATGTGCCCAGGGTTGTGTTACTACATTATATGACAATAATGGGTAGTCTGGAGCTTCATTTGAAATCATATGGTGTAAGGTATACTATATTAATATCCTTGTAATGGATAAGTTGCTGTGCAATATTTTTTGATGTCCTATCAAAATTAGACCAAATAGTTCCCCACTCCGTAGTTAAGACAGCAAGTTCCTTGTTCCATAATAATAGTAGATTTCTTAAAGCAAGCCATCCACAGTGAACATGTTTAACAGAGCCTCTATATTCAAGATTTAGAGGCCGATTGTTCAGTTATCAATCTTAAGAATTATTACAGAGAAGCGTCTTCCCACATGTCATCATACTCTGTTGAACACTACAAATGCACAGTCCACACTGTTCTTATTGATCTTGAATTAGATAAATACATACAAATCCATATTTGGGACATTTTTCTCCCTTCTTTCTTCCTTCTGCATTGCACTTTTTGTTTACTCCATCCTCTGTACCTAATGTCTCAGACTAATGCTTCTTCTCGTACTCCACTTTTATATGCCTTAACATGATGTGTCACTACTGACACTTTAATATACATAAACAACTCCGCACAGTGTAAAGTTTACAGGTATGTAAGGTATGGTGTGTGTGTGTGTGTGTGTGTGTGTGTGTGTGATTGGGATGTGTGTTTTGTAATTTGGGAAATGTTGTCAGACACTGGGCACTGTGAGCTACTGTATATCCCTCACTTCTAGCCATATGCCCTCTCTGTGGTAGGCACTACCATTGGCATCAACTACCCCATAGCTAAGCACAGAATAGCATGAATAACACTGCTGCAGGTAATACCCACAACACACTCAACGCAGTGAATGTCCCTCCTCTTACAGGGAGAGCCTTGGGCAAAGAGCCTTATCACATCGCCACTTCATTGATGCCACAATACCATTAACGATCACGCATAGAGGAATGACTCCAAGCCACCAATAAACCACACATTCCTGAATTTGAGACATGTTGCTGACTTCGGTCCAAACATTTATTCATGAATATATCCAACCTCTTCAGCAGCTGTCCTCATTTGTCACTTTAATTAGGACAGACTACCAATATGGACATAATGCTACGTATGTCATTGGCACCCGGCACACCCACACTAGCTGCTAACTGTTACAGGCTGTGTGTGGACACGCTGTGCATGTATGTTAGGAATTTGGGGGGAGAGATGGAGCTTCCATAGTTCAAGGGCAGAAAAGACAGGTGGGGAAGTCCTGCACAGACTGCCAGCTGGATATGGTCACAGCTCTTAGCCAAGATGCACAAATAAGTTTTTCAGAATGACCCATAGCAAAAAGCTCTCTGTCATAAATACAGATACATATATGAAAAAACTGGTATCATGTAGAAAGATATAATGGATTTTACAACAGCTTGAACTGTGTAAGGAAATCTGATATACAGCTCTGGAAAAATTTAAGAGACTACCTCAAAATGATCAGTTTCTCCAGTTTTACAGTTTCCGAGCAGTTCTGTTTTATTCTATACACTACTGGAAACATGTCTCCCAAATTCCAGATCAAATACTGTATTTTAGATCTGTTTATTTAGAAAATCACTAATGACGCCTCCAGAAGCCTGTTTATTGAAACATGCTCGCTGTGCATTTCACCCCAGCCACTGCTCGCCAGTCTTTCTGTAGGTCACTTGAGGTCATCTTACGGTGGTTAAGTGACATTGGAATGAGGTGGCGCTCATCACGGTCAGTAGAGAGTGGTTTTCAGCTGTGTATGTATAATCCATAATGGCACTTCATTCTGTACAGCACTGAATATTAATATGTATGTAACATTAGCGCTCATACGCTCATACCTAACATATGTCTACCATGCTGGTATCTCTGCTATGCTGAAAATGGTCCACCACCCAAATAACATTTGCTCAGTGGTGGTCCTATGGAAATCCATTCCCTTTGCCTCATGTGGCAACAGATGGGCTACAGCCAGTGAACCTGCCAAGTGCACCTATATGGTTTCATGTATCTGATAAAATGACAAATGAGAGTAGTTACAAGTTAGGCATATCTAATAAACTGATGCATATGAAATCATGTGAGTAGTAAAGAGCAGGACCACTTACCTTAGACAGACCTCCCAAATCAAGGTAAAGGCAACAGATAAAGATGTTCCATGTCACCCAGAAGACAGTCCAGACTATGTACTGGGAGGGAATAAGATACATGTGACCACAACTTAAAGTCAAGTCATGCCTAGGCATATGCCATATATGTAAATAATGATACACAGTTTAATTCTCATGTATTTGTTGTTCTCATGTATTTTGATGTAATCAATGAATTATAAGCCTGAAGTCACCAGACTAGCCTTCTTGCTTCCTAGCCTTACTTATCTGCCCCAACTGACGAACAACACAATGTAAGCTCAAGTAAACAAACATTACAGCTGCCCTCAGAACAAAGCCAGAGGTTTTGTTATAATTACATGCATTGTCTAAACCCAATAAATAAAAATACACTTCATTTACATCCTGTCTGTTTATGTTTATGTCAGTCACATAAACATACGACTGTGAAAGCTAACAACTATAGGAAATAATTCTGGTCAGTTTTGCTGCAGTCAGGCCATTAACTGTAACAGGCCTCTTCATATCAAAATTATATCTGTACTGATAATTTGTTCTTACAACAAAAATGTTTGCTTCATGTTACTGAGTTAGTTTATTTACAGTATCTTATGCACAGTGCTGCAGATCAAAGAAATATGGTAAACTTTGCATACCAGTATAACATAGCGGGGGTGGTACTGGATGGCCCCAAACAGTCCAAGTATGACCACGATAATGTGAAGAAAGTTGACCAGGATTGGAGCCCACTGGTAACCTAGAAAATCAAATGCCTGCCTCTCCAAAGCAGTGATCTAGAGGGAAAGAGGGAGAGAAAGAGTGAGAGATTGATCTAAAGATATTTCTAAATAAACTCCAATAACAATAACCGATAATCGGGTAATACATATTCATAATACATGGCGTCCCGACCCCATACTGAGAGACTCTGCTTCTGTATGTGTAGCTCAATAAATATTGTCCTTATCAGTCTAAATGTATCATCATTTATTGTTCCTGGTAACCTTTATCTTCCTTCCCAATAGCACTGCAATCCCACACTTCCTTCTGGGTGTAGCTACTTTTTTGGATGATGAGTGTATGAAATGCAGTGAGCATAAAAGAACTCCAAAGATGGATTAATAATGTTATGTAAAAATCACATCAAGCATAACAGCTGTTGTAAATATCTTGGTGTATGTTGTTATTCAGGGTGAATGTCTTGCTCTTAGGTGTACCTGCCTATATGTGCAATCAAACCCTACATGTTCTGCATACAGGACATTATGTTATCCATTTCAGCGAATGACTGGGCGCCAAATTATTGGTCGAATTATCGACTGAAATGATCATAACAATAAATTACATTTTTCCATTCATGGTCTGATAGCTGATGCGTCGTGCACCCCATGTAGAAAATATCCCATGTTCCCAGTTATACCCTCCCAGTAGAAGAGAGATTGACATGTGGCCCGATCTCAGTGATCCTGAAGACCTCCATCTCTGCTGGGTCTCCAGAGATGCAGAAAGGAAAAAAAGTCCCTGGCCTTTATTTCTTCCACATGCTAGCCCCTTTCACTCAAGGTTGCCTAGGTAACAGAGCCAAGGGTATACAATGCATGTCACGGAGAAAGAGAGCGGGAACGAGAGATAGATGGGTGGGGGGATGAAGGTTTTACTTCGAGGTCATCCACTTGATCACTCATCTGCGAGGTGATGGGTGTAGAAGCGGGAGGGGGAGCCTGTTCTTTTTCATATAGCTCTACAGCCGTCATAAAACCAGGGCCTTCTGCTCGCTCCCACTGTCCACCCATCCCCCCATACACACACACACACACACACCCATCTCTCTCCGTCTCTTGCCATTACAGTGCGGCAGCTTTCTTTAGCAGTGAGTCTCAGAGGTTCTGCCTTTGATCAGCTATTGACACCACGTGTGGATCATAGACCACAGAAATGCAAGCAGAGGTACACAAACATCGACACGACCAAGCTTGCATAAATATGTCTAATAAGAATAAGCTAATCATGTCAATGAAGTGTAGATGCTACATGATGCTGTAGCGGTTGGTAAATTGTGATTTTGGCATTTGCAGCACAGCTTAGAATAATGTAGGCTGAGTACAAGCCACGTTACAGCACAATCTAGCTGTAGAACCACAGTGTGGCCTTTCCTCCTTCTCATGATGGTGCAGTGCGACAACAATGGAACATCACTGGGTGAATGATCGGAATGTCAATTTCATTTGTGCAGGTGTTAACTGAATCCAGCACGACACTGCTCAAAGTCTTAGGTGCATGTGTTCAGTCTTAGGGGCATGTACTAGCTTGGATGAATGAATGAAGATGCAGAGCATTTGAATATTAGAGTCGCACACTGATTTCAGAACCACAGGGGTATTGTCTTTGGATCGATTGTTAGACTTCACTGGCATTTTAAAATGAAACTTTATTTATGTTTATTTTATTATGGATGATGGTGTAGGCCTACTGTGCTTGAATATATTCAAGGTTCAAGCGTTTATTGTCATATGCACTGAGAAAGAAGCAGTTGCACTGTACAATGAAATCCTTACTCTGCACTAGCTCCTTGTAGCTCCCTACAAGTATTAACAACTATAATATAAATACTACCTACTAAATAAACAAGCACCAAAAAGATAGAGAGGAAAAGAAAATGTGTATATATATATATATATATATATCTTTTTTTGTGCTTCTTTTATATATATATATATATATATTTTTTATATATGTACTGTATTATATATGGACTGTATTATACATATGCATAAGTCTGAAAGTCATACTAGCAATACTAGCAGAACATTTGTACAGTATGCGGTATCAGTGCAAATGACAAAACTGTGCAATAGCAGCCAATCATAGACTTAAGTATACATGTATCGTACAGATAGTATACATAATGCAGTATAAACATAATATTGACCCTTATATAGAAGTGATACAAATACCACCATTTTATTCATTTTTACTACTTTTGTACCCCTACAGAACTGTTATGCTAATCCATCTCAATTTAATTCCACATTTATTTCTACAGTTTATTACTGTATACAGTAGTGCACGAATTCCTGACAACAAGAGGAACAAAGAGTGCAACTCCCGACAGATTTCTTTAAACAGACTTAAGCAAGCCTTACGAAAAGAATGGAATCTGTTATGAAGGCAAAGGCCGGACACACCAAACCCTACAAATGTTATATGTAATGCTGGAAGTTTGTGTGTAAGTTCCTGTTAAATGTGCTGAAGGAGTGATGGCCGAGAAACAGCCAAAGAAGAGAAGAACAAAGACTGAGAAAGAAGTTCATAGATCAGGCAAGGACGTTTCAACAGTGGAAAGACCTCAGAGAGTTGACAGTGAGGCGTTTCATGGGTGGAGGGACCTTTATGAGGCTTCGTATTCCCATTTTCTGCTTCCACCTTAAATGGCACAGCAGTTCCATAATGGCACCTGAGGCACCTAATTGTGACGACTGCACCTTTGAAGGCGGACAGAGGCACTGCCTACCACCAGGCAAGGCAAGCAACTACTTGGGCCTCTAGGCCTGTGGGGGGGCCCCTCTGAGGGTATATATATTTTGAGGTTTATTAATTGTTGTTTATATTTATATTTCAAAAATAATTATAACGTGAACTTCTGAATAAACACAAAAAAAAGTTGTGACTTATAATGTAACATTGAAGATCGTTGTTTGGAGGGGCCTCCCTGTAAATTTTTGCCTAGGGCCCCGACAGTCTCTAGAATCACCACTGAAGGTGGAATGAGAAAAAAGATGACTTCAGCTTCATTGAGAGTTCATAGGAATGGTCAGTGTGGGTCAGTGTTGTTTTGTTCTGTTTGCTGATGTTCAGGAAATTAACTAGTTAGCATTGCAGCAGCAATTACAGTGACGTTTTGCTAACGCTAGTTACATTAATCACTGTGTTGTTATTTGCTCTTATGATATATGATGATATCTGTCTGGACAACATACGAGGTTTTTATGGCCATTAGGATCTATAGAAACGAGTCTGATAGCAGGCTGTCGCTCACCTTGGGAAAATCTGCTTTTAGCTACAGCGCACCAGCGAGCTGGAATTCCAAAACTTGGCTCGCAGGTGTCACTGAATCATTTTAAACCTTTAGTTTCTAGCCACCTTCAAACGGCCCGTACAGAGTTTATCATCTCTTTTATCACTTGTAATTTTAATATTTTATTGTTCTTATTTTATTACATTATTATTCTTAAGCAAGTGTTTATTCTTTTACTTTTATTCTTATTTTTATTATTTTACTTCATTTTATCCAAATGCTATTACTGTTTTATTTATTCATTTTAATTAGTTTTTATAATCTTTATTTTTAATTGTAATTTTAGTTTGTCTATTTACTCTGCTGAAATCTCATTCATTGGTTTATTACCTTGGTTTTATTTATTTTTCCCTTTCTTAAATAAATCAGATTTTTTTTTAATTCTTTGCTCCATTTATCTTGTTTGGATTTTATGAACTGTTTATGTAGCCTTTTTCATTTTGATTTAACCAGATTAAAATCTATTTCATTTTATTTTTCAGTCCCTTAAGGATGTAAATGCTCAGCTGCATTCAGGGCCATCCACAAAAAATAAAGATTGATTGATTGATTGATTGATTGATCTTGTTGGAGATGCATGTCTATGAATTTGGGGGCAGACCTCCTGAAGGAGCGCTGAAGGAAGAAGTGTATTTGTTTTGCTGCTGAGTTCAAATATCAACAGCCGTTCTCCAGAATCATGTACTGCGTGTTTACTGGCTGTTTTGCCTGGAAATGAAATAAACAAAACCGTGGTCACGGACTTCAGCACACCATTCATGTATAAGCATCAACATCGACAAATTCTTGTTTGCTTACGCTAGAGCTACAAACCAATGACCTAAGCAATGAAGCCCACAAGTAAAGGCTGACCTCTTTCCACTCAAGCCCACACGGCACAGCGTCCACAGCCTCGTAGCAGTGCCTCTAACCACACAGCGTGCTTATAAAAAATTCATTGTACTACAACAGTTCACAAAATGCCATGGCTAGATTATACCTACTGGAGAGTGAGGTCACTGAGATCCTGCTAGAAATTTCCCAGAACGTAATTATATACACACCCCTGAGCTTGTAGTATGCACAAGGCTACTTACTTATGCATAAATAAACCTACGGTGACAGAAATGTTACTTCGTTTTGAGTGTGTTTATGCTGAGGTTCTGACCAAATTAAACAATGAGGTGAAGTAACGGAGAACTGGTGCAGGAGAAAAACACACTACTTGCATGGAGAACCAAGTAAATTCTCTGTTTATATTGCTAGTGCTCTGAGATACGTACACCAAATCTGTCCAAACAGGCCAACCAGAGTCGCATAACCTGAGTGCGGACACTTCGTCCCACTGGACTATAGCTAGTGTCCAAGTCTTTCAATTGCAAACTGAGGTTTGTTCCTCCATTGGCCAATACAGAGCATGTCTAGTCTCAGTACTCACCTGTGAACAAAACTGGTAATGTGTTTTGTAGATTTGTGGTGGGAAGCCACATTTTTGGAGGGAAGAATTGCAATTCTTTTTGGAATCTGTCAAAACTACCGTTAGACAACAATGCAATAATTCCTACTAAAGCTACCCTTAGGAATAAACACACTCACTCGCTCACTCATCTTCTAAACCACTTTATCCTCCTGGGTCGCAGGGGGTGCTGGAACCTATCCTAACGTTCAATGGTCGGAAACGAGGAAGCACGCTGGACAGGCTGCCAGTCCATCGCAGGGGCAGACACCCAGACATACACATTCAATGGGTACACACCTGGGGGGGCAGTTTAGCATCTCCAGTTCAGCTGACTGCAGGTCTTTGGACTGTGGGAGTAAACCAGAGCACCCAGAGGAAACCCACACAGACATGGGGAGAACTTGCACACAGAATGGACCCTGGACTCCCCAGCGCTGTGAGGTGACAGCGCTACCTATTGCGCCACTGTGCTGCCCAGAAATAAACCAAGTGTTGAAATGAAACTTCTTATACTTTGTTTATTCATGTCCCTGGTCATGTTCAAGGCGACCTCATTTTGCTTTTCCAGTTGTCCCTTTCTTTTAGTGTGTTATGTGGCTGTTTGTGCATGTAAACAGTCTGCAAGGTTATACGCACCCCAGTGTACACACCAGAGGATGAAACTCCCTCCTGCAGAAAGCACTCTTTGTTGGAACTCCAGCCCTTTTTTCGGTTCATCATGTGACATCATCTTGTAACACAGTCCCTATTGCCCGTCTACCAGCTACAAAGCATGGCACGTCCTCACACAACACACAGAGAGCTAACACAGTAGAAACTGACCACTCTGAAACATCAGTGAACTTGCAACAGGATGCTTATACCGAATAGAGTGGGCAAGCTGACCAGGCAGAGCACACTGGGCTTTTTTCAGGGGGTGATGGGCTTAAAGACATGATAACAGAGTGTATCTGTCAGAGAGTGTATACCCTGTTATGTTTTGGAAAAAAACTTGAATGGACCACAAATCTAAAATTATGAACTCTGAAAATAAGCATTATGGGTTGCCATAAAGCTAAATTCGTCATATTATACCAATTAAAAGACAACATTCTCAATTGTCCTGTAATCTTTGACTGAAGACCGTGACTTATAGAACGTCTTCGGGTTCTTGATTAAGTCACCGCAGAGTCACAGGACGAGGAAAACATTACACTGAAATAACTTCCATATGAAATTACATATACTCCACCAGCTCATTGATCACACCGTGATTTTACTTACTTCTGGCAAGAACTGTTTGTTGGCCTAATGTATTTTATTCATGAGTAACTGATGTGCACGTGTTAATCAAGCAGACTGAAGGCAGCACTTTATTCAGTGTATGTTTCACCTTCCACTCAAAATGTGTCACAGTATGGAAGGAAAATGAATGATTCAAATTGGCTTTTGATAACAGTGGGGGAAAGAAAGAGTACATAAACAGAGGGATGCTGAGTCACGCACAGATGGGGTATGTGAGTCACATTTAATCTCATGAATGCAAGAATTAAACTTCTGCAGTGTAGCATAAAATGTCAGTGTAATAAGACTTTAACTGCAGCCCTTCGTAGAACAGCAGTCTGTTAGCAGAGGTGCAGGTTTACATACTACATACTATATTACATGCTACATTTCACTGAAAGGTATGATGTGGATGCCAAAAACGCAGTACGTTCACATGTCACTGTTCCTCAGGTTTGTCACTGAATAGGCTGGTACGGCTCTGATTGGACCACAAACAATCAGTCCAAGTCTTCGTTTTTGAACATCCATTCGTCTCTTCATTAAAGTACATGTATGAGCATATTTTGCTTTATGATGGCATAAAGTTTTACTTAGAATATGAACTAAATGATGTAATTAAAACTGACTTCATTGGCAACTGTTAATAATTGCTATCTGAAACTGCTGTTACCTCATGCCGGTGTAATAATAACACAAACACAGACATAAATTAATCTACACTAGAAAGGTTTGATATGAAAAATACATTTACTCACAATTTGTTTGTTTTAGATACAGTTTTAGTGTCTTTAAAAATATGAAAAATCAATATACTGTTTTACCGGAGAAACTATTTTTGGAGCGAGAATGACAATCCCTCCAATTATTCAGGACTACTGTTAAACAATAATACAGTACAATAAAAAGCCTGTATAATCAACTTAATCAAGTACTCAATGAATTGACTACAAGCGGATACCAAATTAGTTGGCGAGAAATTTAATATTCGATTAGTTGGTGATCTAGTCACATGTGTTTCTGTGATTGCCGAATGCACAAAGCACAGAATGCACTATTTAAATATAAAATTTACATTTAAAATTTAAATTTAAACAGGTTCTTTATTTACATGATTAAAGGAAAACTGATTTTGTTTTGTTATATTTTATTGATGCTACTTTGCACATCTTTGATTTTAAATTGGGACAGGAAATAGATGTCGGGAGTTTGCATTATCTTTTGTATTAGCAGGAAAGTTCAATAAAACAGTGAATTTTTGAATATCATCTTTATTGTCTTCACTTGTAAGTTAGCAAATGCATGAAACAAGCACAGGCTAAATTTAAAAGCTGATAGCTACATGACAGTTATTTGGTAACTGAGCGATGTATAATCTGAATAATCGATAATTAGTTTCAGTGATCAATATATTATTTAGTTGACACAGGCTTACACTGATTCAGTTCCAACTGATGAGAGTCTGAAACAATACATATCCTGATATACCACATATACTCTTGATTGGGCTTATCGATACGGGCAAAGTATCTAATTGCAATTTTTCTGACCAACATTACAATTGCCATGTAAATTGGCCCTCTTTGGCTTTTTACCGTTTTTGGCTTGACACTTTAACACCGCCAGTTAACCCGCCAGACAGCCTGTTAATTGGGGTTGTGTTTATGTACACGGCACATTGGTCATTTTGTTGGGTCTAAATTATCTGTAGTTGGTTTACAAGCCCCATGCTATTGCTTTTACCTTTGAGAGGAAGAGATCATTGATAACATAGGCTATAATAATAATTGCAGCTCCTGCGATTTAAAAAATTGCAATTTCGATATAAACTATTATCTATAAACTATTATAAACTATTAGTAACTATCTTTCAGTCCTACTCTTGATGTATCACAGTATTATATTTCTGCCATATCTCCACCTCTAATATACATTTTATTGAGCAAAAACACTTTATTCTCTTTTTTTAAGCACAGTTTAATGACTCTAGTTCCCCTTTCAGTTTAATGAATATTCATGATGGACAGACCAATAGAATTGGTCCAAAATTGGTCCAATGTTGTATCAATCTCCATTGCAGGTTAAGCAGGCTGTTTTATCCTCCTGTAAAGTTCCATTTTGGAGGTTTTAAGGTGGACTGCATAATTCCATGAGTGCCATTTTATAGTTTGGTGTCTTCACTTTTATTCTACAGTAAAGCGTTAAGATAAACATAAGGAGAACTTTCTATGAGGAGCCACGTCTAAACTGGTACTGTAGATCTCAGTGTTGTAAACAGAACCCTTCCCTTCACTGAGGCACCCTGAGGAGCCATCTTTAAGTGTGTGTGATAATTGCTGAGAACAACTTCTTGAGTCAACACCTCTATTCAGTCAGTGCACCGGTGTGAAATAAGCCAGTTTGTAAGCCAGCTACACCACAATTACATCTCCACAACAAGACGCACAGAACTTCCAACTGACCTGTTTAATAGTTGTATTATCTGCTGTATCTTTATTCGCCCCTATGACTGAATTAGTGTCCGCTATGCTCCTCCCAAACAATGAGCCGCTGCTTCATCAAAGCCTGAAAACCACCCAGCCAACCAACCACATCTTTAACCAGCCCTAAAATCCAGCCTGCCGCACAAAGTCTGGCCAAACTTGCTGAAACAGGTCGCCATCTCCCAATAAGCCATTAATTTACTCGTAGTCTACGTCCTAAAACGCTTATGCTCTGAAACACATCCACAGCTTCTTACCAGTTGAATAGCGCACAGGAAGACCAGCGCGCATCTCCCTGAGCAGCAGCCCATTCTCCTCCTCACCGACAACAACAGCAGCGGCAGCAGTGCGGGGGAAACGAGCAGCCAGGGCTTCAGTTCTCAGTCCTACAGAACCTCAGTCCACTGGATTCATCTTCAGAGAGCCTGATATTCACTTCCAGGCACAGCCGGAGTCGTGTCTGTTAGCACCGAGTCAAAACACAGGCTGTAATAATAACAGTGGGCGGGGCTTGGCGGGGTGGGGAGGCGCGGCGCTACGTTATGGGCGGGGCTAAGGCGTCACTCAGGTTTGGCCCCCCCTCACTCAAAAGGCCCTACAGGTGGTACATTCAAACATTAAAATGTGTTCCTCCCATACGGAAAACACTGTGAAGTGTACACAGTCCATCTGTTTCTCTGTATACTTTATTACCCTGTTCTTCAATGGTCTGGACCCCCACAGGACCACCACAGAGCAGGGATTATGTGGGTGGTAGATCGTTCTCACCACACTGACGTGGTGTTAGTGTGTGTTGTGCTAGTGTGAGTGGATCAGACACAGCGGTGCTGCTGGACACCTCAGTTTCACTGTTTGACTGAGAATCGTCCACCAACCTAAACTATCCAGCCTACAGCGTCCTGTGGGCAGTGTCCTGTGGGCAGCGTCCTGTGGGCAGAGTCCTGTGATCACTGATGAGGGACAAGAGGATGACCAACACTGCACTGTGCAGTATCAGATGAGCTATCGTCTCTGACTTTACATCTACAAGGTGGACCAGCAAGGTAGGAGTGTCTAATAGAGTGGACAGTGAGTTCCAGCAGCACTGCTGTGTCTGATCCACTTACACTAGCACAACACACACTAACACACCACCACCATGTCAGTGTGAATGCAGTGCTGCGAATGATCCACCACCCACATCATACCTGCTTCCAACCCTACAACTCCGCTAGCTAATTAGCTGCTTCAGTTTTCCCTCCTGTGCCCTGATTGGCTAGTTAAATCCCCCCTTTTTAAAACTTTGGCCCCAAAAGGTCAGAAATACTATTGGGTGTACAGTCATCACAAAGCTGATGAATGTTAAGCACCACCAACTATAGGTCTAACCAGCCCGCGCTGATTTCCAGCTTACATTCTGAGGTCCAGCAGGTGACTTTAAGGTCCAGTTCCCATCTATGTGGTCTGACAGCCTTAATGTGTACCTTCTCATCAGAGTCTACCAATCTAGCAAGGCCAGGTCAGATCAGTGTGGACTTTGGAGTGGATTTGGTTCCTGTGAAATGTTCATGTCGTAGTTTCTGAAGGACTGAAATCACTGTTATTGTTATTCAGAACTATTCAAAACTATTCATTCCAAGCAATTCTGGATCATTCCTGTTGGTCCATTCATCATGATTCATCAGTGTAAACAGCAGCTGCTGTGTTCAAATGATGCATAAAAGTCAAAATCGACAAAAATGGAGATACATGTTTTTCACTGGACAGCGACAATATGTTATTGTATGGAAAACATAAAAGTGATGGTACATGTGTAAAACATACCTCCCCAGTGAGAATATGAATATCCATCACATTTCCCAACCATAATTACTAAGCATGTTTTCCTTTTACCATCATACCATTCGCACTTATGCACCTGGGGCCCCCTAGTGGCCAAATGCCTGAGCTGCAGCCACTAATGGCCACTAATGTCTAGAGTTAACACTCAGGATAAAGACCTGTTTAAATGAAGACCCTGAGTTTACACAGTGTAGATGTGCCTTCAAAATTTAGATGGAATTAAACATTTACATTATTAGTAGTTAAGTTACACAATGACTTGTAGCTTGTAACAAAGAGCTGCTATATGACTACAGTTACAGAATAGTGGTGGGCCTTATGTCTTGATATGAGTATTACACAGTAATTAGCTCTTATTAGAGCTCAGAAATGGAAATGCAGATTTGCTGTAGTTTCTTACCGTATACTAGCCTGGGTTATGAACCTTTCAGCAGGATTTAATGGCTGCACAGACGAGGGCAGAGGTGTTGGCAGCTTTGCAGCCCAATAAAGATGATTTATGTTGTCTCCTGCTGTGGAATCGGACCAGGCAACATGCTGGCTTTCAGTATGATGCACTTTATCTCTGAACTAGTCATGGTCACTATTGATCATGGCCTGAATGGTAGACTCGTGTGAAAAGCACTGGTAGTGTATTTCACTGCAGCTTTGTTGAAGAGAATGCACACACACACACACACACACACGTTTGTTTCTATGAATTGTGGGGACATGACCTAGACTTTTCTAGGTCATTTACCTGGAGACCCACCCAAACCTTCACCATAACTACTGCTAGCCTAACTCTGACCCTCACCCTAAAGCTCACCTTAACACATGCTTTAAAATTTAATGATTTATCCCACAGTATAAGTGTATGAAAAGGTTTTGGTCCCCACAACGTGGCATAAACCTGGTATACCCAAACACATGGCTCTAAATGTGCTCTGCTCTGATTGGTTGTTATGTTTTGCGTTAGTTTAAGAAGTCTTGGCACTCTCTTAAACATTATGGTGTAGAATAACAGTTGTAGTCTAAATAGATGGATAATTGTAAATGTTTAAATATATGACTTCACAAAAGCAATGAGGTCAAACTGGCTGTTCTTGCAGCTTAGAACTCATCACTGTCTAGTAAAAGACATGTATCTCCATTTGTGTTGATTTTTTTGTTGATCATTTGAACACAGCAGCTGCTCTTTACACCGTGTGAAAATTTCGTGATGAACGGGCCAACAGAAATGGCCCAAATCTGCTTGGACAACAGTCGGGTTCCACTGACTTACGTTAAAGATAAATTAGGTTTCTGTAATCTCCTGTAAATTTGCCATTTGGAGATAATTCCATTAAAATAGCAAATATTCATTATTCATTCATTATTATCTTTATGTTCCAATAAAAAGACTATTAACCCTTTAAACCCTGGGGGCTTGTATGTAGGCCAACACTTCAGTTCCTCATAACTATTACTACCAAAATGTATCTATTATCAGTGCTAGACAGTAACTCAGTGAGTGTAATGTGTTAGTGTACTGTAAGTAGTGTGTTGGTGTACAGTAACTCAGTGAGTGTAATGTGTTAGTGTACTGTGAGTAGCGTGTTGGTGTACAGTAACTCAGAAAGTGTAATGCGTTAGTGTACTGTAAGTAGCGTGTTGGTGTACGGTACCTCAGTAAGTGTATTGCGTTAGTGTACTGTAAGTAGTGTTTGGTGTACGGTACCTCAGTAAGTGTAATGCGTTAGTGTACTGTAAGTAGTGTGTTGATGTACAGTAACTCAGTAAGTGTAATGCGTTAGTGTACTGTAAGTAGTGTGTTGGTGTACAGTAACTCAGTAAGTGTAATGTGTTAGTGTACTGTAAGTAGTGTGTTGGTGTACAGTAACTCGGTACTGTGTTGGTGTTGTAGTTGTCATGCGTCTATAGATTAGAATTAGAGAAGGCATATCGATATCATTGAGTATTGATATTGGGGATCAGATATTGTGATTTGATGTTGTTAGCTGTGTATTTCTTCCTGTAGGATAGTGAAGTGCTTGAGCAGGAAATGTTAATAAATGTTCCAATTAAAAATAGCTCATTTTAAAGCTTTCCAAAATGAGGAATGCCAGTTTGATATCAGTATCAATCAATACTCGAGTTTTCAGTATCAGAAAAGAAATGTGCCATCTCTTACTAGAATATTACGTCCTGCATCGTGCAGCCGTCTGCCAATGGTGCTGCACTAACAGGATGACTCATGGAGGGCATCACTGCTCACTGAATGTTCGCAATTGTGGTTGTTGGGTCAGTCAGGTACAGTGATAAGGCCCGTCCTTGCCTATGTCACACGCGCGGCCTAATGTGAAACTTGAATCATTCCCATGTCTCACAATGTCAAACCTACCCACCAAGTTTCATTCCTGTCGGTTGATTCTATCTGGATACAACTATTTGTGCAATTATATTTTTGATCATGAGTGTATTATCTGAATAGTACTCATAAATCTAAGTTTATGATAGCCACCCATCACAAAATCTTTTGCACTTCAATGACTCTAAAAGCTATAATACAGTAATGTAACACATGAAAAGTTTATGAATAACTGCTTAATGCTTGAATTGTTTTCTGATAGTCTTGCAATAAAGTTTCATCCTTAAACACAATGTTTTTCAAACTTTGTTTTTACTCTGAATAACCATGGGCTCCTCCAAACAGGTGGCTGAAAATGGAGTTAACTGGTGCCTACATTGTAGGTATATAGGGCTCCACTGTCCAAAATGTCATTAAAAATGGCAGTTGAGGAGAACTGAGGAAGTGATGGCAAAATCTGAAAGACCGGGAAAACTCTCAGATAGAACTGCTGGTGGATATGCTGGTCAGAAAGGCAAAGAAAAACCCCCATATGACATCAAATTATCTGATTTAGAAACTCATAGGAGACATAATTAATGATCGCTGGTCATTTTGAATAGTAAATAAAATAGTTAGATTTGCTTTGTCAACACACTGCAACCCCCAATTCCTGTCATCACCACTGTGAAGTAATCGAAACAAAGTTCCTCTACGATCCATTTTACATCAGACCGTTCTGAATGGCTTTGTTTATATATCAAAGATTAAGATTGTTGAAATTCCTCTTTTAGTAGTTAGTTTGATACACTAGGGGTTGTAGTTTTAGGTCCAGAGACAAAGTAGTTGGTATAGTGTAGTGGGGCAATGCTTAGCCTTCCACACTGCAGTCTGGGATTCAACTCCCTTCCTAGGAAACCACCCTATGTTAAGACTCCTTGGGCAACACTCTTAACACTGACTCTGTATAAGATGTTCAGATTGTAAGTTGCTCTGGACAACAGCATCTGCCAAATCCTGTAAATATCAATAGCTACGTTACTGAGGGTAGTAAAGATCCCTAAATATTACTTAGCCTGCACACTCACCACCCACTACAGTGTGTTTGTGCAAGGCGTGATGAATGCTTTGCACACTGCTAGTTCTGAGAGGGTACACTTGTCATTGTTTTGTGCTTGCTGTGTGCAGGAACACACATCTCCAGATGGACATTAAGGCAGACTCTTGTTTTTGCTGAGTTTCCAGTTTCAAACCCTTAAGGTTCCCCACCTTGCTGTTTTGGTACATGACCTCCAACTCATTTTCACTGACTTACCTCCCTCCCCCATGTGCAGTGGCATGTCCAGCACAGACCCCTACCTGGAAACAACAAGGCAGCGTTCAGCCCTAATGCATATGAGCAGCAGTGAGTCAGCAAAGCAGCCAGCCGTTACCCTGAACCAGTCATAAACACAGCATGTGGTGCGCTCTAACACAGCAAGTGATGCCAAAGATATTGACTGCTTTTTACTGTTGATTGCTTTCACGAAGTGGTGGTGGAGATGTGGGTGGGGTCATTTTGGCCTCTGTGTAGCTGGACCATAAGGAAGACAAGCAGTTTGGCACATCTCTACAGAAGTGCATGCACCATCTAAATGGTATGACTCCTGTAAGTGAGCTAATGGAAAATAACACTATTATCAGACGTTGTGAACACACACTCAACATCAAAACAACAGTTACACCCAGAAGGAAGTGTCGGATTGCAGTGCTGTTGGGAAGGAAGATAAAGGTTACCAGGAACCATAAATGAGGATAAATTTAGACTTATATGGGCGATATTTATTGAGCTACACATACAGAAGTAGTGTCTCTCAGTACGGCGTCAGGCCGCCATGTTTGCAAACGGAACATGTCAGATGTCTCGGCATGGAGTTGTAGAGGTTCCTAATGGTGTCCTGTGATAATCCATCCCATGCAGCTTGAATATTCTCACACAGTTCCTGCAGATTGTGCAGTAGGGGAGGAGGTGGAGTGACACCAGGTCTTCTGGACGTGTGACAACAAACCGTTCATCTTGTTGCTGACCACGGTGCCTCCACATACGGATTCGTTGGTCGTCTCCACCGAGACAAAAGCGGGACTCATCACTGAAGATGAACCACTGCCATTCTGAGTCACTCTGGCACGACACCATTACAGTCTTTGGGGACATTGATGTGGTGTTAAGGGCAGTCATCGCATCACTGCTAGCTGAATGTCCGCAATCGTGACTGTTGGGTCAGTCAGGTACAGCCATAAGACCGACCTTGTTTACATCACATGCGCGGCTGAGCGTGAAACTTGAATCATTTGCCTGTCTTACGATGTGAAACCTACCCACCAAGTTTCATTCCTGTCGGCTGATTCCTTCTGGTGCAACTATTTTTTGGATGATGATATGTAACAGTCCTAACAGCGTATCCAAGACGTCTATGTATCATATTGAAGTACAGCTAGCCTAACCTATTCTGTCTCGTGATACCACTTCGTACCTCAAGAGGCGATAATAAGTCACTGTAGCTTTGAGTCCGCCATCAGTTCTACATGAAGAAGTAGCCCTGCCCTGATGGCGTATTCTAACCTCTTTTCAATTATGTTGAAGGTGCTGCTCCCAGATCAATTTAGAACAGGTGGCCAATGAAAGGAAGAGTAAACACAATGATGGCTAAAGCGACCTTGGTAAGAAACCATGTTCACCAGTAAACATTCATCCATTCATTCATCTTCTGAGCTGCTGATCCTTTTGGACTGCGGGTGGTGCTGGAGCCTATCCCAGTGCTTATTGGGTGGAAGGCAGGAACACCCTGGAGAGGTCGTCAGACACACAGCCATACACATTCAAGCCTATACCTGGGGGCCTTTAGTATCTTCAGTTCGCCTGACTGCATACCTTTGCACTGTGGGATGAAACCCAAGCAGACACGGTGGGAACCTGCAAACTCCATACAGCAAGGACCCCAGACACCCCAGCCGGAAATCAAACCCAGCCCTTTCCTGTTGTGTGAGGTCCCACTATGCCACCCTACCAGTAAACAAAAGAAGTGATATAAATAGAAGCAAAACAGGGCTTAACACGGGCACTGCTTTCCACCGCTGGAGTGGCTCTTGGTGAGAAAAGAGAAGTCTGATGTTGAACTTGCCGCGTTTCTTCTAGACTGGTAAGTGAACAGCTGGCAATGCTAACACTGAGGAGGACTGACTCTGCATTTCCTTGTTTCTTACAATAGGATTGGAGTATGAATTTGACAGGCTGTGCTATCTTTTATATTGCTCCTCTAAATGGCTCATGTCATGAAAACTGAAAGGTATGCCTTTTTGAAATAAAATAATATATAAATATTGTTAAGGATTCACAACATATCCATCTCTCCTCAGTCCATATGGCCTATATAGTGAATCTAAGCTGCTAAAAGATGCGTTTTAAATGTAGTGTTTTTGTGAGGTCACATATCTGCTTATTCAGTCTAAGCCTCACTCATTCATTGAAGCCTCACTCATTCATTCAGTAACTAAGTGAGTGTAATGTGTTAGTGTACTGTAAGTAATGTGTTGGTGAAGCGAGCCCACCAATCAGGGTACAGCGATCACATTGTGTTGAGCTTGTTTTGACCTGTTGGACAGAGCTTGGTACTAACTAATAGAAACTGTTCTCCTTCAGTGTTCTGTGCTTATGATCATTTGCATAGAAATCAGTGTCAGACTAATTAATGACCTTCTATTAAAGACTGGTGGACTGAGAGACACTAGAGTCTCTTCACCTAAACTGAGTTCAAGAGTCTTGTTCTAGAAATGATAATAGGACATTAGAGCCATAATAAATCATGCTACTGTTACTCTCCATACTTAAGTACATTTGAAGGTAAATACTTTAGTACTGTTACTCCAGTGGAGGTCTAAATGGAGGAATTTCTACTTTTACTGGAGGAGTATTTCACCTTGGGTTTCCCTGCTTAAACAGGTGGTTCCCTGGTGGTAGTGGGCACCACGTAGACTACACCCCTACGTCTGACTCCTGTTCTCCCTGAACGTCCTCATGTCTCTACATTCTGTTTATGTCTAACAGCTGCGCTCCCCCTCTGCGCCACTAGTGGGCGCGCCACGCAGATGCCATTAAAGTGCTGTCACATGGTAACATCGCCCCAGCAAAGAGCGAGACACCGGGCAAGAGGAGGAGGAGGAGCAGCAGGAGGACGCTGAGCCTCAGTCAGCGGAGGAACGGCTGACACCATCCTGCGCGATCTCTAACAACGTGGAGCAGCACGAGCAGCCCGGTCCACAGTCTTCGCTCTGCTGAGAAGCCAAACAATGGGAACGCTCCGAGCCCGTGATGTCAAACGGCACGCTGCGCCCGCGTTCCCCGCCACTCACGATCGCGAGCCCGCCGCGGATAATTGAGTGATGGTGACGGAGGGCCACGGGGAACCAGAGCGATTTTCAGCCGCAAAGAGAGGCCAGCAGGGCGGACACCCCCTTCCGTCTCTAACCTGAGTGAGTAGATCTGCGCGTATGTGTGTGTGCGTGCGTGCGTGCGCGCGCGCGCTTGTCCGCCCGCCAGCCCGAGCGCGCGTGCGAGGAATGTCGCTTTTCCCTCTTTTCACTAACTGCCACCTGCGCTAATACGGTGCTGAATAATAGGACTGCTTCAGCGGCTCGGAGCGAAGGCATGAGGTCTCCACATGCTGGTGCATCCTCAAGTGCACGCTTAAACGAGCAGGGATGTGCCAGTGATAAAGAGCCAGTCACTGGCTTCGTCTGAGACCAAACGACACGTGTGCAGCAGCCGAATGGATCTGCATTGCCCTTTGTGATTACACGGGCAGTGAAATGACCCCCCACCCCCCACCTTACCAAGGACCCCGTGGTGTCAAAGCCAGGGTACAGATGTTGTTTTGCTAGCCATTCCGGTCAATGGTGTTATCAGTGTTATCATTCAGCCCAGCAGCGATGACAGAGCTGATTCATTCAGGTGCCATTCTCTCGCTGCCTTGTTTTTTGCAGCGGTAGCCAGGCGCTGCTTTGCTTATTCTCGCTGGGCGCGCCGTGATTGGTGGGTCTGAAGCCGAGCGAGCGACGAATAGCCGCGCGCCGCAGATCGCCACATATTCCAAGCCGAGAAACAATGGTGTGGAACCTGGGCACTCCTGCACTGATGCATGCTCCGCTCTTGCGTTTCCCAGCTTTATGGCACTCACTGTGGTGGTGATGGTGGTGGTGCATCCTCAGAGCAGGCAGGGTTTGGCTGTTATGCTCACGCGCCGCCCTGCTGTTGCCTCTAACCTGTTGGGTGTAGGTGACTGGGGAGGACTGCAGTCCATACAGACTGACAGAGCTGTTGGTGATGAAGGTCCAGTGTAAGGCCAGAGCTGAAAAGAGGGGGCACAGTCGGTGGTGTGTGTGTGTGTGTGGGTGATCAAGTGTCTTTAGTGCTAAATTGAGATGTATACGCACTGACTCTCACCCCTTAAACCCTAAGCGTCCGTATGTCTTCACTCGTATGACTACGTACATTACATATTATTGTCACAGTTGTTACTGAATAAGAAAATTCTCAAGATTAATACACTCACCGTTAAAAGAATAGATGCACTCAGAAGGAAGTGTTGGATTGCAATGCTATTGGGAAGGAAGATAAAGGTGACCGGCAACAATAAATGATGATACATTTGGAGTGATATGGGCGATATTTATTGAGCTACACGTACAGAAGTATTGTCTCTCAGTATGGTGTCAGGCTGCCATGTTTGCTAACGCAACGTGCCAGATGTCTCGGCATGGAGTGGTAGAGGTTCCTAATGGTGTCCTGTGATAATCCATCCCATGTAGCTTGAATATTCTCACACAGTTCCTGCAGATTGTGCGGGTAGGGGTGGAGGTGGAGTGACACCAGGCCTTCTGGACGTGTGACGCGTGATACCAAACCTTCCTTCTTGGCGCTGTCTTCACCAAGACAAAAGTGGGACTCGTCACTAAAGGTGACCTGCTGTCATTCCGAGTCACTCCATGACAGTCTGGTCTATGTGCATGTAGTCCTGCGTCGTGCAGCCGTCTGCCAAGATGACTCATGGAGCGCATCACTTCTTGCTGAATGTGCGTAATTGTGGCTGTTGGGTCAGTCAGGAACATCGATAAGGCATATCCTTGCTTACCTCACACATTTGGCCGGGTGTGAAACTTGGAAATAATTTAAATATTAATAAGATAAGGGGGGTCAAAGGCTAAGCAGCCAAAGGAACTTCATTTAACAAACCAGCATCAGCAAATGACCACACAATATGAACCTGCTCAAGGGACACTCCAGCCTAAAACTAGCATTTGATATGTTATTTGTCATGTTTTTTTCTGTAGCACAGTGTTGCGACCCTCTACCTCATAGGTTTGGCAAGTGAGACATTTTAGTGTGTTTTTAAATGCTAATTTCAAATTTGATGCCAGTAACATGTTTCAAAAAGTTGGGACAGGGTCAATAAAAGACTGGTAAAATTGTGTAATGCTAAAAAAAAAAAAGCACCTGATGGAAATTCTCACAACTAATTTCCGAAAAGCATTATCTGTGTCATAAGTTAAAACTCTACCATGCAAAGAAGAAACCAGATATAAACAAGATCCAGAAACACCCGCAACTTCTCTGGGCCTGATCTGATTGAAGACGGACTGAGGTGAAGTAGTAAAGTGTCCTGTGGGCCGACCAATCAGAATTCGAAATTCTTTTAGGACATCGTGGACACTGTGTCCTCCGGGCTAAAGAGGAGAGGGACCATCCGGCTTATTACCAGCACACAGTTCAAAATCCAGCATTGATGATGGTATCGGGGATCGTTAGTGCACACGGTATGGATGACTTGTACATCTGTAAAGGCGCCATTAATGCTGAACAGCATATCTCCCAAATGGCAACTTTACAGGGGAGGGCAAAACCTCCTTTAACTATAATGTAAGTCAATGGAACCAGACCTTTTTCCCACCAAGCAATTTTGGGCCATTTTCTGTTTGTCCAATTATCATGAAATTTTCAGTGCTGTGTTCAAATTCTGCATAAAAGTGAAAATGGAGATACAGGTTTTTCATTTGACAGCCATGATATACTGCCTTCCAGAGGATGTCTTTTCAGGGAAGGTCTTGATTATTTCGGCAACACAATCCCAAAACACATTCTGCACGTATTACAACAGCATTGCTCTGCAGTAAAACAGTCTGGGTGCTAAACTATCAAAACTACAGCAATTCTCCTCTGTTCCCAAACATTGATGGAGTGTTGTTGAAAGCTGGGTGATGTAACAAAGAGGTAAATATGGACCTGTCCCAGCTTTTTTGAAATGTTTCACTGACATCAAATTTAAAACGGGCATAATTAAAACATCTCAGTTTCAACATTTTATATGTTGTCTTTATACTATTTTCAGTGAACTGTAAGGTTGAAAATATATTTGCATATACGGAGACCCAGCTTTTAGCTGTCTCCCAGAGGGAAGACTCTACTCAGTCAGGAGTGTTCCCTCATTCCTTATGGGCAAAATCATGAATGGACTCTTGCCCTCTGTTCTTGAAGACCGTTCAACAGTACAATTACAGTCAGAGAGCTCTTTTTGGAATCAGGGTTCCAAAAAAGGTGTGACATCTGGCTTGCTAGTTGTAATGCTAGCTATCTAGCTGCCTTCTATGTTAGCCAGCTAGTGCGGAAAAAGCATTTCCAACAGGCCTCAAGGATCTGGCCCAAAGACCTTGTAGTTTTTAAAAAGGTCTTGCTGCCTTCAAAATACGTCATCATCCAGTCTTAAAACTGGAAACTGTCACTCTAGCGCAGTGATCACCAACCCTTCTCCTGGACATCTACCCTTCTGGAGGTTTGACTAATTCATATCTAACATGAACATATCTATCATATCTTTCAATTAGACTGATCAGGTGGGGTCTTTTGGGGTTGGAGCTGAAGTGTGCAGAAATGTAGATCCCCAGGAGCAGGCTTGGATGTTACTGCTCTCGAGAATACTATGGTACCACTGTAGGAGGAGAGTAGACATGTTTACATATAGTCATTTTTTTGTGATCAGTATTTTTTAATAGCAAGTAAGCGCTTGGAATATCAGAACTATGTTCACAGAGCCCAGCATATGCCCATAGGGTTCTTCACAACAGGCATAGCACAGTGGTTACAGTTAGAGATCAATAGTAGGATATTAATAATTACACTATTGATGGGCAGTGGTACACATACAGGGAGAGGACATACATGTTGCTGTAAAACAGAGTAATAATAACAATAATAATAATAATGAAATTTAAAATAAGTAATTAAATAAATGAACATTTACACTGATACAGGCTAACAGTGTCACTAAGCTGTGATTAACTTCAACACTTCCTTCTCGATGTGAGACCAGGACATAACTGTTCTTATGTTGGCTCCATATATCCTGGCTGTAGAACACTCCAGAAGAACATTATCCCTAAAATAGATAGTGCAAGAAATACGAGCAGGACCGGAGGGTTCAAACCACATTTTCAATGTTGTCTTTTTGGCTGCTGTGATGAGTAGAGAACACAATTGTAAAGAGTCATCAAGTGAAAGGAAAGTCCATGTATAGATAGGTATAGCGTGTCCCAAAGTATTAGAAAATACTTGTGTTGAGGGCCAAAGTAAAATATGTGTGGTGGGCCAAAAAGACAAATCAAGTGAGAGTAACCTTCTGGTGTGCCACATTGAATGTTTGCAGCCCCAGTTTATCTTGAACATAGGACCAAAAACATCCACAGTGGGACATGCCCAAAACGTATGCGTGTACGTACCAACTACAGTTAAGTCACATAAACGACAGCAGTAAGTACCTACATGTAGTAATCTGTAAGTTTCGTATTTTAGATAGAGTGCCTATCTGGCCCCCGAAAACAGCTAAGCACATGGCCAGAACCCCAACACTTAATGAGATCTGAAGTAGAGAGAGGAGACCATGTGTGTGAAATGACTCAGAAAGCACTGGGGCCAAGCTGCTCAATCAGATAAACTTCCAGTTGACTGGTGACACTGAAGGAAACATGCTACCTCAGTCCATGAGTAAACAAGAGAGCAAGGGGAATAGCTTGACCAGGGCAATGAACGAGAGAGGGGATTCTATGAATGAAGTGTCATAAGTCAGACGCATATACCTTAAAAGGTTCAAGGAACTGCTATTAGTAAACATGCCTTGAGAAACCCTGGTGCCATGGTTTCTCAAAGAAGCTAAATTTGAGGATTCATGCTAAACTGACCCTGTCGTGGGAAGAAGTCATGGAAAATGATGAACTCAGCCGGTGTAGCTGCTCGAGCATGTGAAATACGAGCAGGTGGGTGAACCTGCTAGACAGTGTGGACTCCATGCACAGAATACAGTGTTTGCAATTAGTGTTAGCACCTGGCTGTACAAAGCCCCCCATAACATTCACCCACACAACCCATTCCAAATCCCAGAGGGGTGCCAGGCACTTCCTGGTATACCACCCAGATAAGAACAGCAATGAAACGTCTCAGTTCTGTAAGATGGTAAGAGGGAAATATTACAGCTCTTGATAAGAAGCGTTCATAAATGGTTCTTGACTTGGATATACTCTTTTAGAAAAACTTTTAGAACATGTAGGACATGGTGTAGAACGTTCTGGAAGTTGTTTTATATTAAACATGCAAAGAAACATTTAAGCATTCAAATAGTTACTTGTGTTCTTGGTTCTAGGTTATGTTTTCAATAATTTGACTTTACAGAACCATTGATAGTTCTTTATAGTTTGGACTCTTGTTACAGATGTTTGTGTATATCCAGAAAGCAAGAACGGATCAACTACTGGTGATAAGAACAACATACATTGTTCCATACATTGGTTCCAGCTGGGAACACATTTTTGGGTTCTGAATTGGTGGAAATGCGCCAAATGGTTCAAAATTAAGGGCGCGACCTGGAACAGAATGGTTCCATGTTGGTGTGAAAGGACTATTAGGGAACCAAAAGTGGTTCTTCTCTGGCAGGGAAGCCCTTGTGTTGGGGGCCAAAGTAAAATATGATGATGAGTAATTATGGTGGGCCAAAAAGACAAATCAAGTTTTGATAGTCTATTTTATAACATTATGAACTCATGTTGAATGAGGGGGGTGGGGTGAGATTAACATTCTGGTGTGCCACACTGAATGTTTGCAGCCCCAGTTTAGGCAGCACTGCTCTATGGCATTCCTCCAAAGGTCCTTCTTGGCACCTGTATTATTTAAGAGAGTGGGTCCTAACTGATAGTGCACGTTCATTGTTCTGCTATCTCCCAGAGGGAAGACTCTACTCATTCAGGGTTATTCCCTTATTCCTTATGAGCAAAATCATGAATAGACTCCTGCCCTCAGCTCTTCAAGACCATTTAACACTACAATTACAGTCAGAGAGCTCTTATTCCTTACAGACCTGACGGTGGCTAGTGAGTGGAAAGCAGGGGGAAAAATAATACGCTTGGTTATGGGCGACCTTAAGATTCTACACTCATCATCAAAAGAACAGTTGCAGAAGTAGTTGCACCCAAAAGCAATCAAGTGAGAGGAATTCCAAACTTGGTTTGAAATTGTGAGACTTGGGAATGATTCAAGTTTCATGCTCAGCCGGCCATCTGATGTAAGCAAGGACAGGCCTTTTCGCTGTACCTGACTATGGACCTGACTATGACATGTACCCTCCATGAGTCATCCTGTTAGTGCCAGCACCATTGGCAGACGGCTGCACGAAACAGGACTACATCCACGTAGACCCTTAACACCACATCGGCATTGCCAAAGACTGCAATGGAGTCGTGCCAGACTGTTATGGAGAGACTCAGAATGGCAGCGGGTCTTCCTCAGTGAGTCCTGCTTTTGTCTCGGTGGAGACGACCAACGTCTCCGTATACGGAGGCACCGTGGTCAGCGCCAAGATGAACGATTTGTTGTTACACGTCTGAGGTACTTCTGTAAGTGTAGCTCAATAAATATTGCCCATATCAGTCTAAATGTATCATCGTTTATTGTTCCTGGTAACCTTTATCTTCCTTCCCAATAGCACAGCAATCTGACACATCCTTCTGGGTGCAGCTATTCTTTTGGTGATGACTGTACATACGGGAGCATCCTAGCATGTACACATCATGCATCGTATGAGAGTATCTGAAAGGCTTGATGGCAGCGGAGCACATTTAATTTGTAAACTTTCCTCCAATAAATGGACGAAAGGAACCTTCCTGCATTGCTGCCCCGTTTACCTGTTGCCATATCAGTGATGCTGTAATGTGTAAATATGAGCTCCTGATCTTGCCGCAAGATTAGAGAGAGCTTGTGCATGCCTGTATCTGGGTGATAAGCGCGTGGCACACTTCAGTAAACCTGCTGCTTTTCTGCTGGTGAAATTGGCTTCTAATAGAACATAACACATGCGCTGTTCATAACATATTTTCCTCCCCTCCATTTAAAGGAATACTCGCACATTTTTAACCTCATCTCTTTTATTCTCTCCTCATCTGTAGCATACAGATCTGATCGGTACAAGTTCTATTAAGGGGAGAATCAGAGGGAAGGGCTTGTTTTGACATCCTGGTTGGCGCACAGTATTAGAAGCTCTTTGTGTGTGTGTGTGTGTGTGTGTGTGTGTGTGTGTGTGTATGTGTGTGTGTGTATGCAAGTACTAGAGAGAGATGTTCCATAACTCTGACAGCCATTACAGGAAGGTCAGTGCTCTCTCCCTGCCATGTGATGGGGTTAAGGTTAAAGGGCAAAACGAGGGAAAGCTCTTATGAATTTGCTGCATACAGATACAGACTTTCACTGCTGCCTACAGATGTCCACTGTATGTGACTTTGTCAGTTTCCTTTGTCTACAGTTCAGTGGTACCTCTAATTAAGCATCTTAATTTAGAGTAGTGCTGCATAATATACAGTGGTGCTTGAAAGTTATATTTCTGCATAAATGTGACATAAAACTTTATCAGACTTTTACACAAGTCCTAACAGTACATAAGGAGAACCAAATTAAACAAATGAAGCAAAAATATTAGACTTGGTCTATTAATTATAGAGGAAAATGAGCTAATATTACAGATCTATGAGTAACATAAGGATGTGAGCCTTTAAGATTAGCAGGTAATTTGAAGGTGAAATTAGAATCAGGTGTTTTCAATTAGGTGTTTTTCAATCAGGCCGCCAGTCCATCACAGGGCACACATATGACATATGAGTGTCACCTCATGACAAGAAAGGCCTGAGTTTGATTCCCTGCTGGAATGTCCGGGGTTCTTTCTGTGTGGAGTTGCCATGCTCTTCTAGTGTCTGTGTGGATTTCCTCCGTGTGCTCTGGTTTCTGCCCACAGTCCAAAGACATGCGGTCAGGTGAACTGGAGAAATAGGCCCCCTAGGTGTGAGTGTGTATGTCTGCTTTGTGATGGACTGGTGGCCTGTCCAGGGTGTTTCCTGCCTTCTGCCCAGTGAGCGCTGGGATAGCCTCCAGCACCCGTGGTGACCCAGAAGATGAGTGAATAATATTGGCATCTCGAAGGGTAAACCAACTCGAGTACACTAGGAATCTAAAAAGTAGCATAAAGGATATTCAGTTCATTTACACACACACATGTGCTGAATGCTATAAATAACTAATCACAAATGCATTTATACCACGTGTACAAGTAGATTCATAAATATAGAGCCATCACTGTATTGCGAGGTAGACTGTTGACTGTTGTACTAATGTTATCACAGAGCAGTTTGCCAGAATAGGACACACTAAACAACACTACCCAGAAATCAGCCATTGGCTTTTGATTTAATTCAATATTCAAAGATCCGTTCATTGCAATTTTAGTGTGGCTGTCTTGCTCAGGAGTTGATGAGTGAAGTGCTGGGGTGACGGAGCTGTTTGCGCTGTCCGTAATGGGGAAGCACTTGTGTGACTGCGCGGCAGGCTAATGGAACACAATTAAAGGAAGATTAATGTCAGAATTTTTGGCATAACCCCAACGTCATTGCGAAAACCTTTGGGGAGCCAGTTTGGGAACCAGTGATATATACAAAAAGTCATATTGTGATTATATTGGTGCATATTGCAGTTATGGGATAACGTATTAAAGGGACCATCACACGGGAAACAGAACATTTGTTTAGGAACTTTGGAAGAGTAAATGCTGTTAAAGATAACGCGATGCTATTCTGAGTTACTCAGTGACACTCTGACACGACGCCATTGCAGTCTTTGGCTATGTTGACGTGGTGTTAAGGGCAGTTGTTGTAACGGTCTGCATTGGGCAGCCGTCTGCCAACAGGATGACTCATGGAGGGTCAGTCAGGTACATTGACAAGGTCCGTCCTTGCTTACGTCACACATGTGGACGAGTGTGAAACTCGAATCATTCGCATATCTCACAATGTCAAACCTACCAAGTTTTAGTCCTGTCGGTTGGTTCCTTCTGGGTGCAACTTATTGTGCAGCTGTTTTATTGATGATGAGCGTATATTCATCTATTCAGGTAGTTATATGCAAGTTACATGCATGTTTTTCAGACTGGATGGCTTTCTGAATACAGGGCAGCCAATCAGAACAGAGCTCATTTGCATATTCTCGAAGCCTTTTAAAAGCGTAAACCCTTGATATTATGGTGTAAGTTCTTTGTTGGATTGCGTATGCCTTTCTTTGATCAAAGAACCCACAGAAAATCACCTGAAATGTTTTGAGGTTGGTGAGCATGTTCACAGAAACACACATTGAGCTCATTTGGATGTAGCAGCCTCATCAATGCAAAGGCACTGCAATGCAATATCGATCACAATAATTATTACCAAAGCAACATATTGTGCTGATCTAATTTACACAGTAAATTACTTGTAAATGTAATTGCTCATTGGTCAGTGATGTAAGGCCAAGACATGCAGTTAGGTCTCTGGAGTTCAACTGCTTTCAGCTGAATACCAGTTTGGAGAGTAATTGTATTAGCCGGGTCAGTGAAAGTATAATTAAGGGAGGACAGTGCAAAGTTATAAGCTGTCTATAAATGCACTGGCGCTCCAAATCTCCAGAAACAATCGTCCACATAACGGAAGGATGTCTTTATCATTGTTGTCCTGATGGATCTGTTAAGTCTGCCTGATGACTGTTGTCTGCCTCTGCGATTCGCCACCGTGCGACACATAGATTCGAACAGCCCATTAGTAATATCATGCATGCAGCAAGGGCAGGACAAGCATGACGAGCCAAGCTTGGACATGGTTGACCCCGACCAAGGACAGGAATCCTGCCACAACACCATTATGTCAGACTTGCTGCTGTCGTCTTAGCACATGAATAATGTTCCCTTTTTTTAGGCACTGAGTTTCAGTATTCCTGTCACTGTCCTTTTGCTAGCGTTCAGGAAGATCCAGACTTCATGGAGTCAATTTTGCATAGTTACCAGGACCTGACTGATATATTGTTTGGCTGGATTTATTGACATGCTAGTGATAAAGCCATAATCAGGACACAACCAAACATACTATCCGTTATTAGTTACTTACCTGTTTAAAGGGAAACACTGGCCAAAATGTAAAAGCCTTGCTTAGTTAGTTTTAAACATGCTGGAAGCAATAAAAGCCCCCTTCTGATGAGGACTACAAGTGCTTAGTAAGTTGGAGGTTAGAATTAAGCTTCCCAGACAAATAAAGATTCACTTTGCGTGTTTAAGGTAGTCGTGAATTCAGGCTCCTGCAGATGGAGCTGCACAAGGATGATGGGGCTATAAATACCTGCGGGTGTGAGTGACGGGATTCATAGATTGAGAAGAGGTGGTACAGTGCAGGGAATGTCTCATTCCATGTGTGGAAAATGGCTCCAAAGCAGATGATAATGATTGGCTAAAAGGAGTGACTGCATTTGGGTGTGTCAAAGACCATAGTGTGAAGGAAGTAGCTGAATCTGCAGGCGTATGGAAGCGTACGGTCATACGGGTCTACCAGCAGTGGCTAAAATCCCAGTCCACAGGAAACTCTCCTCGGAATTGTACCAGGAAAGGCATCCAGCAAATCTGGCCAACTGCACAATTCTTTGATGCAAGAGTGTCTGAACATTGATGTGGCCTACATCCAGAAACTTGTCCAGTCCATGACAATTCCAACCACAGCTGTTATTGGTGCTTGTGAAGGTACTACACGCTATTAGCTATATTTCAGTCACAGGGGATTCATTGTTTGTCTGGTGAGCTTATATATAACTTACAGTTGACAGCTGGCGAGCACATAAAACTGGTACAGGTGTCTGAGATGCCATTTTTGTATTAAACAGGTGCTACCCAAACGAACGCTGTACATCAAATAAAATGGAGAACCATCACAGAGATATTTATGCTATTGGAAATAAAAGGTCGACAGTTTGGACCTTGAAACAGAGCACAGAGCTTCAGGCCAGGTAAAGCTCTGCACTTGAATAAAGACTGTGCTGGAGTAAATCAGTGAACAGATAAAGAGTTCTACCACCTCCTTAAACTAGCACGTCCTTTGTAAACCTCTGCTGCGGAGTCGTGTTGAGGGCACAGGGCCGGCACGGTCTGTTTTCTAGAAGCGTATTTTATCCGTTATCACTGCTTAGCTATTTCTTCCCTTTCAGATGAAAGAGGACTCTGCATTCCCCCACTCGTTGCTTCTGATGCTGGAGAGACACGTACAGAGAGTGGGAGAGAGGAAAAGAGAGAGAGAGAGCAAGGGGAGAAAGTCGTGTCTCGGGGGTTTGTGGGGGACGTGCCAGTTTCTTTCTCTCTCTCTCTGAAATCTAGGGCTTCACAGTAATTAAAACATGCCTTTCCCCCACCTCTCTCTCTCGCTCTCTCTCTCTCTGCCTCTCTGCGCGTGTGTGTATGTCTCTCTTCAGGGCAGTAATTGGCAGGGAACTGGTGGTTGGTGTCTGAATCGGGGATGAAGCCGCTGCCACTGTTACGTGATCTGATTTTTTACTCGTTAGCAAACGGAAAGTAATAGAAATGGAGAAATTTCAGCGGCCAAATGAGCAACATTATTCATGCACTAGTGACCTTATTTTCGGCAGTCTGGACGTGCTGATGGTCCTGGGAGGTTTGTGGGGAGCACCCGCATTTGACGTTTGATGTTTGACGCCTTTTCAGTTGCAGGTGGCGACCACCAGGGGCCAGTGTTTGCAGGACTGTGAAAATTTGACTAGCCATCAGAGATCAATGATCATAGAAGCAGGAAGCTTGGAGCTCAGTCTGTGCATGACTGAAGAAAGGTGAATGGCAGAGGAAGGAAAAGATGATGGCAGATAGGAAGCTGTTAATATACACTGCCTGGCCAAAAAAAAGGTCACACACTCTAATATTTTGTTGGGCCGCTGTGGCATCATTTCCACATTTATTTCTGTCCAGAGTTGCGTGAATTTTCCCCCAAGATCTTGTATTGATGATGGGAGATTTGGACTACTGCGCAAAGTCTTCTCCAGCACATCCCAAAGATTCTAAATGGGGTTCAGGTCTGGACTCAGGACTTCAGGTCTGTGGTGGCCAATCCATGTGTGAAAATGAGGTCTCATGCTCCCTGAACCACTCTTTCACAATTTGAACCTGATGAGTCCCGGCATTGTCGTCCTGGACTATGCCCATACCATAAGGGAAGAAAAAATCCATTGCTGGAATGACCAGGTCGTTCAGTATGTTCAGGTAGTCAGCTGACCTCATTCTTTGGGCACATAATGTTACTGAGCCTAGACCTGACCAACTGCAGCAACCCCAGATCATAGCACTTCCCACACAGGCTTGTACGGCAGGCACTAGGCATGATGGGTGCATCACTTCAGCTGCCTCTCTTCTTACCCTGATGCGCCCATCTCTCTGGAACAGGGTAAATCTGGACTCATCAGACCACATGACCTTCTTCCATTGCTCCAGAGTCCAATCTTTATGCTCCCCAGCAAACTAAAGCCGTTTTTGCCGGTTAGCCTCACTGACAAGTGGTTTTCCTAAGGCTGCACAGCTGTTTAGTCCCAATCCCTTGAGTTCCCTTCGCATTGTGTGTGTGGAAATGCTCTTACNAACGCGTTGGACGGTTCTTAACCCGATTTTAGTAGTTTCAGTAGTTTTAGTAGTTTTCATCTCCGTAGATGTTTTCTCTGCTTGATGCATGCCAATAATTTGACCCTTCTGAAACAGATTAACATCTTTTCCACGACTGCAGGATGTGTCTTTCGACATGGTTGTTTAACAAATGAGAAGCTACTCACTGCATCAGTTTGGGTTAAATAACTTGTTGCCAGCTGAAACATAATCAACCATGCAGTAATTATCCAGTTATCCTATTTGCTTAGTTAAATCCAGGTGGTGACCTTTTTTTTTGGCCAGGCAGTGTACAAGATATACATATGTATACGTATAACATCTAATATGGGTGGGCCATATGACTAGATCATTATCATGAATATTACCTGAATAGCTGAATAGCCCAGAAGGAGGTGTGGGATTGCAGTGCTATTGGGAAGGAAGTTAAAGGTGACCAGGAACAATAAATGATGATACATTTAGACTGATATGATCAATATTTATTGAGCTACACATACAGAAGCAGTGTCTCAGTATGGCGTCGGGCCAACATGCCAGATGTCTCAGCATGGAGTTGTAGAGGTTCCTAATAGTGTCCTGTGATAATCCATCCCATGCAGCTTGAATATTCTCACACAGTTCCTGCAGATTGTGCGGTAGGGGTGGAGGTGAAGTGACACCAGGCCTTCTGGACGTGTGACGCGTAACAACAAACCGTTCATCTTGGCGCTGACCACGGTGCCTCCACACACGGATTCGTTGGTCGTCTCCACCAAGACAAAAGCGGGACTCGTCACTGAAGATGACCCGCTGCCATTCTGAGTCACTCCATGACAGTCTGGCACGACACCATTGCAGTCTTTGTTAAGGGCAGTCGTTGTAACGGTCTGCATGCATGTAGTCCTGCGTGGTGCAGCTATCTGCCAATGGTATTGGTACTAACAGGATGACTCATGGAGGGCACCACTGCTTGCTGAATGTCTGCAATCGTGGATGTTGGGTCAGTCAGGTACAGCGGTAAGGCCCGTCACATGTGCGACTGAACGTTAAACCTAAATCAGTTACATGTCTCACACCAAGTTTTATTCCTGTCAGTTGGTTCCTTCCTTCTTTAGATGATGAGTGTATTTTTGCCAGGTCACCCACCTTTTCTAGAGAAGATGAGAGCTTGTTCTCTTCATTTAAGAACATTGATAGGCTGTAGGAAGCAACTACTACATCATGACAGTTCAATTCATTAGTTGCAGCTTTGCATGCATTTTATGCTCACTGTTGTGTTTTTGAATCAAATGTGTATTTTTCTTAATACACAAAGCGTCCTCCTCTGCCTCAAAGGCAGTGGCGCTCCTTCACAGGATCTGAATCAGCTGTCTCCGGTAATGCTGCGTCATCATATGAATTAAAGATAACGTGATTATAATTTGAGAGGAACGATCCGTGTTGCTTAAATAATTGCTCATATGTCGCTGTTTTCTCTTTATTAATTAAACATGGAAACGTCCCGTCTTGCTTGAATGCATTACTCAGTTTTTTTCCACCTTCATTTTTTATTTTTTTTAAAGGCCTGCAAATGAAACCTAAAAAGGGAGATGGAAACAGCACAGCGGGGACAGGATTCTGGTTCGTTCCCAACCGTGACCGTGCAATTAAGCTGTAGGGGGAGATGGCTATTTGCTGGTTAATTAGGCTATCAGGCAGTACAGTAGGCCTGCTACAGTCATGCTTCCCCAGAAGTGCTGTGGAAATAAGTCCCACCTGCCAACTGCGGATCATCTGGTGACTAGAGGCGCCGAACCTGACCTTCATTTTGCATTCTTTATCCTCTTCTCCAAGGCTATGCTCCATCCGGAGGCATATTTGAACCCTGTTCTGATACAGCGGAGGTGTGAGCTTAGGGATTAGAGCTTCATAACAGAGCCCCAGGTATATGTGTTGTGGCTGCTGGAAGAGGCTCTGTTAGTGTAGAGGACAGTGGGGAGGTGAGTGTGGAGGGGTGATCCGAGTTCTGTGTGCACCGCGTGAGATTGGCAGGCTTTAAAGTGGGCCTGGAGATTGCACTGCAGTGGCAAGGTGTCACTCCTATTAGAGAAAAGCGAGAGCGAGGGAGAATGAGTGAGAGACATGGGGTTCGAGACAGAGTGAGGGAGGAGGAAAAGCAGAGGAAAAGGAGGAATTGGTCAGGCACGGGGGGGGCAAGAGAGGCCGTACCGCAATTCCGCCTGCCCTAGCAAGAAAGAGTGAGAGCGAGAGATTATAGGTATCGGCAAGGCTGCAGAGGAGGCGGCAGATGAATGCGTCAGCGCATGCGGCCGACTACTACAGCCTGTTTGAGGGCCACTTTGAAAGCCATCTCTGAATGATATTTTCAAACCATTCTGACCATAGAAGAAGTTCCACCAAAAGATTCCAAATTGTAAAGTGGCCAGCCAGTGAGTCTACACTCATCGTCAAAAAGAATAGTAAGCACCCAGAAGGATGTATGGGATTGCAGTGCTATTGGGAAGGAAGATAAAGATTACCAGGAACAATAAGTGATGATACATTTAGACTGATATGGGCAATATTTATTGAGCTACACATACAGAAATACTGTCTCTCAGTATGGCGTAGGGCCGCCATGTTTGCTAACGCAACATGCCAGACGTCTCGGCATGGAGTTGTAGAGGTTCCTAATGGTGTCCTGTGATAATCCATCCCATGCAGCTTGAATATTCTCACACAGTTCCTGCAGATTTTGCGGTTGAGGTGGAGATGGAGTGACACCAGGCCTTCTGAAAACAAACCACTCATGTGGTGATGACCATAGTACCTCCTTTGATGACACACTGTCGCTCCATGACAGTCTGGCACAACACCATTGCAGTCTTAGGTGGCGTTGACGTGGTGTTAAGGGCAGTCGTCGCAACGGTCTGCGTGCATGTAGTCCTGCGTGGTGCAGCCATCTGCCAATGGTGCTGGTACTAACAGGATAACAGAATGTAGGACATCACTGCTCCCTGAATGTCCGCAATTGTGGCTGTTGGGTCAGTCAGGTACAGTGATAAGGCCCGTCCTTGCTCACATCACATGCACATCCGAGTGTGAAATTTGAATCATCCGCATGTCTCACAATGTCAAACCCACCCGCCAAGTTTCACTCCTGTGGGTTGATTCCTTCCGGGTGCATCTATTTGTTTAACTATTCTTGCGATGATGAGTGTACTTTGATTTGTCTGCAACACTTTTTTATTAGGTAGATTGTGATTTTGGGGATAAATGGGTCAATTAGGACAAAAACAGTTTGGCTCGCAATTAATGGAAGCTGTTTGTTCCTGAATTTATTTGAGCTGAGAAGACGTTTGCTCTTGCTTTGGTTTTTGTCCTCGGCTGTGATTGAAGTTAACGAATCATTACCTCCCTCCTTACCAAAAGATCAAACGCTGCTCCGTGCACTGATCAAAACCCAACACACTCTGGCATTTAAGTGGGCACCACTCTGGAGGAAATGTGTCCTGTGATACTATAACACCTAACAGAGGGGGAGGCAGGCCATTGCTGACACTATAATTGGTGGAGGCTGATGCCTCAGCTTTTCTTAAAATGTAACCCTGACCTTAATTCTCGGAGCTGAAAACATAGTACCGCTGTCCTGGAGACACGACTTGGGGGCAACCACACCTGCTGTACTCCTGCAGATTGTCTGTAGCCTTCCACTGGCATTACCAGAGAGTGCTATTCTGTAGTGACGGCCCACTGCTGGAATCGCCGGGGCTGCATGGCCAGCAGTTGGGTACAGAACAGCAGTGCTGGTTGTGAAATTGAATTCCCATCAACAAAAGTCGCTTCATCTGGTCGAACTATTGGTGCATTCACTGTGGAGTGGCTCCTGATGTAGCTTGTTTGTGAACATTCACACAGTCGTACACATGCACATGCGTAATTATCTCAGGATCTTTGTCTCAGAGCCCAGGCTTTCCTGCGTTCCTTTAAAGTTATTTTCTACTGGAAGTGTTAATGCTGTCGTAAGTTGGGTTATGTAGTGCATCACTAGGTATGTGGTGTTTGCATGATGATTGTATACAGCAATGTTTCCTCTAGCAAAATTTTCAGCACTGGTGGCAGGCCCACACTCCCGCACCCCTGCCCGGTGTGCCTGCCTCCGTTACATAATGCGTCCGGTGTAGGATGGACATTATGTTACATTGCGAATGCTGCTTTCAACTGGGCGTCATCACATGCCTCCACTTCCTGAATCCCTCATTTCAAATTAAAAGCCCTCTACAGAGTTTTGGATTGTCCTGGAATTTCATAAAATTCATAAACTTCTGAAGCAGCGGCGGCAATAATTTTGCAGGGGCAGGCCAAAATATATGTAGTGAAAACAATATACCACTCACAGTTTAAGAATAGCACCTACAATGTATGATTTGTTCGCCCCTCTTTTCATATATTCCTATGCAACATGGACAATAAGCCAGGTCTAAATCCTAATTATTAAAACTTCTGCATAATTCATATGGATGTAACAATACGTCCCTCTGTATCGATGCATCAACCAAATAACTCTTGTTCATGTCATTGATGTGATGCATAAACATTAATGCATGCATGTTTATTTTCACCACTGTTCCAGCATTATCTCTTTGTATGCTGAGATAACTGTAACAATATTACTAAATTATGTGAAATGCTGATAATTCATTTTTATTGTAACAATTTTTTAATTTGAAAAAAAATATACTATAATATTTATAATATTCTTAAACATACTCAGCTTAAATGAGTTATAAGTATTTATATTGAGAGCACAGTCATGGTCCTGAAGGGCTTCAATGTTCCTACGGGAAGCAGACCTCTGAATTAGATATGTTTAAAATGTTATAAATATTGTTGTATATTTAAATATACTCCCTTAAACGGTTATCATGCATGTATTGTCTAAACCTAGCAGTCAGACAAGAGCCGTAAAACAGCAGCGGCAATGACACAGATGTGTCCGAATTGAGTTTCCGATTCAAATCGGGTAATGACAGTAGCAGCCAGGAAAACACTGATTGTAATAAATCATGGTAATAAATCATGGGTGTGGAAACATGGTGGATTTAGAAAACATAACAGGAAGACAGATATGACTGTTGCAAGTGTGAAATACTATGTGAGATTCTCAGGTTGGCTAATGCCATGAATTTGTCAAAAAGTGTTGAAGCCGGTGGCTGGATTGTGTGGAATTTCATCATATTATGGTGTGGGGCTTCTTCTCCAAAGAACTCAGAGAAGTCGTAGATCTGGTCCACATCAGATCATATCAGCTTTTATTGAATTACACAGAAACGGCATGCACAAACAAAAGGAATGCTCCCACTGCTAGCTGGCTAGGCTGCTGTGTTTACTACTAGGCTAGTCTCTAGGGAGAATCTGGTACCAACTGGCATTTAACGTGGCCAGAAATCGCCTACTACTACTGTGGGAAAAGGAAATTTAACTGGCAGCAAAGCGACCAATCACGAGCCTGCTATTTGGCATGACGGATAGTAGGATGTGATGTTCAGAACAGAGTCACAACATAAACAGTCCCTCAGGAAACACAGCAGAGCGTGTGTGGGTGAGACTACTGCTTGCTAGACTGAACTTGGCAAAGCTGGAACAACAAAACTTTGATTCACGTCGGACCAGCCCAAAACCATACACAGACATGTGTATACGTGGAAGTGTGATTAGCCAATTAGAAGGCATCTGGCAGAATCCTGAGAGGTTGGTCAAGATGTCAAACTATCCATCTACGTGTGGTCCATCTGTGGTTGAGACTACTGCTAGGCTCACATTGTTTCCTCAGCACGTGGCCCTGCCTATCAAAATAAGAGTCCTCACAACTAAAGGCTAAATATCTGCTACTAAACAGAATAACTAAACTGAACTGAACTGGCTTTGAAGCTACAATATCATTGCATATGGACTGGACTGGACAAGTTTCTGCATGTAGGTCATATGAATGTTCAGACACTCTTGCAGCAAAGAATTGCGCAGTTGGGCCAGATTTGGTGGATGCCGTCCCCGGCACAATTCTGATGGGAGTTTCCTGTAGACTGGGATTTTAGCCACTGCTGGTAGACCCGTATGACCGTACACTTCCATACACCTGCAGATTCAGCTACTTCCTTCACACTATGGTCTTTGGCACGCCCCAATTCACTCCTTTTAGCCAATCATTAACATCTGCTTTGGAGCCATTTTCCACACATGGAATGAGACATTCACTGCACTGTACCAAATCCTGTCACTCACACCCCGCAGGTATTTATAGCCTCCTCATCCTCGTGCAGCGCCATCTGCAGGAGCCTGAAGTTACTACCACCTTTAACATGGAAGGTGACTCATTTTTTGTCTGGTGAGCTTATATGTAATGTTGAATTTTGTAATGAGGGACTTTACCCAGTGTGTGTCACTCCACACCATTCATTTAAAAAGGTCATTTTAGGCCATTTCCATATCATGTAATAAGACATTAAATAATTCAGAGGTCTGATTCATATGACCACAGCTGTGAACAATATTGACTTGATAAGTTTCTAGAATGGGGCGTTTCACGTTAAGCCACTCTGTATGACTTTGCTTACATCCTGTGTATGTTTAAATATGTTTATTATTTTTGAATATGCAGACATTTTTACAAAGCATGGAATTCCAATATGATTCTAAATAATGGAATAGGAATATCCAGCCACTGCTGAGTGCTATGGGGATGCTAGTTCTGTCCTGTTTGGCAGAGGAATGCTTATACATTGTAAAGTAAACTGCAGTTCGTTGTAAAAGGTTTGTAGTATATTGGATTCAGACTACATAATTATAATATCCATAAAGATCCTTGCAATAGGATTATTAGGTGCACTGTTACAGCCTGTGGACACCTGGCACAGAAGCTCAGCGTTTGTACTGCGGAGTACCGTGGAAATGAAGAGGAGCTAGGAATGAACACTTGTCTTGAACACAATGTCTTGGAGCTCCGTAATTAAACAGGAATAATGTGCTGACCCATAGGAGTGCATTAGCTACTGAAAGCAACAGTGGTAGAAGGCTGAGCTCGTTGTTCGGAATAGACGCGCGCTCCCGGTCGTGGTTTAGTGACAGCATAAATCCCACATTGTGGCAAAAAAGTGAAAGAGTGTCGACGGCAAGGGTCGGAAAATGAAGGCGTGGGAGAGTGTTTTGAGTTTGCATGAGAAACACAGATGGCAGGAGACGTTTGGGTGATATATTTAGTAGTTGTAACTGTGGTGAGGTTTCAAAGAGGCACAGAGGTGCACAGTAGCTGATAGCTGTTCTACAGTCAAGGCATACTGTAGGGAAAACTGGCTATCCCTGTTCACAACCGATAGGATCTGGAGGATCAGTCGATCTGTTGTCATGCAGTTTTTCAGCCACCCATACGTGTCACGCCAGTAACTAATAGTCAGTTTTGGACCAAAGTCCTCTTCAGCATCCAGATGATACATAAGTCATAACACTTGTTAGGTCTGTTCACCCATTAGTTTCTCTGAAGAGGCAGCCTCCATAACAGGTGTTAATGTCACTCCGAGGTTGTAAGTGGTTCGACAATCAAAAATAACATGGACATAAACTGACCGTTGATGAAGGGCTAGTGCGCTGCTAACACAAACTGTGCATAGCAACAGATGGCATTTTTAATAACGCAGCTGCTTTTTGTAGATGCAGAATATAGATAGTTGTGCATCTGTTTGGAGGGTAAAGCTGTCCTGCAATCCACTTTTTCCTGCTGTCGAGATTTTACACTCATCATCAAGAGAATAGTAGAACAAATAGCTGCACCCTGAAGGAATCAACCGACAAGAATGAAACTTGGTGGGTAGGTTTGACATTGTGAGACATGTGAAGGATTCGAGATTTACTCTCGGCTGCACATGTGACTTAAGCAAGGACGAACCTTATCGCTCTACCTGACTGACCCAACAGCCACGATTGCGGGCATTCAGCAAGCAGTGATGCCCTCCATGAGTCATCCTGTTAGTGGCAGCACCACGCAGGACTACATGCACGCAGACCGTTACGACAACTGTCCTCAACACCACGTCAACATCGCCAAAGACTGCAAAGGTGTCGTGCCAGACTGTCATGGAGTGACTCAGAATGGCAGCAGGTCATTTTCAGTGACGCTTTTGTCTTGGTGGAGACGACCAACAAATCCATGTGTGGAGACACAGTGGTCAGTGCCAAGATGACTGGTTTGTGGTCACACTTCACATTTCCACTAGGCCTGGTGTCACTCCACCTCCACCCTTACCGCACAAACTAAAGGAACTGAGTGAGAATATTTAAGCTGCATGGGATGAATTATCACAGGACTCCATGCTGAGACGTTGCATTAGCAAACATGGCGGCCCAACACCATACTGAGAGACACTACTTCTGTATGTGTAGCTCAATAAATATTGATCATATCAGTCTAAATTTATCATCATTTGTTGTTCCTGGTAACCTTTATCTTCCTTCCCAATAGCACTGCAATCCCACACCTCCTTCTGGGTGCAGCTCTTCCTTTGACGATGAGTGTAATTAAGTTGATGTATTAGAGCGTCTCATTTCTGGGCTTTGTTTGTTCTAGGTGTTGAAGTTGGCATGCAAAGAGACGTTTTTGTCCCTAGAAGAGCCGGCCAATTGGTCCATTGTGGATCAGTGTGTTAACAACATGGCGTGTTTCGGCAGTGATTCCAATTTTTTTCCGAGTTCAGCGCAAGTGCCGATGGCGCCCGCAGCGTTTGAGACGGAATCCAAGTCTTGGGTGTGTTTACTCGCCTATGAAAACCGCATCAAACTAACAAGGGCTTCTTTCCCCCCTGAGAGCAAACAGAAGACAAATAAAAGGGTTGGGGAGGAGGGGAGAGCGTGACAAAATTCCTTGCATCCTCTCTTTTTCCCCTTTTCCCACTTTTTTTTGTTTGTTTGTTTGTTTTTTTGCGACATCTTGGCGCGCCGGAGCTTGCCTGCGTACTGAAATATTTTTAGCCTTCATCATGACTCACGGCTCCCTTTGATACTACACCGATCATGAGCCAAATGATTAAACCGCACTCGTTTTTTTGATTTCAGCATCCACCCGCTGCCAAATTAGACCATGATCAATAAACAAACAAGCAGACAGACACACAAAGCAAGCATCCCCCTTCCTCCCACACGCACAGATACACACGCTCCATATCATTTTCAGTCAGGGGCTGTCATATGATATTTCCTAATGCTCATATAGCTATTACTGCTCCTGTCTCTGAGGGCAATGTGGAGGCCAATAATCATGAATAAAAAGCCCGTACATGGAAGTGGGAAGCGAATGACCCATTCACGTTGGGAATCTCATTCAGGAATGTTCATTCACATCTCCAGCTGGCGTGTAAAAGGCAGGGGATGCTGTATGGGCTAACAGGAGAATAGGGCTGCTGACAGTGAATGGACGGGCGTACACTAGATGCTTGTTTTGCCGCGAGTTCTATTTAGCGAGCATTTGTTTATCCTATCGACTGCTCTGCGATGTCCCCTATTGAGAGGGCGAGGGAGTGGTCGACTGGAGGAGACGGTGTGGATGGGGGATGAGACGGAGCTGTGGGTGTAGAGCTGGGGGTTGTGTGTCTGGGTCACGGCTACCCCAGAGGCACTGCAGTCTCTGCAACCGTAAGGGAGGGTTGTAAGGGGGAAGGTGGGGCACTATGACTGTTTTCACTGTGGATGGCACACAGATACAGGCTACGTCCCAGTCTTTCACATATTGTGATGACTTTTACTGTGTACATGTTGAACATATGTACACTTATTGTCAAAAGAATAGCTGCACCCAGAAGGAGGTGTGGGATTGCAGTGCTGTTGGGAAGGAAGATAAAGGTGACCAGAACAATAAATGATGATACATTTAGACTGATATGATCAATATTTTTTGAGCTACACATACAGAAGTAGTGTCTCTCAGTATGGCGCCGGGCCACCATGTTTGCAAACCAACATGCCAGATGTCTCAGCATGGAGTTGTAGAGGTTCCTAATGGTGTCCTGTGATAATCCATCCCATGCAGCTTGAATAGTTCCTGCAGATGTTGCGGAATAGGTGGAGGTGGAGTGACTCCAGGCCTTCTGGACATGTGACACATGACACCAGTTTTCATTCCTGTCAATTTATTCCTTCATGGTGCAACTTTTTTTTGAGGATAAGTATTTAAACGAACAGTAATGTCGGACCTTACATTAGAATGCATGTAACGGTCTTAATATCTTAATATTTTTTATCTTATTTTTTATATAATACACCCAAATGCCCATTTACTGAACCAGGGCTGTGTACCAACATTGGATGCATTCACAGAATGGACAGCTAGCAAACTGTGAGTTAGATTAGTAGAAATGGACACTGAGGTTCCGTAGTACCCATGCTGAATTCAGCTACTTCCTTCACACTATGGTCTTTGGCACACCCAAATGCAGTCACTCCTTTTAGCCAATCATTAACATCTGCTTTGGAGCCATTTTCCACACATGGAACGAGACATTCACTGCACTGTCCCACCTCTTCTCAATCTATGGATCCCGTCACTCACACCCTGCAGGTATTTATAGCCCCATCATCCTCGTGTAGCGCCATCTGCAGGAGCCTGAAGTTACTACCAGCTTAAACACACAAGGTGACTCATTTTTTGTCCAGTAAACTTATGATAAAATAAGAATCAAAGCACTGCAGATGTCCCAAATGCGGTCTGGTTGTTTTACTCCCATTATTAAATGCTCATCCTTTGTAATCATTGATGTATTAATAATAATAATAATAATAAATGTTTATTTATAGAGCACCTTTCATACCATTGGCAGCTCAAAGTACTTTACAGACTGTTGACATCAGTAATGGCAGAGGAATACCACTAATAATAATAATGATCTCTCTCTCTCTCTCTCTCTCTCTCTCTCTGTATATATATATCTACAGGGGTTGGACAATGAAACTGAAACACCTGTCATTTTAGTGTGGGAGGTTTCATGGCTAAATTGGACCAGCCTGGTGGCCAATCTTCATTAATTGCACATTGCACCAGTAAGAGCAGAGTGTGAAGGTTCAATTAGCAGGTAAGAGCACAGTTTTACAGTTTTGCTCAAAATATTGCAATGCACACAACATTATGGGTGACATACCAGAGTTCAAAAGAGGACAAATTGTTGGTGCACGTCTTGCTGGCGCATCTGTGACCAAGACAGCAAGTCTTTGTGATGTATCAAGAGCCACGGTATCCAGGGTAATGTCAGCATACCACCAAGAAGGACGTTTTCCTCCACCAGCATCACGTAGTGACCTGGCCACTATCCTGCAAGAAGAATGGCTTAAAATCCCTCTGACCACTGTGCAGGACTTGTATATGTCATTCCCAAGACGAACTGACGCTGTATTGGCCGCAAAAGGAGGCCCTACACCATACTAATAAATGATTGTGGTCTAAAACCAGGTGTTTCAGTTTCATTGTCCAACCCCTGTATATATATATATAAGAGTTCCACAGTTTAGAAGCATTGTGTAAAGACACAAAGCAGAGCTTAACCTATGGAGCACGGATGGTGTGCAGCAAAGGCTTCTTTATAATATCAGTTTCTCATCTTCCCCAGTAACAATAATTCTTCCCTTATCTCACCCCAATGAACAAGTTCAGTGTAGGATCTGATAAGAATGCATTTGGTCGTGCATGCCATTACCTTTGCTTGATCCTACCAGAGAAGCACTTCTTGCTATGGACAGGTTTAGTGCCTGATGCTTGTGAATCTGTCAGCGTGAAAAGATCAAAAATGCCCCCCGAACGGAGGCAGCCGAGGATAATAGTGCGAGCCGAGGGCTGAGTGACAGTCAATGGGGCGAAAATGACAGAGTGAGAGTGAGAGAAATGGAGATAGATGGAGCCGGGGCTTCCTCTCCTCTCGCGCACTCTCGCGGTTCATTCACACTGCACAACACAGGGCTTCAGGGAAGGAGGGAGCGCAAGAAAGAGAGAGAGAGAGAGAGAGAGAGAGAGAGAGAGAGACCGTCAGAGACTCATCATTTATATGTGTGAGTGTTGATCTTTGGTCTTGCTCACTGTTAACGAAAAGGGTTCCGAGTAGTACCCAAAAAGTTCTATGATAGTTGCAGAACCCTTTTTTGTTGCAGAACCATTTTCTTCATTTTCTTCAAAGAACTGTATGCTGTTGAATTCTTTGGTCAATTTGGTTCTGACTGTAAGAACAATCATTGTAATTCATAATGTATGACCTATTTAGAAGTTATATAAATGCTCAGTTCTATAAACTCAGAATTGTTGATGAACGTCTGAAACTTCAAGCTACAGCTCAAAGAATGTTATTACATACAGTGGTTATGAACACACTGCCTGGTGCCTGAGACATTGCTTTATGAGACTCTTTGATAGTTAAAGGTTTTGGTCAAAAACACCATTTAAAAATCCATTACTGGCAGAAGGGTACATGCAGGGGTTGTTAGGCAAAATAGTTCCCAAAGACCATAGTGTGAAGGGAGTAGCTGAATCTGCAGGTGTATGGAAGCGTACGGTCATACGGGTCTACCAGCAGGGGCTAAAATCTACAGGTAATTCTCCTCAGAGTTGTGTCAGGGAAGGCATCCACCAAATCTGGCCCGACTGCGCAATTCTTTGATGCAAGAGTGTCTGAACATTGATGTTGCCTACATGCCAAATCCATCACAGCTGGTATCCGCTATATTCGCTATTAGGTACGTTTCAGCGTTTCAAGGATGGTTGACACATTTTTTGTCTGGTGAGCTTATAAGTGTATTTTTGGGTGGTTGGTGGTGCTTATCACCACCACTATAAAGAAAGCTGAGTCAGTAAGTCAATAACATGCACCATTTCACAACAAAACAATCTTTTTGTTTGCATCTCATTGATTAAGTTATGCAGAAATTACAAACAATCAGTAGCAGTTCTCCATTATGGAGATTTGCATGATAATAATATTATTATGCTTAATAATAATGATAATTTTCATGATAACTAAGAGGCATAAATGCCTCTACTCCAGTTCTGTAACAAACCTAGGCTGATATAACACACACATTGTGTGGTGTTAGCTGTGCGGTACGTCCTGATGGGTAGTAGAGTTTTTGAGTAGTTCATAGTGTACTGTTAGATGCTTATCTTGAGTGAAGTGCTGTAATTGAAAGTTGCTTATTTTAAAAGCGTATGAAGTTTAAAGGAGGACTAGACTGATAACCGTATTAGCTGATACTCAAGTTCCAATATCGGTATCCATGTCCATATAAAGAGGACCTTGTGGCGCGACTGAATCACCTTCAGAAGGTTGTGTATTCAGATCACGTCAGGGTCAAATTCTTCAGTGGGCAGTCGTGGGGGCTGGAGGTTAAGGAACCAGCCTGGTGAACAGAAGGGAATCACTGGTTTGATTCCTTGAACCAACAGTAACGACTCAAGTGCCCTTGAGCAAGGCACCTAACCCCCAACTGCTCCCTGGGTGCCATGGATTGTGTGTGTGTTTCACTTCACGAATGGGTTAAAAGTGGTAGACCAGTTCCTCTGTGTGCAAAAAAAAAAAGATTCTAAATATTGGAAAGGACAAAAGTGGTATTGTGGCATCTCGGTTCTATATATGTTAATCAGCTTAGAGAACCCCTCTGAAGACTCCCCTTTTGAAGAGTGCGGAGACGGTGTACGACAAATTAGAACTTCACTGCAACCTTCTTCTTTCTTCTCTGTCCCTTAGATCCTGTGGAGAGTGTGTTTTAGAGAGTGTGTGCGTGGGAAGGAGCCGGTGGGAGCGAACGAGCCAGCGTGTGTGAACACTCTCACATGGCCTCGATGCAGGACGGGGTGAACTTCACTGCTCCCCCCTACGGCAAGGTGTTGCTGCTCGGGGCCATCGCCGCCGCCTCGGCTTTCGTCGTCACCATCCTCATCGTTGTGCTGTGTGTGGGCTGCCAGAGGTGAGCGGCTGAAGGAAATCCCCCAACACACTGAAAACACCCACACATATACATCCACACACAGGAGCAGACACACCACCACAGGCCACAGACTCTGGCAAACACACACCTTACTAAAGGAAGTCTTCACTCATTGTCCATTTCAGCAGCCCCTTATAGTTCTCAATTACAGACTGTAGTCCACTTTATTACACTGCTGTTCGATGGTCAGGACCCCCACAGGACCACCACAGAGCAGGTATTATGTGGGTGGTGGATCATTCTCAGCACAACACTGACGTGGTGGTGGTGTGTTAGTGTGTGTTGTGCTGGTGTGAGTGGATCAGACACAGCAGTGCTGCTGGAGTGTTTAAACACTGTGTCCACTCACTGTCCACTCTATTAGACAGTCCTAGCTTGCTGGTCCACCTTGTAGATGTACAGCCAGAGACGATAGCTCATCTGCTGCAGCACAGTGCAGTGTTGGTCATCCTCTAGTTTTTCATCAGTGGTCAAAGGATGCTGCCCACAAGACGCAGTTGTGCTGGATGTCCAACAGGTACACTGATCCACTCACACCAGCACAACACACACCAACACACCACCACCAGTCAGTGTCACTGCAGTGCTAAGAATGATCCACCACCCACATAATACCTGCTCTGTGGTGGTCCTGTGGGGGTCCTGACCATTGAAGAACAGGGTAATAAAGTATACAGAGAAACAGATGGACTACAGTCTGTAACTGTACAACTACTAAGCGCTGCTATGTGTTAAGTAGAGCTGATAAAATGGACTATGAGTGCAGATACAGGGAGGTGTTCCTAATGAAGTGGCCTGAATCTACGCGGCTGTACCAATCAGGGATAGGAAGCTTGTGTACACCAGTTAGCACTGAGAAAGCTGTCCCTTGATCATCACACATATGGCTTAAACCACAAGTACAGATTGGGTTTCTGACACTGTATGACATATATGAGTAATATATAAAAGTGCATTTAAAGGAAAGTGGCAAACTGTGTTGGTTACAGCACATAAGCTATTCCGTTCCGCAATGACTAATCCAGTTGAAGCTTTAGTTTTTAAAGGAGTATGATCTGTTATAGCCTAAAAGTTCAGACAGATTGGCACACATCATTAGCAGTAGTAGCTAAAGCGCCGCTCGCTATCCAGGGTACAAGCTGGCCAGTCGTTTTAAGATGCTTTGTCTTTGTTTCTTTAACATCACATTTACTGCATGTCCACCTCAGGTTGTTTTCTGAAATGAGCATCTCTTTACTTGACGTTGAGTTTCAAACCTGACTCCACTGTGAGTTGTGGGTGAACAGCAATGCAGTGACCGTAGCTAAACCGGCAAAGTCTCACACGAAAGAATAGAAATGAGAGGTGTTATTCTTTTAACACACTAAGGTCGGTGGTCCTAATTTGATCTATTTTTTTCATGTTTTTATCTCGGTCTGATGTTTGACTCGTGAGTCATTTAAGGGTGAGTCAACGTATGACTCAGTTAACATCTCTGCTATAAAAACTTTGAGCACCAAACACAGCTGGTAGACTGCATTTAGCGTAGGAGGACCACAGTGTAAATTAGATTTTTCCAAAATCACATTTTTTTAACAATCCACAGATTCTCTACGAGCATTGCTGAGCATCGCAGACCATGTACTTATCCAGGAATTCAGTCCACCCTCATCCCTGGTAGTTAAGGTTCAGAATACGGTTTGATAAGTGAAATATGAAGAGGAAGATCAATTTCACGTCATATACACACTCTCAGCTAATATTCACTGTTTAGAGGGAGCTTGGGCCCGAATGTCTTTGAAAGGACTTTTGAATAATAGATGATGGCAGGCTATAGGGCTCTAAAAGGGAGCATCATTTTGGCAGTAGTAGTGTTCCTCGAACGCGAGCCATGGCCCTCTCTTTCATAAATATCAGGCATGCTAATGATTCAAGTTTCACGCTTGGGCCGTTCGTGTGATGTAAGCAAGGATGAGCCTTATTGCTGTACATGACTGACCCAACAGCCACGATTGCGGACATTTAGCAAGCAGTGATGCCTCCATTGGTCATCCTGTTAGTACCAGCACTGTTGGCAGACGACTGTACGACGGAGGACTACATGCACGCAGACCGTTACAATGACTGCCCTTAACACCATGTCAACGTCACCAAAGACTGCAATGGCGTCGTGCCAGACTGTAATGGAGTGACTCAGAATGGCAGCGGGTCATCTTCAGCGATGAGTCCCGCTTTTGTCTTGGTGGAGACGACCAACGAATCCGTGTGTGGAGGCACCGTGGTCAGCACCAAGATGAACGGTTTGTTGTCACGCGTCACATGTCCAGCAGGCCTGGTGTCACTCCACCTCCACCCCTACTGCATAATCTGCAGGAACTGTGTGAGAATATTCAAGATGCATGGGATGGATTATCACAGGACACCATTAGGAACCTCTACAACTCCATAACGAGACGTCTGGCATGTGGGGTTAGCAAACATGGCGGTCCGATTTCATACTGAGAGACACTACTTCTGTATGTGTAGCTCAATAAATATTGTCCATATCAGTCTAAATTTATCATCATTTGTTGTTCCTGGTAACCTTTATCTTCCTTCCCAGTAGCACTGCAATCCGACTATTTTAAAATGCTTGAATAGAGAGTAGAAGTCTAGAGTTTATCGAACTGTACTATCAAATGAAATATGTATGTGTATCTCCGCTCGCAGTAAGTCATCTGAGAAGAGAAGTCTTTTCATGTCTAGACTTCAAAATCTAGAGCGTTCCCTGCACGTCCTGCAGTCTTATCTCAGCGGTGCGGGGGAATTCGGAGGTGACAGCTGACTGATGTTTTTCTGACGAGAGTAAACATATTCCTGCTGAAAGACACTCAGACAAAGAAGCTGCACTACGGCGCTGTAGGCAAAGAAATGAAGCTCCAGAAAGTTCCACACAGTGTATGAGGAGCTAGTGGGTATGTAGTTAACATCCGGGTGCGGGTCTGTTTTGTGAGCTAGTGGAATTCCTGTGGTGATGTGAGACATATTTGACTGGTTTGACTGAGTCTTTGCTTTTGTGTGTACTCAATATAATCTGTAATTGCTTTCAAATAATCATGACACATTAGGCCTCTTCACTAATGGCATTCATTTAAGCCAATCGCATTACGCTACGTGATTAAGCAGAAGACTTGGGCTGAGTCCCAGTCTTGTCTAGAAAGTCAGGGGCTTCTAATCCACACTGCTAATCATCTACTCACTACTTACCCTCTGAATGCCTGCAGTCTTCTGTGAAATCACGCTGTTTGTTTAGGGGCTGTTCCTGCTCGATGCATGCTCTGGATGATCCGTGTGTTTTGTGCTTGTTATGTGTTCGACAGGAAGGGGAAAGGTCACAATGGCTCTGGTGAAGAGAGAAAGCACAGACTCATGGACATGGTGACCATCTCTTTCATTCTCTGAGTTGTAATGAAGCTTGTTAGCTTTGGTTGTTTGTCTTTAGGGTCGGAAGAAGACTGTGTGGACACTGCGTGAAAAGAAAACAAAACTTGTGGTCAAGCAGATGGGCATTGACTAATGAGCCAATGAGATGAAACACAAATCATTAAAACAGAAAACAACAAGACATTTTGTTATATAATAATATATAGCAGTTTTATACATGTTTAACGTATCTATTTCATATATATTTTCATTTTAACCTTATTTTATTATAACATGATATAATATCAATTTCTTAAAAATAGGTTCTTAGGAAAGGCCCGCTTCTGTAAATGGATCTTTCTTTAAATGCACCATGTGTGAAAGAGACTAGCGATTCCAGTAACACTTTACATTAAGTGTTGTTATTTTACAGTGGCGTCAAATGTGGCTCAGCCAATCAGATTTTAGATATGATATTTTGTGTTTCATAGTAAATATTATCATGTACCTGCTTTGAGTAGTAATGACTTTGTAACCATGTATGTGCTTATAACTCATCATCAGTTATGGGCTAATTACACCAATGTAGAATCTGTTTAATGGCTTAACACACATCTAACCCTAACCCATCGCTGTTTTCTACTGTAAGATTGGGCCTCATTCGTCAGTATCTTACCCACTTTTCTCTTGAATTGGTTCTTGAGGAAAGTCCTCAGAAAAAGTTGAAGTCAGAATCGTGATGTGGACCGAAGCTTAATACTCTACTATAATCCTTTTCCATTATAGTCATATAGTATATATAGATATAACATATGACACAATTCTGCATAGTGTAATGCATGTTGTATTAGACCCTGTCTGTTGAGTATGTCATGCTGATATTGCTGTCTGTGTTTCTAGAGTATATTGCGGCAGTCCAAGCTGCGCTCCATCAGTAAGTCAGACACCAAGCTCCATGAGATGAACAGACTCAACTGCAATGGCAAAAGTATGTACATTCACTTCTTGTACTGCTTGATAGCGTTACTGAGGTCGTCAAGCTGCCTCAAATTCGGATGTAAAGTTTGGGCATGCTGGGGAAGGGACAAGTTTCATTTTGGGATACAATCACTTTCTCCGTTCTTCTGGAGTAGGGCCACCCGTAGATGTTTCGCTGTGTGAGGGTTGGCGCCGTCTGTGCCGCCTTTGCCTCTGCAGTTTAGCCCACAATGTTTTGCCCTTTTTTGAAATAAGCCTTATATAAGCCTTACTGTCGGGTTACTGTGGGTAGTAAATCTGTATCCTCTCCACCAGAATCTTCTAAGAAGAACCGTCCAGCCAGCATGGACCTACTGCTGCTGCCTAGCCGCCGCTCCAACTCAGACCTTCGCTCACAGGGTCGCCAGCTACCCCAGATCCCCTCTGGTGAAGACGGGGAGCACACGTACGCGGAGGTGGGACGCCGCTCCTCACCGACCCGCTGTCCCGAAGACTCTCTGAGGGGTAGAGCTGGGGAGACAGACACGCCTGCCCCCCCTGCCGTCCCCGCCAACACCCCAGCCCCACCTGACCCGGATGGCGACGGCCTAGAGGGCGCCATTCCGGAACCGGAGACCCTCCCCCAGGTGGTGAACCAACCCCCACAGCCCCAGGAGACAGCAGAGTACGCGTGCATCAGGAAAGTCCGCAAAGTGGACAAAGCAGCCCAGAAGAGGGACAACGGGACGGAGACAGAGGACGGCCTAGGGCAACAGCGGCACAGCAGCGGAGAGCTTAGACATGCTCCTCCCACTCATCCAGCCCCACCCCCACCACACCCACACAGTCAGAAGATCCCACGCAAGAACGTGGAGGCCTTCAACCTGCCGTCCTTTCCTAAGGTAGGTCGAGAAGACCTAATGAGAAGCCATTAGGAAGGGGACAGTGTGAAAAATGTTGTATTATGAAATCAGTGAAAATTAGCATAAATGATGGATATGAAATAAATATTTAATGAACTAATTTCCAGTAAAAATGGGCATTAAGTATATGTAAGCATTTTTTTAATTTAGAAAAGATACATTTCACAGAAAATTACCCCAGAGCCTCAACAACTAAATACACTCGCTGTCCTAAGAATAGCTGCACCCAGAAGGAAGTGAGGGATTGCAGTGCTGTTGGGAAGGAAGATAAAGGTTACCAGGAACAATAAATGATGATACATTTAGACTGATATGGACAATATTTATTGAGCTACACATACAGAAGTAGTGTCTCTCAGTATGGCGTCAGGCCGCCATGTTTGCTACCGCAGCATGCCAGATGTCTCGGCATGGAGTTGTAGATAGATAGATAGATAGATAGATAGATACTTTATTGATCCCGAAGGAAATTTAGCAGCCAGTAGCGGTTTCACAAGAAAACAGCACAGTAAAACATCAAACAAATACAATTACAGATTAAAAGTGTTGTGCAGTATGAAAAAACCTAAATGAGTAGGTACCGGCAGCAGTATTATTACCTGTTAACTATACACTATAAACTATAAACTATACATAGTACAGGTCACGAGGATAAATATATAAATATCTCACTTCGCAAGGAAGCAAGAAATATATACAAGAAAGAGGTTCCTATTGGTGTCCTGTGATGATCCATCCCATGCAACTTGCATATTCTCACACAGCTCCTGCAGATGTTGCAGTAGGGGTGGACGTGGAGACCACCAGGCCTTCTGGACATGTTACATGTGACAGTAAACCACTCATCTTGGTGCTGACCACGGTGCCGCCACAGATTAGTTGGTCTTCTCCACCAAGACAAAAGTGGGACAGTTTGGCACGACACCATTGCAGTCGTTGGTGACGTTGACGTGGTGTTAAGGACAGTCGTCGTAACGGTCTGCGTGCATGTAGTCCTGCGTGGTGCAGCCGTCTGCCAATGGTGCTGGCACTAATAGGATGACTCATGGAGGGCTTCACTGCTCACTAAATGTCTGCAGGTGTGGCTGTTGGGTCAGTCAGGTACATTGATAAGGCCTGTCCTTGCTTACGTCACATGCACGGCCATGTGTGAAACCTGAATCATTCACATGTCTCATTATGTCAAACCCACCCACCAAGTTTCATTCCTGTGGGTTGGTTGATTCCTTCTGGGTGCAGCTATTTGTGCAACTATTCTTTGAAGACGAGTGTCTGACATCATCATCAGTAGTTAGTGTGTCCATCCCGTTACCTCTATCACAGCTTTAATTCTTTCAAAGACTTGCGTTTAGTATTTCAAAGAAATCTGCAGGGACATTTTTCACACATCCAAAGTTCAGTCTTCTGCTTTTCATGATCCAAGCAATCCCAAACACATTCCATGATGTTGAGGTCTGGACTGTCGGCGCCCAGTCCGTTGTTCTGAGCACACCACTGATTGACTTGTACATGCTCTTCTTTTCTCAATAAGGGCATCTTGACAGCTACACTATCCTTTCTGATCCATAGTGTTGAGCTGTCCTCTCACAATGGAAGGATGGACAGAAACACCTGTGTGTTTTTTCCGATCTGAAGTAAGAATGGAGCTTGATTTTTCCATCAAAGGTGACAGTTTTGATGGTCTTCCAGGTCTTGCGCGGTTGTTAGGAGTCCCAATTTCTTTGTATCCTTCAACAACTCTTCCACTGTGACTTTATACAAAGTAGTAATCGTATACAGTCATGGAAATGAGTCAAGTTTTAAGCGGTTATGATTGTCCTTGGGTTTTATGATGCAGCACGTCATTAAATTTCCCAGCTGTCCTGTTCCTAGAAGGCAATATTTCAGCCTAGTTCTGCGGTTATACTGATGAGGATGAGCTAGTATGAAGCAAGAAGGATGTCTGATGTTTACACTGGCTTTTAAGTTGATCTCCATAAACGGCATACAAAAATATTATGTAAATGAGAGTTAATTCCCAGCACTCAATCTCTGTATATAAATTATGGACTACTTTGGCACGCATTATGCATGCATAAGGCTGCAGTGCCCATTCTTCTGAATGGGTAGTGCAAGAGGAAAGTGTGTCACACAAATTCTCCCTAATTATACGTCTCTGCGAGAAAACCATTCCAGTTTCTGACACGAGCGAGAGAGTTCTGTCCACTTAGCATTCCTGCTGAGGCAAACCCAGAAGCCCTCTGCAATCAGGATGACGCAACAAACAGAAACTCACAGCCGGAGTGAAATACCTGCATACCCGTCAGTCAAGGCACCTAGACGTTGAGTATGAAGACAAGGGAAGAAATGTCTCACAGGTAAAAGCTAATATGACATGAGCATTTGCCTGGTCACAGCTGCCCTCTGTTGTGGTGTTTCTCATTTGAGGTCTTTATGTTGCTTACCAGAGAGCAGCAGTGTAGCCCAATCTTGCAGAACACAATGCACTGCACTTTATAAATAAGGAAGCTCCCCCTGGTGCTCACATTCCCTTTTCCCTTCATGGGAATGAGCAGGAACTGCAGAGCAAGCAAGAAGACTATTGTTCCCTCACCGCTGCCAGGTGGGGGGAACACATTAAGCGTCATGTCATTAGATCCACTGAGTGGTTATAGATGAGCTAGTCAATCAGTGGTCCGAAAACCGGCTGCATTACACTGACCTTAATGCTCCATTAGAGGACACACTCTGCAAGCCACTATCTCCAGACTCTCAGGGCAAATAATAGATCATGTTTAACCGAATTGCAGTTGATCATATTTAAATTTGCTTGACGTCGGAGACCTTTTATGACACGTGATCTCCAGTAGTGAAAAGCGTTTTTGCTTGTTTGGGTAAAAGAGACACGCACACACACATCTGCACCTGTCTCGGTTTTTTTATGAGACATGAGATCACGCCTGCAATGGATTGATAAATGGCAGCATATGTTTGACAAGTCGCAACCTTTTTTTAAAATTTTACACATCAATATTTATCGAGCTACTCATACAGAAGTAGTGTCTCTCAGTATGGCGTCGGGCCACCATGTTTACAGAAGTCTCAGCATGGAGTTGTAGAGGTTCCTAATGGTGTCCTGTGATAATCCATCCAGTGCAGCTTGAATATCCTCACACAGGTCCTGCAGATTGTGCGGTAGGGGTGGAGGTGGAGTGACCCCACAGTGAATGTGCATCTTAATCGAAGCTAAAGGCAGTTGGAGAGTGTTTTGGACAGGCAGTGTATGTTTTAATATGCAGATTAATAATTAATATTTTTACAAATACCTGTGGACTCCATTTCCCAGAACCCCTCGGCTTCCCACGTGACCTCTCACTCACAGCTGGCAGCCAATCGCAGAGCAGCATCGCCAGTGTACTGATGGTTTTCACCTGGAGCTAGCTCTTAATAAACTGTTCAGTCTTTCAACCCCTCGTGAAGTAACGTTTCTGTTTTGCAGTACTTACCAAGCCATTGTTTTTTTTTTCTCTTTCCTGTATTTGGTTTTCGGACCCTTGCTCTGTTTTTTTTTCGACTACGTCTCTGGTTTTGTCCTTCTTTGTTGTTGTTTGCCGGCCACTGACTTCCTGCCTGTTTTGACCTTGCTTTTTCTGTGCCCTATTCTAAATAAACTCTTTAGCCCTTCCGCGCTCGTCCTGATTTGCCCAACCCTGACAATATTGATTATAATGGATTCAAACATTTCAAGTTGAATCACCACCTTGGGTAAAAACCCAGTTTAATTCTAACGCTAAATCATTCATACCTTAAAAGCTTGTTTATAATAACTCCGGATGTTACTGGTAATAACTTTGTGCTATGTAATACATTACCTGAAATGTATATAGCAGCACCACTGTAATTCAGCTTCGTCACACTCTTAGAAGGCTTGTTTTGTCTGTTTCTTGTCTTTACCCTTATTTGGCAGGATGAACTCCAAAGCACTGATCGGGATCTTCTAGAGAGCATGACTGCATTGTTTTGATCTAAATGTCATTTCACGCTACGCTAATGGAAATCAGAAACATACTGTACATTTATGGAACCGCATGAAAGCATGTTTAGACAGCTTGTTCTCTGTATCGGTCAATCAGGAGGCAGTGTTTATTGGAAACGGCGAGGAGTACATATGGAAGCCTCCGGAAGATGATGACATCATGTTCCAGCACAAGCACATAGGCCCTCTGAGCCCTCATATGGGAGACAGCATGGCAGCATCTGCAGCTGGGGTGCGTGAGTGCAGTCTTCTCTCCCCTATAAACTGGCTTTAAAGATCCATAGAGATTATGGATTATATGTGTCAAAGATTTCACTCAGCTAGCCAAGCGTGCATGGACACTGTAGGAGCAACAATATATACACTGATCAGCCATAACATTAAACACACCTCCTTGTATCTGTAGTCACTGTCTATTTACCAGCTCTACGTACCGTATAGCAGCACTTTGTAGTTCTACAGTTACAGACTGTAGTCCATCTGTTTCTCTGTATACTGTATTACCCTGTTCTTCTATGGTCAGGACCCCCACAGGACCACCACAGAGCAGGTATTATTTGGGTGGTGGATAGCAGGGTAGGGTGGAAAAGTAGCCACAGCGGTGTGGGAGGCGAAAATGTAGCAGGATGCTGCTCTGGCGGTTGACCAATCAGAACGCACAGGGCCGATTGGGAGGTGTGGTTAAAAGACACATGAGCTCCAACAGAGCATTTCAGACAGAGGGTGAAAACAGATGTAGAGTATGAGGAAAATATCATGAAAATATGAACATTAAAAACGAATAATGTAGGTCCCCTGTAGTTTATGTCTGAAAATGAGGACTATAAAAAAAGATGCAAACTCTGACCAGTCATTACTTTTGGATATCGATGTTAGATGCATGAAAATTTCAGGGGTTGTTATTTGGTTTGATGTTTAGTGAACAAAACAGGAGATACAGAGATGCATGTTTTTTGTGGCTAAAAATCTGAGGAAAAATGTTTTTGGGCACATTTGAGTAACTTTGGCCCTTTATATACACAAAGAGACTAATATTACAACACACAAATCTGCTGTACACTGTCTATTAAACACAATGAAGTATTAAACAGTTTGTTTTCTAAAAACTAGTGATTTACAGGGATATATGCTTGTACGTACACTCATCATCAAAAGAACAGCTGCACCCAGAAGGACGTGTGGGATTGCAGTGCTGTTGGGAAGGAAGATAAAGGTTACCAGGAACAATAAATGATGATACATTTAGACACATACAGAACATACACATACATTACACATACAGAAGGAGTGTCTCTCAGTATGGCGTCGGGCCGTTATGTTGTGCCAGACGTCTCAGCATGGAGTTGTAGAGGTTCCTAATGGTGTCCTGTGATAATCCATCCCATGCAGCTTGAATATCCTCACACAGTTCCTGTAGATTTTGCGGTAGGGGTGGAGGTGGGCTACCAACACAACAGCACAAATCAGAATGTGCAACAGGATGAACTTACATAGTCCGTCCGCTACAGCGATAAGGCCCGTCCATGCTTACATCACATGCGTGGCCGAGCGTGAAACTTGAATCATTTGCAGGTCTCACAATTTCAAACCTACCCACCAAGATTCATTCCTGTCGGTTGATTCCTTCTGGGTGCAGCTCTATTTGTTGATGATGAGTGAATATTAGGTGAAGCTATACAAAAGTACAAGATGCTCACCAGGATGTGCTCAGTGACAGGTAGAACAACACTGAACTAGAGACATACTAGCATAAACTCAAATTGCTGTTAACCAATAAAGTGTGTTCTCCTTCAGATCTCAGAAATGTATTCTAAAGTGTGTAAACCGGGCAAGAAGAAAAGAGGCATGCCCGGCTCCCCCACGGCCCCAAGAGACATCAGTGGCTATCGGACCTTGGCACGCGGTGACCGCGGGGAACGTGACGGGGGCTTCAACGTGGTGGTCAAGCCACAGACATGGGCACCGCAGGAGGGCAAAAGCTCAAGAGCGCCCCCTGGCTCCATGGAGGACCACTGCTACGAGGCCATCAGCACTGAGGAGAACGAGCTGGCCTACGACGCCATGGAGGGTGGCGGGGGCTGGAAGAGGGACAGGCCACCCCCCAACGCCAGCGCCACTCTGCGGCCCAAGAAGAAGAAACCCCAGCAGCCCTTGCAGCAGCCGCCGCCCCCTCCTCCGCCACCCCAGCAGACGCCCAAGCTGCAGCACTTGCCGGCCAAAGCCCTGCTGCTGCCCGGGGAGAATCTATACGAAAGTATTCCCGACCTAAAACAGGGCTCAGCCACCTCCAGCACCACCACCATTTTCACGTTTAACGACGGGATGGAAATGTACGTCACTGGCCTGTAGGGGGCGCTCTAAGTGATCTTCTTCTTTAAATCCGACAACACGTCCCCTTCGTGAGCCGAGCCGGGGGGGGGGGTGGGCATAAAAAGATGTGACAACTTGAACATTAAGAGGTTTCCCTCTTGCACTCATTCACACATCTTGTTTACATTTCAGTTCCCAAGTAGCCCCACTCATTGCCTTACTGAAGCAGTCTGGGATAGGGGACTTTTCTTATGGAAGCTAACGGGCTCAAGTCTTAAAAGGAACAGCTGTTGTGTTGTTGTGTACATCACCTGGTATACATGCATTGCACTACCACTGTATATCTAACATGAAGTACCAGTATGAATTGTCTGTTGATTGAGTTTTGAAAGCTTGGTGGAAAAACAGTGACAAAAATTCCTAGGAAGAAAAAAAAACCCATCTAAGTAGCTCCTAGGTTTTTTCAATTCGCTAATTATCTTTGCTAAGGGAAGCAACAGAATCGTTCACCAATCACCAACTCTGGCATATCACTTTAACATGTATTGCACAGGCAACTGTATTAGGAGGGGGATTCCCATTTAGGAATTCTTGTTTTCGGCAGCACACTCTTAGTTTTTTCACTTTCTGTGGCCATCGGAATTGCGGGTCAAACTTTATTTCAACCTCCAAAGGTTTCCAAAGGAAAGAGAGATAGAGATAGAGAGAGAGAGAGAGAGAGAGAGAGGAGGAAATGAGCACAACTCTTAAGAAGAGTCAAGTCTAAAAGGGCACAGAGCATGGTAGAGTATTCCCCCCGGAGAAAAGCGATGAAGTAAGGAAACGCGGCCCTGGTTTCGGTGACCAAGCAATTGCCAAAAGATAAGCTGTAAACGAGCTAGTCTAACCGGGAGAGCCGTCGTCCAACCTTTCATCTTCGATTGACAATGAGCAAAAGCCTTTATCTAAATGGTTTATAGAAACCCTGAACTAGTTTAAGAATACAGCTTTATCCTAAAGCTTTAGAAAGAAAAACATGTGGCGCTATTTTTGTAATGATTGCAATGATAAAGCCTCTATTTCTGTAAAGAAATTATATGCGGAGGAAATATTAAACGTGGATATAAAAGCGGTATCCCCGTTCGCCGAACCTCACAAGCGCGGTATCAAATCGCCCTATAAAAATAATGCCCTATTTTATTCAGAAGCACAAAAGCGTATACTGCGAATTTCCGCTTTTAGCACTTAATCCGTTATCGAGCCCTTGTGTGACGGAGAGGTGATTTGAAATGTGAAGCGAAAAAGTAATTATATGATAATTACAGTAGCAATTACACAGAGACCATTAAGAGAATTAGCAGAAGCTCAGGGACAGTGGAAGATCCGAAGGTAATTGAATTAGCACACGTACTGTGTTCGGCGTTGGGACCCTGACGTGCCCATTCAAAATGGGGTTTTCTTGTTGCGTTTTCATACGTCTTTCCTTTTCTTTATTTGTTCTTTAAGCTCATAACATGAACACCAAACTGGCTGTGTATGAGTCACCACTGCCATATAGTAGAGTACAGTAAGTGTTTTACTTTGTCAATACTGTTAATGCACTTTGCCTGACAAAAAGATGCATGCGTTGAAGAAGAACAAAAAAAAACAAAAAAGAGAAAACCCTTAACAAAGGACAAAAAAAAGAAAAGAAAAGAAAATAAGAAGCACTGTTACGTGGTATCTGAGAATGGTTTATTTCTTGCTGTTGTCGGTTGCTTATTTGAGTTAAAACGCCTTTTCCTCCATCAAAGAAAGAGCACAACGTCTTGCTCGGGGACCGGCGAGCCTGCCTGCTGTTAGGACGGCGGCGCGAGGAGAACTCTTTATCACACGGACTTACGGGATGAACGGAAGCGGAGCGCGACTGGTCGTAGTAAACACATCGTAGACAATCCTCCTCCTCTTCCTCCTTTCTGCCAGGACCGGCCAGGAAGTTCTGCTCGGCCTGCTCACTTCGTAAGTGCACATATGCTGCAGGTGGACTCTCAATGGTTCTTCTACTACCACATGTACTAAACTGGGACGTAAGGTGTATGGATGGTTTTATTAACGTGATGCTTGAGGAGCCGCCCTACAGCGAGTTTCCCATTTAACATACCGTACATCCACCTGCTACGGCACAGACATCGGACAGCGCTCTTATCTGTGAAGAGAGAGAGAGAGAGAGAACATTCAGAGTTCTTCCCTGACAGTGGGGGCGCAAACTTGACTAAACTAGCCAAAGTGGCCTGTGACCACACCGAGGAAAACAATAGGAGCCTATGAGTACAGCACACAAATTACTGTCATATATGTTTTTGGCGCAGTGTTGTAAATATGTTACAAAGAAAAGAAAAAGAAAACGGAGCAAACCAGATGACGTTGCCCGGGGTGTGTTCTGGAGAGTATATGTGCTTTGTTTGGGGTTCTTTTGGAATGATTTCCTTTCCGTTTTCCTCTCTGGTGAAAACTTTTGCTCAGCGGTATCTCTGTGAGTTTTCGAGATTGATTTCGTCGGTTTGTTTGTTTGTTTGTTTACGTGTGTGGGGTTTTCTGATTTCTTACCCCCTCCCCCCACTTCACCCATTTCAGCTGTGATGTGTATTTTCCGAGATCAACCTGAGTATTAGTGTGGCAGCTGATGTTGTGCGTTTGCTTATCAGACAACAGGGTGGTGTGTATTCAAGCCGTGTAAGTACTCATGTGCAAAAGATTGTAATGTTTTTATAACAAAATTACTATTCATAAAAATGTCGGGTCAAGTTTATACTTTTGTAATAAAGTAGCACCTAAAAAACATCCCGACTGCGTCCGAATGCTGCAGAGTGTTTCTTTCGTCCACCTGGCGCCGTCGAGAGAAGGGTCAGAGTAAGCACTGGTGGTTGGCTATCCAGGGGCAGAGGCAGTTGCTAAGACGGTCGTATGCACAGCGATCATCAACAAAATGCTGGGCCCACAACCAATGAACTGCAGCTTTGAGCCGAACTTCCATCAACAGAGCCACCGTGGGCTGTGGACCAGGAGCTGCATATCTACTTCTCATTCCTGCCAGAATAGTGAGGTTGTGTGCGTCGTCCCAAACACAGATTTTCCATTGAAGTCACGTTTACCCCCTTCATCATAATAACCATGTGTGTGTTTGTGTGTTGGCTGTCAGACGGATGCACTCATTATCAAAAGAAGAGCTGCACCCAGAAGGAAGTGTGGGATTGCTGTGCTACTGGGAAGGAAGATAAAGGTTACCAGGAACAATAAATGATGATACATTTAGACTGATATGGGCAATATTTATTGAGCTACACATACAGAAGTAGTGTCTCTCAGTATGGCGTCGGGCCGCCATGCCAAGGCGACATGCCAGACGTCTTGGCATGGAGTTGTCGAGGTTCCTAATGGTGTCCTGTGATAATCCATCCCATACACCTTGAATATTCTCACACAGTTCCTGCAGATGGTGTGGTAGGGCTGGAGGTGGAGTGACACCAGGCCTTCTGGATGTGTGACGCGTGACAACAAACCGTTCATCTTGGCGCTGACCACGGTGCCTCCACACACGGATTTGTTGGTCGTCTCCACCAAGACAAAAGCGCGACTCGTCACTGACGATGACCCGCTGCCATTCTGAGTCACTCCATGACAGTCTGGCACGACACAGTTGCAGTCTTTGGTGATGTTGACATGGTGTTAAGAGCAGTCATCGTAACGGTCTGCGTGCATGTAGTCCTGCATTGTGCAGCCATCTGCCAATGGTGCTGGCACTAACAGGATGACTCATGGAGGACATCACTGCTCGCTGAATGTCTGCAATCGTGGCTGTTACAGCTATAAGGCCGCTCCTTGCTTACGTCACATGCGTGGCTGAGCGTGAAAGTTGGATCTTTCGCATGTCTCACCATGGCAAACCTACCCACCAAGTTTCATTCCTGTCGGTTAATTCCTTCAGGGTGCAGCTATTTGTGCAACTATTCATTTGATGATGAGTGTATCTTCCTGGTTCTGGCAATAAGGGAATCAAGCATTTCCACAGTCTCTGCCACAACATGAGAGCCAGATGTAGATCCCGTCCTCAGCTCGGATTATGTCTTATGTCTGATGAGGCTGGAGGACTCTTCATTTTTCCGATTCCAGTCTGGATTTGATTAGTCTCTGTTTAAACTAAGCCAGCTTTGTTAACTCTCAGGTAGACGGGGGATTTGATTAGAGATCTTTATTTACACTAATTAGCCATTGAGGAAGCAGGCTTCGCCGTTCGCTTGTTCCCATGACAACAGCTGCTTTTTCATGGTATGGTATTTTTGATCCCTCCCTCCAAACTGAGACTAAATTCCCTTTCATGTTTATGGCGCCCAAGCGCGTGATCATTCTTCCCCATGTAGTGTCATTAACCTCCCTGTGCAGTTACAGTGTGCGGCGTGTGTGTGTGTGTGTGTGTGTGTGTGTGTGTGTTTGTCCACTCTGATCAGATCTGACCGGGGATGCAGGCCCGTGTCTGACTTGCTCTGGGAAAAAAAATAGGTCATCCTTAAAACAAAACGCGAGCAGTCAACATAGCAACCGTCTTCCGATTTTTCATTGGCTGCCGAGTCTCCATAGTAACAGGTTAACCTTGAGGCTGCAGTCACAGACCAGTTTGTTGTCTGGGAGAATCCAGCATGCATGAGAGGAAACACATCAAGCACAGCAGCAGCAGCAGCAGCCGTGGCGGCGGCAGCAGTGACGGAGGAGGGCCAGTCTGACACAGGCAGCTCTCCTGAAACATTAATTCTACACCGGGTTAGACACGGACACGTTCACGGTCGTTCCCGAACAGAGAGTTGACCTCCTCTGAGGAGAGTCGTTTACAACACTGCTGCATGTTTAATCCAGGAGGCTTTTCCAGGATACTGATGTACCATTTGTGCAGATTTTGAAGCAGTCTTGGGTGCCCTACTTTGTACGAGCCTGTTTGTAGTAGGCCTAGTTTAGTTCAGGGTGGAACTACGCCTGTTTACCGCGTGCCAGTCATTACTAATCGATCACATGCTCTTTAACCGAGACACCCATGCGCTGTTTTGGCTGTTATTACATTATGGCTTGACATCAGAAATCTGAACAAGCAAAAGTACTAATACTAAAATAACAGAAATTACTATCTGAGATTAAGGGTGAGCAATGTGGTGATATTATATATGGAGCATTAAAGGAACATTAAAAGAGCATTAAAGGAGCAATATGAAAGACTTTTAATTTAAAACATTCCAGAATGAACTAAAATGATCAACAGAATGTGAAGAAATAACCGTTTTGACGTTACATCAAAGGCTTCTATGTATTGTGTTGCAGAGATACCTACTGTAGTTAGCATGCTAACCAGCTAGCCCTGACTCGTAATGCCACTTTGTACCTCAAAAGGCAATGGTGAGTCACGCATCATCGAGTTGAATCAGTCCAACATGAGTGGACGAAGAAATAGCTAAGTGGACAAAGAAATAGAAATAGCACTGCTGCCCAGACAGCGTATTCTAGCCTCTTGTCAATCATCTTGAAGGTCCCGCCCCCGGTTTGATCATTTAAGAACAGGCATTCAGTGAAAGGAAGCGTAAACAACAATGACTGAAGCTCCTGGCAAGTGACCGCCATTGACCGCTCTCGACAAGAATCCATGTTCAGCAGCAGAAGAGGTGATATAAACAGAAGCAAAAAGAGGTAACACTGGTGCTGCTTTTCACCGCTGGGGAAGCTCCTGGGGAATAAAGCGATGAAGTTTGATGCTGATGCTCAACGTTTCTTCCAGTCTGGTAAGGAGTGCAGAGAGGAGAAGTGCATTTTTTGGTACCCCAAGTGGCATCAACTTACAAACTGCACCTTTAATAGCCCTGTTTAATCGGCTGTAGTGCAGGGCTGAATGGCAAATATTCAGTAAAAGTCATTGTACATTGCTTTTGACTGGAACTCTGGAAATTCTACTGGTTCAAACTTGCCAGCTTACCAAATCAGGTGAAGTAAATAGTGTGATGCATGGTGAAAATGTCTTTGATATTACTATTTTTTTCCCATATTTTCAACCCCAAACAGATATTCTGTTTTACCTTGGCACTAGTAAGACTTAAGGGCTGTCCCACACTAAAAGGCAGGAACAATTTTTATGAGTATGAAACGAGTTTGAACAAGGGGTAATTACATTTTTCAAAATTCTAATTACTGCAGTTTCAAATTGAAGTTTTATTAAAAAATATATTTATAAATGTACATTTTTACATGTAGGTGATAAAAAATGACATGTAACTCACCTGAATGTTTGTACTCATTAGAATTATCAATGTGCTTATTAGAATTAACATGACATTCGTCATGTGTGAATATTGAATTTTTAATATAAAAGTCTTCGGTCGTGTCTGAATTGGTTCCTAATCACTTTACCCAGCATTCAAAATCTGTATCACTGTATAGAACACTACTATAGCGCACAGAATCTGTGATGGTAGGACATGATTTCGGACACTATGTAATGGGTTTGCTCAAAATTGTGCCACAGCAGATTCCATCACAGAAACACTGCACACTTGGTGCCACCAGTCCACTATAACCCCTGTCATTGTAGCTGACTTCAGTAATCCTACTCAGAACGCAGTGCATTATGGGTATCACCTATTTGCTATGGTACATCAGTTGCACACTACCTATTCCGGTGCATTGTGAGATTGTTTGAGTGCCCTGGATCTGCGGGTTCACTGTTTTCAGGCACCACTATAAAATGGCAGAACACCAAAACAGGGTTCTATAGTCAAGAGCCAACATACCGTGATACATTGTGGTACTGCACGTGATGTGTAAAAAAGCAAACCACCATAAACACAGGTTTGCCGTGCGCCCTTGCGGTTTTGTTTACGTTATTGCGAGTCTATTGGTTACAGCACTGCTATGTAGTGGGGGTTAAAACAGTACAAAAAATGAAAAACTATCTGCCACTAATCCTTGCATATAAACTATGAAATTAAAAATCCATATTGTGCTTTTGGAAATCAATACTGTATTGCAAAACAATGCTGCAATACTCACGTGCATCAGTATTTTCTTACACCCTCAGTATTCACTAGGCCTCAGTTTCGGACACAGCTCGAGATCATAAGCAAAAATGGCTTTCCATACATTTCAGTCCTTGCCCATTGATCTGATGTTTTTAAATCAGGACGGTTAATGCCACTTAAACCTTGTTTGCTCATCTTCACACATTTCATTGAGTTTAATTAATGCCTTGCTGAGCAATCACGTACTGGTGTTAATTCCAACAAACGTGCGCTTCGCCAAGCAAAGACAGCGAGAGTTGTCAAACAGACTCTTTTCCGACTAAGGCTGTCATTAGGAGAACTTGGCTGTTGGTAGGTGTTTATTTTTTGGTCTAGCTATCAGAGCCAGTGAGGACAGATTTCCTGCTGAGCTGAAACTGCTTCCTGCTGCTTTACTTTTATCGCCACTCTCATTTTCACTCCCTTTCTCTTCATCCTTTCCCCCCTCCCCTCTCTCTATCACTGAGTCCCTATGTCCCTATGTTTCAGAAGCTGTTGCTTTCAAATCTAACTTTTCATTGAAATGCACTTCTTTCATGTAGGACTGATCGCGGGTCCTTGAGGTGAATGTCTGTTCAGAATTGTAAGCCACTCACTGTATTAATTCCTAAAGAAATGATTTTCTTGCCCTTGCTGCATCACGGACGTGTGAAGTGTGAGGTCCATGTGCTCTGTCCGAGGTTTTTTTCATGCTGTTGTTATGACTCGTGTTGTTAGGTCACGTGTCGCTCAAGGCCTATTTGTAATTACTCACTGGTGGAGACGACAAAACCCGCTTAGATGACTTCAGCATTCTGCATAAAAACAAATTTCTTATGAACTTTACATATTAAGTCTCAATAGGGCTGAACAGCCCACCCCCCCTTAAAAGAGCTCCTCTCACTACCATCAAGTTCAGTTCCAAGCTGGTGAGAGAGATATACTGCCACCTGGTGGTAAAAGGATCTTCAACAGTGGCTTTAAACAGAAGCTCTCAAATGCTCCATCAAACACTGTGGGGAAACGTTCAATGTGCTCCACATATCAGTACCAAGACAACTGAATACTTTGTGTTTTTGTGCCTGTGACTGTACACAGAAAGGAAAGGGATACAGAGAGGGGAATTCCACCCATTTTTCAAAATTTCTGCATAAAATAAATGTTTAAGACGTAAAAACAGTCATTCTAATCGATTTAATGTGAATCGTGGCATTTTAGAAAAGCTCAAGTCAGAACATGTGACAGAAAACAAACGTCTAACGTGTTTAACGCCTCTAAAAGCTCCCTCAAAGAAAGCTATTACATTAATTTGGTTGTCCTAAGCCTACTTGGCAACTGAGGCAGAGCAGCAAGGCTGGAGTGTGAAGGTGCGTCTAGTGGAGGTGGGCTGCAGGGGCCAGGCTCATCAGAAGGCTATCAAAGAACTATCCTCTACCTCTGAAGGAAGCAGTCACTGTTTGGGGCTAAAACGGAAGGAGACAGTGAGAAACACCATGTGACACACAACTAGGTCTGATCAGCCTGCGGTTGGCTGAGGGTGTCTTGTGATGAAAGGCCGAAACACCCATTGAGGTCGTGGTGCACAACTGATTATGTGTCGTGTTGGTGGAACATCACTGAGTGATCACTAAATCCCACGTGAGAGGACGTCTCCTTCAGGGTTTGAAACACCTGGTGTTTCAGGTACAAGCAGGGCACTGCAGGTAAAATACAGCTGTACACAAAAATACTGGGACAGGGAAAACACTCCTGTACATTGTAGTATGTTAATTACTGTTTAATATGCTGAATTTAACATTTTGGAAAAAAGCCAAAGCATAAAACATGGTCTGTACACCAGTGCAGTTTATGTTTTCTGCTTCATTTTAGTTCCCTTGAAGTTACACTCAGTAAATGAATAAATATTGTGCATTAAAAGTTCCATAGAAATGTCAGATTTAGGTGGGTTCTCTGCAGAGACAGTCATTTTTATGAAATGAAAAAAATGAAAAAAGTCATTTTTATCTGTCAGCAGGTATTCAAACATTTCATATTATCAACATTACATATAGAAACTCACTGGCCATTTAAATGAAATGGCTATGCTGGTACTATAGACAACAGTCCTATGTTATGTCTGAATTGGTAATGTAGACAGAGCAACCTGGATCCCATCACCAACACTGTATGGAAACCAGAGTCGGTAAGCTACTCTACAATGCACCATTTCACCTCAAACCACTCTGATTGTCTCGGTTTACATCTCAACACCTAAATTATGCAGATATTTCCCCTTTAAATGCACATAGATTCGTCCTGGGACTCAGATATTCAATAAATGAACAAATAAATGGTTCCTGCCATTTTACTACAAACCAACCAAACAGGTTAAAAACACTATTTTATCTTTACATGAGGTAAAATCTTAGCTAATGACTTGAATCTGTTTCTCAACAAATAGTACATTACTGTGTAAATGACTGTTGAGCTATTACGCTTCATTACTCAGACAATAATACATCTGAAAAACTATCTGTGCAGTTATTGCTTTAGTCTTCGCCTGGAATGTTTGCTAATCCATAAAGTCTGCCAAAACTGCCATATTAGTCCAACTATCCTTGACAATCAACAGGAAATGTATCGGGGAGGTACTCTAAATGGGATCTGGAATAGTCACAAAGTGTACAGTCCTTGATGGTTGTACCAAAAACGTAACGTCAGTACATCAGCAGCTGGGCAGCTCTTGGTCTTCTTCATCGCTCCATGATGAAGGGGCATCTGTTCCAAAGTAGCGATCACCAAAGTCCCCTATTACAGACACACACAGAACATAAACTCACACACATGCTTAACACAACTCCCTTCCTACTGTTTCAGTTTAGCATTTTGCAGAGCAGACAGGTCACGTGGGGCCCAATTCAGTTTATCACACCAGTCCAATTAGAAAGTGTTACTGAATATCATTGTAAGAGAATTTGTATGTAAAATACCGCAGAGTCAATTACAGAGGATCAAGTGGGCAATCATTCCCTGCAATAATACTGTGAGCTTACATGTGGATAGAGAATGAGTGTGATGTAACTGATTGGTGACTTGACGGAGTGGAGGGGAATGACAGAGGGCTCGATGTTCTAAGCCTTTTGCCCAAGTTTTAAGATGCAATCTCTTCCTCATGCGCATACGTTTTACTCCGGAGACTTAAAATGTAGGAGACTGGGCAAAAACTGTGTGGAGATATTACATGCACAGCAGATTAGTGCTTGTCTGAGGGCGGAGACATAAAATGTTAATATGTTAATATGTTGTGGCAGAAATATGCCTCAAAGCAGCCACAATCCCCAAACAATACAATAATAACCCCATGAACTCTGATGTTCTGTTTTGTTCTAAGCTTTTTGATGGCTCCATTATTTCACTTTGCCATTTAATCCCTGCACCTCACAAGCTAGCAATTAGTGGGCAGGGCTATGCACAGTTTGCATGATATGCTGTAGTCTTTATGGCCACATTTCACCGTTGCATCTGGCACAGTCTGCACCATGCCTGTGGACATATGTAATTCTGGCCCTGAAAATGTCAACCCACCTATCCCTGGAATGACATGAAGGAAGTCGTCCAGACGCTTGTCCACTGCAGTGGTGATTATTTTGACACGGGGGAAAGCGTAGGCCACGGAGTGGACACCCAGCTCAGCCATCAGCAGAGACACCAAGAGGATATTCTCTTCTTGAACATCATGGTCCTGCACACACAAATCAAGGTAAGCTCAACAACAGACTGCACAGTTTACCATGTACACCTGCCCTGTTATAAAGCACTCCTACCACATAGTTGCACTTTCAAGGTATACAGTTACTGGCTATAGCCCGTCTGCTGCACAATTCATTATACCCCATTTATCCCATCCATCAATAAAAAGGGAGCACCCTAGGGCCACCACTGAGCAGATATTGGGTTGTGAACTATTCTCAGAACAGCATTGACATGAACATGGCAGTGCTGGTATGTGTTACCAGGCACAGCAGCAAGGCTGGGGTTTTTACCTTACTGTTACTGCTCAGTTGAGCCACAAAAATACCCAGCCAGCAGTGGTCTTGCAGTTGACCACTGATCAAGGGGTAGATAATGGCTTTTACAACCTGTGCATATAGTTGCTTATCTCTTATCAGTCTTGGGATTTGTAGTCACGACCATCAGGTTGCTCACTCGCCTCTTCTACCAGCCAGATAGAAGGGCCAATGTGTGTAGGTAGGTGTTTCTAATAAACTGGCAAATTAACATAACACAACAATAGGCACTCAATAATGATGGACACCAAAAAAACATCATATGAATAACCTGAATCACATTTTGGGCTGATAAATTGTGATCACAGTCAGTAGCCCATCTTTCCCTAAACTACATGATCTAAGAAGTTAGGTGAGGCCAATCATTCTCTGAGTAGAGAGATTTTTAGGGCCATTTTTTTCCATTTGTGATGCACACAGATGGAATTTGTCTTCCACATTTAACCCATCCGTGAAATGAAACACCCACGTACACACACTAGTAAACACACATACCAGGGGGCAGTGAGAACACTTACCCAGAGGGGTGGGCAGCCCTATGCATAGCACCCAGGGAGCAGCTGGGGGTTAAGTGCCTGCCTCAAGGGTACTTAAGTCGTTACTGTTGGTTCAGGGAATCGAACCGGTGACCCTCCGGTCACAAGGCTGGTTCCCTAACCTCCAGCCCACAACTACCCCTAATCTAGTCGGGATAGTTCATTATCTCCCTTTGTTAGCAATCACATGATCATGTGCACAGCTACAAACAACACTGCACTGCTTTGCAATTGGTTGTAATGGTTTTACTGACCAGGGCTTCTGGTCACTCTACATACCAACAGCACTCTGATAGCCATCATGGCCGCTGCTCCTGTGGACACGGTGCTGTCCATCAGAATCACGTGGTCCTCGCTGATGTCTTTGGGCAGTCGCAGGTAGTGCAACTGAACAGAGGAGACAGGGCCGAGGAAGCCGAGGAAGAGGAGCAAATACAGATGCTGTTACCAAGGAAACAAAGTGAGGAAGAGGCGAGCCGCAGTCACCAAAAAGAAAACAAACTGAGGAATCAGGAGGCTCCTGTTGCCATGGAGACTGAGTCATGTCGACAGACAAAGAGGACGGGAGAGGTGTGAGGGGTGAAGAGAGACCTACTAAAAATGGTGATGTCGCTTCACCATTAACTTTGCCACCTAGGGTTCACACTCCTGATATTAAAAGAGAAGCAGAGCAGGCAAGTGCTAATAAAAGGCTCAAAAAAGTTAATTTAATTCATTGTTGTTGATCTCAAGGTCCATTTTGTCAGACTAGGTGCAAGACTTGAATCTAGACGCCAAGCAGAATGGACATTGCACACTAAATAAATAATCCAGAAAGTCTTTGCCAAATATTGGTGTTCAAGTTCAATGGAATTTTACAAGAGGGTCACTACTAATAATGTACATTAAAATGAAGGGTTTTACCCCCTTGAACTCCAGACGTACTACTCAGCTATCACGAGGCACACACTCATCATCAACAAAATAGTTGCACCCAGAAGGAAGGGTGGGATTGCAGTGGTATTGGGAAGGAAGATAAAGGTTACCAGGAACAATAAATTATGATAAATTTAGACTGATATGGGAAATATTTATTTTTTCCACATACAGAAGTAGTGTCTCTCAGTATGGCATCGAGTCTCCATGTTGCTAACTCAACATGTCAGATGTCTCGGCATGGAGCTGTAGAGGTTCCTAATGGTGTCCTGTGATAATCCATCCCATGCAGCTTGAATATTCTCACACTGTTCCTGCAGATGGTGCAGTAGGGGTGGAGGTGGAGTGATACCAGGCCTTTTGGACGTGACACGTGAACAAACCGCTCATCTTGGCGCTGACCACGGTGCCTCCACACACAGATTCGTTGGTCGTCTCCACCAAGAAAAAAGCAGGACTTGTCACTGAAGATGACCCGCCGCCATTCTGAGTCACTCCATGACAGTCTGGCATGAACCATTGCAGTCTTTGGTGACATTGATGTGGTGTTATGGGGAGTCATCGGAATGGTCTGCGTGCATGTAGTCCTGCGTCATGCAGCCGTCTGCCAATGGTGCTAGAACTAATGGGACGACTCATGGAGGGGATCACTGCTTGCTAAACGTCTGCAATCGTGGCTGTTGGGTCAGTCAGGTAGAGCGATAAGACCCGTCCTCACTTTACCCCACATGCGCTGCTGAGCGTGAAATCATTTGCATGTCTCACAATGTCAAATCTACGTCTCACAAAGTCTCACAATGTCAAATCTACTCACTAAGTTTCATTCCTGTCGGTTGATTTTTTCTGGGTGCAGCTATTTGTGCAGCTACTTTTTTTGACGATGAGTTTATATGTAATTTATGAGAGTGAGGCACTGAAGCAAAGGCCCACTTTACTTGGGTTTAAGTACACATCACATCATAAATCAATGTTTTGGGTATCGAGCAGTGTGTTCATAACCATTTCATTAGTGCTGTTAGGGATCTTTTAGAGGTCACCACACCACCACTGTGAGACATTCTCATCCTACACGTTTCTCTAATACAGTGCACTTCACACCAAACCGCTCTGAATGACTGTTCATTCATTTTCCATTTAATTCTGCTTTTTTTTTTTTAAAGCCAGAGTGTGCCTTCAATTACCCTTCAAAATGCTGTTTAATTAAGAGGGTTATTGCTAATGTAGCAGTTCAGGGTCACTAGTAGTACCTCTGGCTCTCCTGAATCCAGGTTTGTCTGAATAAGGATCTTGCCAATGCGGACGTCCTTGCACACTGCCCTCAGAGCGGGCTCCATAGTCTCACCTGCCCGCAGGACAGAGACCCCTGTGATCTGACAGACAGAAACACACGCAAACACACACACACACACACACTGCTCAAAGCTCTGCAAGAAAGGTGATGACTCCATTGTTCTCAGAAAAACAAACAGGCATTGTGGTCTGAGACACATACAGACACTGGTCTCTAGACTCTGAAAGAAAAGAAACAGCTGTGAGAAGAGACAGAGAGAAAACAGAGGAAAAGGAATGAAAGAGGGAATACTAAGGGCATTTTCACACTTGTCTTGAATACAGTCAGGATTGCTGGTGGGCTTGTCTAGAGAGGGGTTTTTCCATCACAGGTTTGCTTTCACATAGGAGAACACCTTTAGAACCACTGATTGATTGTGCAATTCCATGTGTCACCCACCAACACTCACACCTGATGAAGAGCACCTCTCTCATGCAGGGGCACCTGGGAACAACACGTCTTAAAGTCAACGTGAATCAGAAATCTCAACTCATTTCCCTTCCAAACTGGGACATACTACAAAGTGAAACAGTCTCAGGGAGGGTCTGAACCAGCCATGCATTTTTGCTTGATGACAGGTGTGGGTGGAGGCAGGAGGAGATATTTAATAATATAATATTTAAAATAATTAATATTTATATTTCACCATAAAACAATAATTCAGTCTTTTAAATGCAATGATATAATAAATTGGAGCATATTCAACATTGTTATACAAAATCTGAGGTCCAATTATAATGTTTGTATATTTTGTTTGTATGCTGCTTTTGTTACTACGTCTTTAAGGCTAATATATACTCATCATCAAAAACACAGTTGCACCCAGAAGGAAGTGTGGGATTGCAGTGCTATGGGGAAGGAAGATTACAAATTACCAGGAACAATAAATGATGATAAATTTAGACTGATATGATCAATATTTATTGAGCTACACATACACAAGTAGTGTCTCAGTATGGCGTCGAGCCTCCATGCTTGCTAACTCAACATGCCAGACGTCTCGGCATGGAGTTGTAGAGGTTCCTAATGGTGTCCTGTGATAATCCATCCCATGCAGCTTGAATATTCTCACACAGTTCCTACAGATAGTGCAGTAGGGGTGGAGGTGGAGTTATATCAGGCCTTCTGGANGTATGCTGCTTTTGTTACTACGTCTTTAAGGCTAATATATACTCATCGTCAAAAACACAGTTGCACCCAGAAGGAAGTGTGGGATTGCAGTGCTATGGGGAAGGAAGATAAAGGTTACCAGGAACAATAAATGAGGATAAATTTAGGCCGATATGGTTAATATTTATTGAGCTGCACATACACAAGTAGTGTCTCTCAGTATGGCGTCGAGCCTCCATGTTTGCTAACTCAACATGCCAGACGTCTGGGCATGGAGTTGTAGAGGTTCCTAATGGTGTCCTGTGATAATCCATCCCATGCAGCTTGAATATTCTCACACAGTTCCTACAGATAGTGCAGTAGGGGTGGAGGTGGAGTTATATCAGGCCTTCTGGATGTGTGACACCTGACAACAAACCGTTCATCTTGGTGCTGACCACGGTGCCTCCACACACGGATTCGTTGGTCGTCTCTACCAAGACAAAAGCGGGACTCGTCACTGAAGATGACCTGCTGGAATTCTGAGTCAGAAGACGATTGCAGTCTTTGGTGACGTTGACGTGGTGTTAAGGGCAGTCGTAGTAACGGTCTGTGTGCATGTAGTCCTGCATCGTGCAGCCGTCTGCCAATGGTGCTGGCACTAACAGGATGACTCATGGAGGGCATCACACTGGTGAATGCCTGCAGTCGTGGCTGTTGGGTCAGTCCGGTAGTGATAAGGCCTGGCCTGTCCTTGCTTACATCACATGTGCAGCCGAGCGTCAAACTTGAATCATTCGCATGCTTCACAATGTCAAATCTACCCATCAAGTTTCATTCCTGTCGGTTGATTCCTTCTGGGTGCATCTATTAGCGCAACCATTTTTTTTTTTTTGACAATTTGACCATGTATCAACAATAATTCTCCAGAATCGTATAGTGTGCCTTCAAATAAAACTGCAGTTAACTGAGATTGTGGTTTTGAAGAACATGTTAAAAATATTATTGTAATCAATTTGTGGTATGTTGTGCATGTGCAAAAGAAATGAACTCTTATGTGGAATTTCTCTTTACATAAAAATGAAGAAAAAACTTAAATACAAAGTAATATGGCAGTCATGTAACTGGAGGCTCAGCACACTGAGCAGACCCCTCCTAAGGTTTTCAGAACCACTAGCAGGTTCAAAAACAGGGTTAGTACCTCACCAGACTTACTGACCTCTAAGTGCAAACAGTCTTGAATCAAAAAAAAAGGAAAAAGAAAAGCTCCTGTGTGAAAATGCCCTAAGAGACCAATGTACACACAAACACCTTGACACCTGCTCTTACCCCTTTCCCACTGAAAGTGCGTCCTTCATACTCTTGACCTTGCGGCGTCTGCACCATACTCTTCTGTAGTGAAAAGAACCATTGTGCATTCTTGGCATCACATGCGTACATACACTCTGAAGCGAATGGTAAAGCATCGTGTGGTATATTAATTAGAGTATGAAAAATGAATGATTTCAGGTCAGCAGGAGAGTGAAGAGGAGTTACAGAAGAATGCAAAGCTATAATTAGGATTATGTACTGTAGAAAAGTCTTTGATCTCAAAAACACCAGCAACGCTTGCCAAAGGGGTTCCAAGTCTGTGAGCTACTGGACACCAGCACACGCACACACACACACACACACACATACACAGAAACTCACCTTGGAAGGCAAGAATGACAAAGCGTGTTCAATCAGTAACCGCATCAGCCTCTTTGAGTAGAAGATAAACTCGTCCCGACTGGTGTCTTTATTCCTAGAAAATCGAGGATGCGAAAGAGATTTAGTATAATACAGAACATGAGCTCTGAAAGACATTAGTACCAGTTTAAGATTCACAGATATAGAACATGTGAGACTGCTGCAGAGGTAAGACACCTTGAACGGCTAAAGGCAAATTCCATTTTTTTTTTATCTGCATAATTAAATTGGTCAAATGTCAACACCATCACGCCACACTACAGAAACTTACAAAGACTGTCTAAAGCATTTAATGTCTCTCAAAAAGTTATTATATTTAATGGTTATGAAAATGCCAGCCAATATCTGACACATTATGTACAGTTGTCTTAAAACATAATTTTTAAAGCGCATTCACAGCGGAGGGACACAAGCAGAGCACTGTAGGACAAAAAATATTTTTATATTTAAGTGTACCACTATTTTAACATTAGCAACAATACATATTAAAACTCTGATGTCTTGGTTCGCTGAGGGTTTTTTAAAAGTTTTTATTCGCAACTAAATCTATATTAGAGGTGGAGATATGGCGGAAATATAACACTGTGATCCATCAAGAGTATATGTGGTATATCAGGATATGTTTCTCATCAGTTGGAGCTGTTAAGTGTAAGACTGTAGAGTCTTTAAGATCACCAAGAACATCCGTTTAGTTGGCTGTGTCTAAACTTATGACTGGTAGCATATATAAGTATCTTCTCTCTACAGGGTGTGTTAATTTTTAACACATTTAACTTTTCAGGTAATTTGACAAACTTTTGCATACAACTATATGTGTGACTCAGTGGACTGGTACTGACCTGATGATGGTATGGAGACCTCTGACTTGCGGAGTGCTTTCCATCACACTGAGAGTCTGAGGGAGAGGCTGGGATTGGTGAGCTGAAGCCAGGAGTGCCCTGTAAATAAGTGAATAAGCGTGAGACAGAGGAAGAGAGAGAATAAGCATGAAACTAATGAGGGAAATTGAATTAGCTATGTATTAAAGGATACCCCAACTACAACGTTCAGCCTAATCCCTATTGGCCACATCTTTAACATATAGCTGATTACATTGGGCAATAATCTCAAGTGTCTCCCTGTACAGCAAAATGAAAGAAAACCTGCTCACTTAAATTCCGTCAGTAAATATTTATGGAAGTTAAAGGTAAAGTGAATTGTGATTTGTAAAGTGATTTGGCATATGTACACAACGACACCCCAAGTATTTTGTACATGGAAATGCTCAGACTCAGGTAAACAGGTGTGAATACATGTATAATAAAAGAAAAGAACACTACATACGAAAAATACAAATTCATTAAAATACACAAGAAAAGTACACAGAGTAAACTTCACGTAGAACACTGTTTGTGTACATTACATATAACATTACAAACACTGTAGGAAAGTTCTGAAGTCTGCTGTCCAAGTTATTGACAGAATTAAGCTTTATTCTTTAAGAGATAGGCCCAAGCTTTTAGGAGGCAATTATTCCTGGTAATATTTCACCAATGTAATAATGTGGGTGGAGTTTTCATACACTCCTGCCTAAAACATGGATGGATAGCAGAGACACCCTCCAAGAAAAGTATCTGGAATAGCTTTACTGTGTTGCTCCGGTGTTCAGAAGTTGTTACAATATCCCAATACATTTTTGGTATTGTATTTTGCCCTTGTGGTCCACTTACTGTATGATTTAACTGATGCATTATATAGTTTTATATACCAAAAACTTCTGGAATTAATTTATATGACTATTATGACTATTTCCCAATCTCTCCAAATCCCTTATTTACAAAGGCTGTTTTTGTTTCTATGCCTTTCTGATCAGCGTGAATGAGTGGTACTAAACTTCTATAGGCATGTATATGTAAATGATGATGTTTTGTGACATCGAAAACAACAAATTCAAACCAGCTGGTTTTTGTATGGATCAGGGTGTGGGTTTTGATATGGACCCGTTAATAAGAACAGCTGTGCTAAAACATTCTCTCATGTCTCAGGCCTGTTTAAACTCTGGATTTCATTTAGAATTTGCATTATGCATTTTAATCACCTCGCACTGGGCAGCGGTTACTGTTATAACTGAATTCAAGTCAGGTTTTCAGTTCTTTTCAAAAGTACAGGGGAATGCATCAAAATTGCAGTCGTTAGCATCGTCGACATTGCTCTACAGATGCAGATGGAAAAAAGCTTTTAAGGGAAATTACACATTGGAAAAAATGACTGCATAATCCAATCATCCAAAGATGTAAACAAACAAAAACTTTTTTTCCCATAGTGGTTTGATGTGAACTGTGACTGAGACAGAATTGTTCACACTGGTGGTGATAGGAACCAGGTGCATTTAATGCCTCTAAAAGCTCCCTCATGGAAAGTTACTACAAAGTTACAACAAAATAATAAAAAAAAAGTTTATATATGTTTCCATATAGTAACATGTTAAAGTTGATAGTTATGTGATAAGACTTAAAATATAATCTCTAAATAAAACAATCATCACGAAGAGACGCTGCACATCAAAATAGCCCCCAAAGTAAGGTTATTGTTTTTGATTTAGCCCTATTTTACCATTATTGACATTAGACTTACATAATGTGCACATTTTAATCCCTTAATACATTTTAATACTTTTAGTGCACAATTACTGTTTATTTGCTTAATTTACCATAAACAATGCATAACATGTACTCTGTGAAAACCCACAGTACATTTTATAGCAAATAAAATGGAACATGTGCAGTAAAAAGTGCAAAAAAAAGCCATATATAAGTTTGTTCTCTGGAGATAATGTGTTAAATTACTACAAAACATGTCATTAACTTATTCAAAACATGTTCAATCTTTAGTGCTCAACAGTATTTGAGTTTGAGTAAACATCACAACCCCTGGTTCCTATGCCTAAAACAGGTTTTTGTACAATGCACCATTTCATTTCAAACTATCCAAATTACTTTGTTTACATCTTAGAGATTAAATTATGCAGATTTTTAAAATTAGGAATTTCCCATTAAAGCCCTGAAATGAACAATAACTGTACGGAGGAATGATAAAGGAGCATCTATGAAGGATGTGAGGATTTGAACAGAGGATAGAAGTCTGCGGCAGGATCTGGGTGTGAGCCTGGGTGTGAGCAGCTTGCCTTTATATGAAACACATGTGCACACACACACACACACACACGCACACACACACACTCACAAACTCACACACTCAGCTCTACTGCTGTCTGCAGTGATGGCTCTAGGGAGCGCAGTTGACAGCTCATCTGAGGCACTGTGGCGGTGTTACTAAATGCTTTACAGCTCGGCGGCTGACCTCTGTCTTAACAGCTACAGGTAAAGAGGAGATCTAAAAGCTTGCTGTCTCTCCATGTAGCGCTAACAGATGATAATGATGGAGCAAACAAACACAACGACTCTCCTGGGACCACAGGACCACTCAGAGATGCACAATGCATACAGGGAGAATGGCAGACACACAGCGCAACAGGGCAACGAGAATTAATGAATCAATCATGAATCATTTAAGGAGTCAAACTAAGTTAAATACTCTACCTGACACTGAGCTCTCGCTGCTCAGTTAAAAAAGAGAATGACGACAGAGAGAAGAAACATGGGGTGAATACATACAGAGATGCAGCAGCAGAGAAGACAGTGTTCTCTCTGTCTTTATCAGCTTTGAGGGCTGACAGTTTGATGTTTGACAACATATTCTGAATCGTGAGTTAGGTCAGAGTGACCGGTACTGGCCAGGAAGGTGGGGTTAGATGATATATCATTATCGTTACCTAACACACTGCAGCACCTGTATTTTACGGTTATGAGCAGGATCTCTAAAACACCGAACAGCTGCATATATCATATCGTTGCTGTCCAAAGAGACACGTGTATCTCCATCTATTTTCACTTTTATGCATCATTCGAACACAGCAGCTGCAGTTTACATTGTGTGAAAATCTCATGATGAATGGACCAACAGAAATGGCCCAAAACTGTTCAGAAGAACAGTCTGGTTCCACTGACTTACATTAAAGTTACAGCAGGTTTTTGCTCTCTTCTGTAAAGTGATACTTGTTTTCTTTGGACAATCTCTTTACGATATCAAACACACACCTGACCTATCCACGCCCTGCCAACAAAGGCATACTTTTCAAAGCAATTGTTGCTCAAAAAAACCATCAAACATAAAGAGAAATTCTAGTGCGCAAATTCATAAGACCAGATTCAGATACTTCCTAAGGAATTAAGAAGCAAACACTCAAATTTTGATTGTAGTTCGCTGTACATTCATCTTCATTCATTATACATGATATATTAATAAATACCATTATGTATATATACACTGTCTTAAAATATAACATTCAATAATATATTGCTGCCTAAAAACATTACTATTATTATTATTATTATTATTATTATTAGATTAGTATTATTATATTACAGCCCAACTTTGCATTGTAAGTTTTGGAAGCTAATGATAGAATGATATAAGTATAATTCCCTCACTTTACCTGAACCCTGTTTGTACTCTTTGTGAAGGAATGGCACACTACCATGTACCTTCATTTGTGAAAGGCAGATGGCGCTGTTCCTGTATGCAACTGCCGTCTGGATTAGTACTGAAATGTGCACTGCAGGGATGAATGTAAGTCATACCTCTTCCAGCTGGCTGTGAACATGCTGCACAATCAGGTCAATGGCCACCATGTTTCCCCCACCTGCAAGCAGGTGATTGAGTGTGGTGTAAATAAGAGAAAGAGGAGGAGAGACAAAATTAGGGTAATGTCCTGATGTCTTTTTCAGACTGTTGCAAACAAAGCGTGCAACACTTGCAGGCTGCTTTCATAATTTGCACATTTTCACTGTCATGTGTTCATGACCGATGGGCCAGGAGAAATGGTCCAAAGGTACACAGAATTAAGTCTTGTTATATTATATATAAGCGCTTTGATAACACACTGACACACGTTACACACACGTTAGTAATGCATTAAAATGATAAATTATAAGCACCACTCTTGTTTTAATGTGGAAACACATTCAAAGTGTTCACAGTTCCAGCTTGAACCCCCTGAAACAAAACACTTGCCATGCTGTGAATTAGTTTATCTCTGAAGTACATGTAGTAATACCAAGTAATATTGGTAGTCAGCAATGGAGGAGGTCTTCTGCAGACTGTGTTGGCAGGATAAATCTACAGTTCCTCTCAGAACAAGTGAGAGGGCTACAGTTCTAGAGGAGCATTTAGTTAATTTCATGGTCACCCCATGGTCAAGTGATTTTAAGGTGGAAGGTAATAAATGCAATCAGAGACAGAGCTTTTTTTAAATAACCAAATTAACTGCTTTTTAAACTGGAAAAAAACGTAAGACACATTCGGTTAAACATGATTAAATGCATTTAATCCCATTTAATTAACAACAACCTTAATATACAGGTTATGAAAGTTAATAATGTTTTGTCCTTTTTTATTTCAGAGATACAAGGTTTTGTTGTGACAATGACTGGGAATATATAACTCACCTCGTGGCACCACAATGTCTGCCAGCCTCATGGTGGGTTCGATGTACTGCTCGAAGGCCGGCTTCACAAATTTATTATACTGCTTGATGACGCCCTCGATGTCCCTCCCACGCTCGGTTATGTCCCTCTTCAGCCTCCGTACCAGCCGGATATCTGAGTCTGTGTCCACAAAGATTTTCATGTCCAGGAGCTGCAGGATAACAGTACATGAACAACATGAGTGAAAGGCAAGTGTTAGCTCCTGCTATAATGTTGATGTAAACATCACAACCGAGCTAGAAAATCTTTCAGCAGTGGCCCTTCCATAACTACTACAGGCTTTTTTGACCTCTTCATCTTTTGTTTTTGCACTCCACAACAAATTGAAAGTACCTTACCTGCAAAAGCTCTTTATCGGCAAAAGCCATAATCCCTTCGAAGATGATGACACTGGCTCCATAGACGTTTTTCTATGAAAGATAAGGTGTTAGGAGAGACTCTGCTTTCATACATTAATTGTTTCTCACAATGTATATCATCATCATCATCATCATTACTAGGAGTACCACTAAAATCACCTGCTTAGTCCATATTTCAGAAGAGAAAACCAACAACTATTCCACTTCCCTTGTTAAGACAGAAGCTGAAGGAACGCCTTTGGACGAATGTTGCTGCAATGTCTACAATCTCCAATTAAACCTGGTTGATGTGACAGTTGCAACAAAGACGTCTCATTGTACTTTACACAAGCACCACTTGCAAATAATTGCATCATAAAACCTACTGGTTCAAGATGCAGTAAGAAACTTTCTTTGACACTTGCACATTTTACTCAAAGTGTAAAAGTGTTCATCTGATAAACATGAACCATTAGAAAGTCACATACGGCAGAATGGCTGCATTTCTCTTCCTAATTAGTCCTAAAGTCCTTATTTGAGTGCCTCGTCTGTCAGGCACACTCACCCACTCCTTCTGCCGTCCGTGTGTGGTGAAGTCGTACACTGGGATCTTCACACTCTTGCCCTGTTTGAGCTTCCTGAGCGTGGTCACTAAGAGCTGAAAGTCAAAAGCTCCTGGGTGGTCAAAGTTATAGTCGTTACTTGCAGCTCGAGCCTGCTCTTCTGGAGAGAGAACCTGGAGACAACGAGGCAGGATATAATCAGATGTCAAAGCAAAGTATTAATCAAAATGCTTACAGAACAAGGTAAACATTTTGTGTGTGGTCTATAGGGCTCATTTGCATGCTGCCGTCTTGTAGCCCTACAGGACAACACAATATACAGTATTGTTCCAAAGTCAGAGACAAGCATTCACTTACAGCTCTGGACAAATTTAAGAGACCACCTCAAAATGATCAGTTTCTCTAGTTGTACAGTTTCTGGGTTTGTGTTTGACCAAAATGAGTAGTTCTGTTTTATTCTATACACTACTGGAAACACAAATTCCAGATCAAATTTTGAAATTTTACAAATTTTGATTTAGAAAATGAATAATGACGCTTCCAGAAGCCTGTTTTGAACCATGCTCGCTGTGCATTTCACCCCAGCCACCGCTCGCCAGTCTTTCTGTAGGTCACTTGACGTCATCTTAAGGTGGTTAAGTGACATTGGAATGAGGTGGTGCTCATCAAGGTCAGTAGAGTGGTTTTGGCCCTCTGCCAGCCTGTAGCTGTGTTGTCCTGTGTGTTTGCTGCTTGACCTCGTTCTTATTAACCAGACGCTCACTGTATCTGCCAGTAAAGCAAGAACCCAACCTTCTGTTCCTCACTAAGAACCTGCTGTACATGTGGAGATGCTGATTTAAGAAGAAACTGGAGAGGTCTCTTATTTATTACCAGAGCTGTATTATTTTCCAGTCAAAATGACCATTGAGTATTTTTATAATGCATTTATAAGGAGATTAGGTGTAGGATAAGTGTAAGGAAGTGGAGAGTGGAAAAAAATTAAGCAGTATTTTATAAAGAAATACTTTAATACTTCAAAAGTAAACAGAGATATAGAGGAAATGTGACTCCTAACAACTGTGCAAGGCCTGGTAGACCTCTAAATATGTCCCCATCAGATAAACAGCACTTTGAGAGAAAACCATGCTCTGCTTTATCTTTAGATCTGAAAAATAAGTGTATCTGTTGAGGAACAACTGAAAGGACGTGTAGCTGTTAAGAAGCTGGTCCTGAGAAAAGGAAACAAACAAAAAAGAAGAATATTTGCACTAAAACACCAAAACTGAGTCCAGCCCTTCATTAAACCCCATCATTAAATGTGTTTGGGGTTACTTGGATCGTAAGAAACAGAAAATGCAATAACATCTAAGACTGAACTTTGGAGGTGTGCAAAAATATCCCTCCAGATTTCCTTGTAAAATTGACAGCAAGGCTGCCAAAAAATGGAAGCTGTAATAAGTCCCAAAGGTGGACACACTAAATAACATTTTAGGCTACATACTGTACACATATCATGTAGTGGCATATTCACTGTCAGACAAAATCCTGCTATTAAAACTTGTGCAGAAAGGAGTAATGGAATAATTCAATATTTCACATCAAACTTGTAAATATGCAAATCCTAAAATCATTTATCACACAAATAGTGTTTACTATTTAACTGGAAAGAGTACAGTGAGTATGTTAAGGGGGGGCAGTCTGATCCAGAGATAAAGGAGGAGAGCAAAAGGATTACGAGGACTTTTCAGATGCACTTGACCTACGGGATTAACTTGACAAAGAAGGAAGGTATAAGAGAGCTGGCTACGGTAGCTCATTCAGAACAAACACGCACACATGCACACACAAACACTCAGGTCACCTTGTAGAAAGAGTCCATGGACAACAGAACCACCCAGGGAACATCCAGAGCCTCTATGATCTTATTGGCCACTGTGGTCTTTCCTGATGCACTGCCTCCACACAAGCCTATACAACACAAAGCAATATGAAATGACCATGAGGTAAGAATGGCCCTGACAGCTGGTAGTACTGGCTTTGTTATTTGCCTATATTATTTTAAACTTCATCAGAATACAGAGGATGAAAATATTCAGCACACTAAAACACTAAAAATCCTCTGTTACATGTTGCAGTTGATATTGTTTTGTTTGGTGTCCATGCCTTGGTTGGTGAAAAGGTGAACCTTCCAATATGACATGATCACAAATGGACCTTGGACTAAAAGGTCTGGATCACATGAATATGGATCACAGAATCTTATATAGAGCAACTGAGGTGATTCAAATACAGACCACATCTAAAAACAACACCCTGTGATTTGTTAGAGGACCTTTTTATTGGATCCATCTGCAATATCATTGCTGCACAATATCATGCTAACACTTGACAAACTATTGTCCTATTATGCAGCCCTACTATTGGCTATAGATGTTGCATATTCAACTACACCTTTTACATACATAGTACCATCAAATAACACATCTGGGTATGAAGACTGTAGGGAGGCACTAATATATCCGATTTATTCTGACACTGATACTTGAGCCAAAACATTATAACCGCTTCCAGATGAAGGGAATAACTTGGTAACTTGGCTGATCTGGTAAAATGGCATAAGTCAAGGTCTGTGATGCACTGTATTAGATGATAAGCGAACAGCTGGTTCATAAAGTCAGTGTCTTGGGTTCAAGAGAAATGGGCAGGTGAGAAAACCTGAGCAACTCTGTCAAATGGTAACGGCCGGACAACAGGGTCGGGGCATCTTTGACGGCATCTTGTGATGGCAAGACTTGTGTGGTGCCTTCTTGTCAGGAGTAAGTACCTATGGACTACAGGGTGCTGGGCGCCCTAGGCACATCAGTGCACAAGGGCCAGGAAGGCCATTCGATTTGGTCTAAACTGACAGAGGACCAACTGTGGCACAACTCAGGACTTTTTACCAGGACCCTGAAGCAGTGAAAGAAGGTCACCTGCTCCAGTGAGTTCCACTCTCTTTAACATTATGGAAATGACTTAGTCCACCTGTGCAGTTTACCTGGAGAGGTAATGACACAAGAAAGCACTGGGACAAGCTAGTGAAAAGAGTGTGATGGGTCCGCCTACCTAAACATCACTGAGGACCCGGTGCAGCTCTTTATGGCAATGGTATTCCTAGACGCAAAGTTGGACTGGGAACCAAATTCAGCACTGGACTTTTGTCCTGACCAGCCCAGTACAACCACAGTAACATGACCAGCCAGCATTATTTGCACAATGCTTGGTCAGTGCAGCACAGACTTTCGTACCAATCACGAAGGCTTCTTTGGACTGTGTTCCATGCTCGTTGTACCAGGGTGGTCTGCCGGCAGTGTAGATGGTCCGAGTGCCTGTGCGCAGTAGTGGTGGCTCTGTCTTACCCAGAGTCGTGCTCTTCCTGCGGGGGGCGTTGACTGGAGGGAGGAGCCTGTCCAGAGAATCCTCCCCACTGCCACTGCAATTCAAACAGCAGCAGCAGCAGTAGCCTATTAGTAGGTGGAATATAGGGACTTTTATGTATGTATTCAATGTGTAATTGCATTAGGAGTGTAACAATTCTGAAATTAGACCGTATCTGTGATACTAACGTTCACAGTTACTGACCATTACTAGTGTAACCTGTGAAGTTGTCATTATGGGTAAATATACCCCGTTCTTTAGTGTTCTTCTCTTCAGCGTTCCACATTTTTGGTGATCTAACAATACCCCAATTTTTTTGTCCCTGTTTTTTTTTTCTTATTCAGCCCCCAACCCCAAAAAAGAACAGAAAAGAAAAGAAACAAAATGAAAAGGAACAAAAAGAAAANGAAAAGAAAAGGAAAAAAGAAAAGAAAAGAAAAGGAAGGAAAAGGAAGGAAAAAAAAAAATAAAGGAGGTATGATCTGCTGATGGGGGTAAGCGAGTTAAAAGGATATTTAAAGACCTAAACATGCTACAGCATCTTATAGAGCCTGTGTGTGATATTAATACGCAGATACATCAAGAAATACGAGCTCTGACTTCACAGGGTGACTGATTCTCCTGAGGAAGTAATGAGGTAAAGATACTGCTTTAATTTTAACAAAAAACTCATACCCTGCAGATTAAAGTATTAGCTACAACTTTATGTATTAAAGGTGTCTACATCATTGTGCATATGTCTATGCTGATATTATAAATAAATAAGTAAGTAAGTAAGTAACTAAATAATATGATGATTTATTTCAAGCTAAAAAAGATTAAAACAGAAGCCGAACAAATACTCCAAACTAAATCTGTACTTAGAAAACACAGCCTAGACATATTACATAAGGGGAAGTGATGTCTGTCTGGCTGGGCAATATGACCTTGGGTTGACTCCAACATGTCTTCATCCTTGTTTACAATTCAAACCAAATGAAGTTAACTGGTTAGCTCAGACAGCACAGAGAGGAACACACGCACACAGCTATTTTAGTATCAGGTGAAAAAGCTTGCAAAACAATTGAGTTCATCCGACTTTCAATTTCCACTCCAAGTAATTAAAGGCTTAATCAGCTGAATGGAGCTGCAGGAATGGAAGGACACAAACGAATGAAAGGTAGGTTAATATAAAAGCCACATGCCTGAAAATAGACAAGTTTGCAACAGAGAAAAAGACACAGCACATCAACACGAGGCATAACCGAAACAGCAAAGTCAAAGTTAAATGCTTAATACTTTCCAGAATTTCTGGATCATATAATAAACATTCTTTATGCCTTCACATTCAGTGATGAAAACACGAAAACTACGAAAAGCCATAAATTAAAAGGAAGTTTCCTCACATAAAATTAGCATAATTTAATGGTTAAAATGTAAACAAAGTCACTGAGAGTGGTTTGATGTGAAATTCTCCGTTCTAGAGAAACTTACAGAATCAGAATTGGTTAGAGTGATTGTGATAAAATCCAGAATTAGAAGTGTTTAATGCCTTTGAAAGCCCCTCACAGAAACTCATTACAGGAGATGGTTATGAATCCGCTGCTGTCATTTACAGTGGGAGGATACATGCAGGGCTCTGTAAGGCACAAGGATGCATCATTTGGATGTGCAGGAAGTGCATTTTCATTGTTTCATTAATAACTACGGGTGCATCAAAAGCATTATGAGTTTGAGTAAAAGTTCAGAGGTGCTGCTTGCCACCAGGCAAGGCAGGCAACTGCTTGGGGCTGCTATATGAACCCCAACCCATACAGACAGCTCTGTCTAGGACAACACACTGCGTCCCTGTGCACACTGTGCACAGACACGTTCATTAAAACAGAGTAAAGTTGGCATAAATGTCAACTCCTTCACCTCTGTGTCTTCACCCGTGTAAGGGAAGTGGTTGTGACTGTGTGAGTTTATAAAGACACTAACAGGAATATATGAAGACAGAATGTTTGTGATCTTTGTGTCCGACTATCAGCTGTTTGTGTGAGCAGACCCTCCTTCACTGCCAGTCATTTGTTCACTAGTGCAGCTGAAGCAGTGTACACGAGACTTATGTCACATAGGTATTGGTTGGTATCAGTGATTTTTTAGGAATACAAGAACAGGTAAATGAGCTTGGCATCGACCCAATCCCTGATACCTGTATCGGTATCAATGAATCCCTACTAATGACACGGTATTCCGTTATCTTTCTCAATCAAGCCAATTCTGCATTACAGTTGTTCTGGTTTGGAATGACGCATCAGCAATTATATATGTAGACTGTCGAATATCTTTATAATCTGCATAAGGTTATAATTGCTGATCAAGTCTGTGTTACACCTGCAAGTGTTTTTACCCTCACTACTTTCTCTCTCTCTTTCTTCTGTACTTTTCTTACTGTCACCCTCTCCACTCTTCTCCTGTTGACTTCTTTCTTTAAACCTCGGCTTTAAGTATTATAGGTGTGGTTGGTTATTTGAATATGAGTGAATGTAATAACCTATTAGATTAGGCATTTGTTTAGCTGGTCTTTTAAATATCTTTCCATTTTATGTTTTTGCAATTTTGGAAAAAAAATTAACCTATTCTACTTTTAAACTGTGGTCTTCTTGTTTTAGTCACAGAAATTATGATGTTTGGTGTTTTTTCCATACATTTCTATTTTTTTTCCATCTTAGTCATCCTGTGGTAAATGACCCAACAACATATGAATGTCCCCTGGTTAATTTGGACAGTAAATGAAATGGCTACATTTGTGTTATAGTCATCACAACTCCTGGTTCATATCACCACCACTGTAAAGAAGAGATCTGAGTCAGTCATTTTCTCTAGAATCAACCATTTCACATCAAACCACTTTGAGCAATTTTGTTTACAGCTCAGTGACTATATTATGCAGAAATTTAAAAACAATTTGTGGAAGGCATGCCTCTCAGTTAAGACAAATGCTGGAAAATTACTAGCACAAAGTCACATTTCTGTCACATCTTTGTTTGCTCCTGTGATTTGCCTGAAGTATTTTTGCAGTGGATTAACTCCGCACTGCTTCCTGTGATCTATGCCAAGCAGAAAACCTATTACGAGTACTTGCACAACACAAAACTACACTCACACTTCAGAACATCACAGGACACCAAATCCCAAAACACCACTCCTGATTTCCTCTAACAACACTTACACAGAGTAACACTTAAAGCCTTAAGTTGGAAGCAATCAACAGCCACCTGGATCTTAGCATAGAAAAGCTCAGTAAGACTCATCACTTACCCTCCACCTGACCGCAGAGCCCAGCAGCCTGATATTCTGGCTCCGGTGTAGCCAGGCAGGGTGGTCATAGCTGGCCCTGAGAACGACTGCTGACTGCTGTCACTATCAGCAGCGCAGGTAGAGCAGTCGGGTCTAGACTAGCTAAAAGCGATAAACGCCCACTACAGGAGATCTGAAATGCTCACAGTGATAGTCGGCATGCAAGTCTGTCATAGTGCAGCTCAATATAAGAACAAGACAGACTCTGTTATTAGATCTCTGTGCACTAAACTGAAGCAATCTTCATTCTTTGCCACATTATTTTAGTCATTTCTGACTGACAGTGAATTACTTCTGCTTTTAACCCCTAACCACAAACACCAGTCTCACTCTCTCAGTCATACGCTGTCCCACTCTCTTGGCAGCTCAATTTAAGAGGATCACCTCTGAAAGGTGACGTGTGTTCAGAGGGTATTAATAGAGCTTGCAGCCAGCAAGAGACCAACCCCCTACTGTTGATCCGAGAGCGACAGAGAGAGAGAGAGAGGGAGCGAGAGAGCAGAAGTGTGGATCAATCACTGTGCCAGGAGGTCACCAATAATAATAATGAATCAACTATAAGGCATGACAGTGTAATGACTATTTCAACAACACAGCGTGACTGAATTCATCCATTGAGTCCATCATTTCAGGTTTAATTTTTTTTTAACTGAGTGCAATTTAATTTTAATGTTAAGCTCATAATATCAACATATAATAATCAAATATTATTAAGAAAGAAAACTGAACACACTACAATGTTAATGTGTCGCTCTTGTTATGAATGTGATCGATACCTAAAAGTAATGTGTGGTAAAGTCTGTAGTCCACTGAAGATGGGGATCTTCATGGGGATGGTGTTCTACTCCAGTCAGAGTTTCTAGTATACAGGTGGAGCTATCTTCATGATGTACTGCATCCCATCATGCACCGCGACCTCACCAGCTCTCAGCCTGTGGTTGTATTCAAAATGGCACACTACTATACTGCACACTTCCACTACTGTACAGTGACAAGTTCTAACCTACAGTGTGGTATACTAATACAGTCACATGTTACCTCACATTTACCTCAGAGCTGTTATTACTGTATCCACTGTTTAGAGCTAGCTGCTGCTAACGCTGCTCAGTTCACCTGTATATTTTATCTTTCTGAGGCTCATTCTGATTAAAAGATACTACAAACACTACAATCACTACATCCACATTTATACTTGGAGTTGGCTGAGTTTTGCTCCCCAGTGTTACCCGCCGCCATTTTCTCATTAATTTAACTGAGCAGCGTTAGCAGCAGCTAGCTCTACAGTAACAACAGCTCTGAGGTAAATGTGAGGTAACTGGTCATGTGACTGTATTAGTATACGACACTGTAGGTCAGAACTTGTTACTGTACTGTGTACTACACACAGGGGGCGTATACAGTATGCAGTACATACTACTGTAGTATACAGTATAGTAGAGTACCATTTCAAATACTGCTACTGTTTTTGTCCCACATCTTAGCAATTTGGAACAATTCTGTTAAAGATATCTTTTGGAAGACGGTTTGGATGCTTCCCTATAAGTAATTACTGATTAACACGTTTAAAAATGATAATAATGATTAATGACTATGATTGTTACTGTATCTCTTTTTTTTCTTTCTTTTTTCTTATTTCTTTAAACATGTTAATTGATGTGCATTGGAGTATATTTCATTGTTATATTTATTTCTTTTTTTCAGTTAAAGTATCTATTTCTTTATTTCCCACTGTTTTTTCTGCCTCCTTTTATGTATGCAAAAAGTGAAATAATACATAAATGAACAAATTAATAAATAAAAGTCTTTTAAAGAGAGAGAGAGAATTTACGTTTCTGTAGGGTTCGGCAAGCGATTATTTAGGTCTGTGTATCGGTGTGCGAGTATGCATAATCCAATTCACTGTTACATAAACATCACTAAAGCACCAAAAACGACTGCAAGTGTACCAAGAAGACCAAGAATAATATTTACACCCCGCATACAAAATATATATTAATTCAGAGCGCTAGCTACACAATATGTGATGTATTTATTCCAGCTACATAGTCAGGCATTTTTAAGGCACTCACTGGGTGACCATCTGATGCCAAACGCTATACTTAATCTAGCGGTACCAATAGTTAGCAGGTCTAAGACTGGAGGACGAAGAAACTCAATATTTTACTGTCATTACTTATCGTTACTTCTCGTTGTAAAGAGTACAGACAGCTCACACGGGTTAATTAGTACCTGTCTGAACGGGCTGAACTTTTCTTCCCGTACTCCATCTCCCCCACAGAGCATTCTCCTCACAGCCCGGAGACCGCCATGAAATCCGTCCGTTAGTCAGCTGCTACGGTTAAAACCCAGAGCATTCTGGGAATTGTAGGACGCTTACGTCGCGCTGCCAGCCTTCCATGTGTGTTCTCATTCAAGCGCTCATTTCCTCTAGGTACACACATACCGTGGTGGTATATAAGCTGCAATTCCAGAACAATATTGACATTGTGGTCCTTAAATATGTGTTATTCCTCCACTTCTGATGAGATATGTTTTGCACTGCCATTATTAGTCTATGGCTGATTATTGGGAACAGCTTGATGGTGCTTTAGAGGATGGGGTGTGTATTCCCTAGGGCGGCTTTGCTGTCACTTTGGGAATATATGTGATTTTGTAAGAGCCCAGTAGGGGGCAGGGTAAAACAGGGGCTGGATTTTCATGCAGTATCCCGCCTGTACTGGGAATCTGTGTCCAATTTTTGTAATATTTATTTTCCTGCTTTAATTAACTTAATTCAGATCACTGGCTACTCATCAGATCTGGTACAGAACCAAAAATACACACACAAAGAACATATGAGCTCCATATGACTGTGATGAAGAAACCTTAACAAAGGCCTAAGATACATTTGATTGGTAATGCAGCTCACTATGGATGTCCAGTCCTGCTCCTGGAGGTTTAGTCCACCACAGACTTTAGTTCTAACTCCAGTCAAACACACCTGAGTCATACAATCAAAATCTTTTAAAGGAGATGTGAACACACAGGGGCAAGGGCAGGGACAGGGACAGGGTGTTTAGTTAGGACTGGGACAAAGTCTTCTAGGAGAACACAGATCTCCAGATGTAAAGCTATTATAAAGACATATATACAGTGCGGTCCAAACGTCCACAACCAAACTGAAAGAAAAGTTCAAATGAAGATAAATTATTTTAGATTCTGTACTATTTCTAGGTCACTATTCTCATTTAAAGGAGTGACATGTAAGATGATGTAATCAATATTAAACTTAAATTATCAACAAAATGTTAAGAAATAACAGTTTTAAGCAAGACATTGTTCATATATCGCGTTGCAGCGATATCTACTAAAGTTAGCCTGCTAACCAGCTAGCCCCGACCCATCTTTGTACCTGAAGAGGTGATAATGAGTCACTGTAACATCAAGTCTGCCTTTACTCCCCGCATAAGTGGATGAAGAAGTAGCACACCCGCTCCCAGCAAACAGAAAACACATTCAAAGGAAAAAGAAAACAAGCAACAGAACAGCAGCAAAATAAGAGCTAACACTGGCTCTGCTTACCACCGCTGGAGAAACTCTTGGCAAGTATAGGGATGAAGTTTGATGTTGAACTCGCTATGATTCTTCAGACTGGTAAGCAAACAGGGGGAAGAGTGTAGAGCAAGAAGGAGAGACTGTGGCATATGAAAGCAGCAAATTGCATTGTCTTACATATCGGTCCTTTAATCCATTCATTACACTGACCATGTTAAGGCCTTTCTACAAAAAGGTAAGGGTGTTTTTCGAGTCATTGAAGGATGTGCTCAGATGACTCTCACCATCTTTGCACAAACTTGTGGAGCTTGAGTGCATGTTGTCATTATAGCAAAACGGGGACAGACATCAAATAGTAGGAAATCGCAAAGATCATATTTGTACACTCATGCTGCTAGGATGATGATGTCATTTGTAATTAATATACTAGAAAGAATGCAAAATATAGGCATATTCACTAGTGATCTCAAGCTTTATAATAAGGCTCAACATAAGATTAACCATAGGAAAGAGTCAAGTTTGCTCCACTGTGTGACATGAATGATGAATTAACCCTCATGCCAGTATCCTCCTCTGCACTGTATACAACATAAACTCACCAGACAAAAAATGAGTCACCTGTGACTGAAACGTACCTAATAGTGTGTAATACCTCCACCAGAACCAAAAACAGCTGTGACTGGATATGGCATGGACTGGACAAGTTTCTGGATGTAGGCCACATCAATGTTCAGACACTCTTGCATCAAAGAATTGTACATTTGGGCCAGATTTGGTGGATGCCTTCCCTGGCACAATTCCGTGGATATTTTCCTGTAGACTGGGATTTTAGCCACTGCTGGTAGACCCGTATGACCGTACGCTTCCATACACCTGCAGATTCAGCTACTTCCTTCACTCTATGGTCTTTGGCACGCCCAAATGCAGTCACTCCTTTTAGCCAATCATTAACATCTGCTTTGGAGCCATTTGCACTGCACCACCTCTTCCCAATCTATGGATCCCGTCACTCACATCCCGCAGGTATTTAAAGCCCTGACATCCTCATGCAGCACCATCTACAGGAGCCTGAAGTTACTACCACCTTAAACTCACAAGGTGACTGATGTTTTGTCTGGTGAGCTTATATAGCAGCAATGATCATTTCCACACAACCCAAATGCATCATTCCCATGCATTCCAGACCAAGGCCTAGCAGTGAGGGTAGTGCTAGCACTGCTATGCCTCATAATTATAATCCCACTCATGTCCATCAAAGCAGCTACTGTACAACAACCAACAGACCAAAAGCCACATATCAAAGCACTGGCTTAAACAAGAATAAAACCACTGATCAATCAATCAGTTTGAAGAAGAAGTGCAACGGTTAACGGACTGGTGTAGAACCAACAACCTGTCTCTGAACGTAGACAAAACCAAAGAGATGGTTGTTGACTTCAGAAGGACAAGGTGTGACCACTCTCCACTACACATCGACGGCTCCACTGTGGAGATCGTCAAGAGCACCAAGTTCCTTGGAGTTCACCTGGCAGAGGATCTCACCTGGTCCCTCAACACCAGCACCATAACCAAGAAAGCCCAGCAGCGTCTCTACTTCCTGCGGAAGCTGAGGAAGGCAAATCTCCCACCTCCCATCCTCACCACGTTTTACAGAGGAACCATCGAGAGCATCCTGAGCAGCTGCATCACTGCCTGGTTTGGGAACTGCACTGTATCGGATCGCAAGTCCCTGCAGCGAGTAGTGAGGACGGCTGAGAAGATCATCGGTATCTCTCTCCCCACCATCACAGACAGTTACACTACACGCTGCATCCGCAAAGCAAACAGCATTGTGGATGACCACACACACCCCTCACACACACTCTTCACCCTCCTACCGTCTGGAAAGAGGTACAGAAGCATCCGGGCACTCACATCCAGACTGTGCAACAGCTTCTTTCCCCAAGCCATCAGACTCCTTAACAACCAGAGTCTGGTCTGAATAACTGCACACATTTCTGTGACTGGACTGCACGCACACACACACACACACACACACACACACACACACAAAATCTCATCTCTTAAATCTGTCTACACAAACTTAAGGAGTAAATGTTTACATTTATACCACATATTGACATAACTGCTGCTAAAAACAATGTTCAATGACATAACTGCTGCTATGTAACTGCTAAAAACAATGTTCAATGTTCAATGTCCATCTTTAAAAAATGGACATAACTGCACTTTACTGCTCCCTCCTTGTATTTATTGTTTGCTGTTTTGTATATTGTAAATTGTCTTGTAAATCTATTGTATTTATTGTTCTGTGTAGCACCTTGGTCCTGGAGGAACGTTGTTTCGTTTCACTGTGTACGGTACACCACTGTATATGGTTGAAATGACAATAAAAAACTACTTGACTTGACTTGACTTGACTCAATAACAGACTACTGATATACATTCCCGTCTACGATTTAATAGTTATGTACTTTTATTTACAGTTTTTAAAGGAATGAATATGTACATTGCAAAAAAGTGAGTGGGAGCTGAATGGAGTGTCCTAATGGCAAACAGTCTTGTGTAAGTCAGGAAAAGATGGTTTCTGGCATGTGAAATGCCTGAAAAGATATGTTTTTTCATCATCACATCATATACCTTTTTACATCTTCATACATAAGAAACATCTACTTGTACTGACAGGCATTGTGCACAGTGAGTCTGACCTAGGATGCACCGCTCCTTTGCGTTTACAGTTTTCAAAGGTACATAAAAGGGAAGTACATGTTAAGAAGCCATTATGAAGCAGTCAATGTTCTCGCATTGCAATGTGTGTAAGGTTCTGATGTCTTCAAGGTAAAGTGAAAGTCTGTCAGAAAGGTGAGGAATGGTCTGTAGTAAGCCCTGTGTTGCGTGTAGACTTGCTGAAGGAGCTGTCATTCCTTTCATCTTCTTCACACGGGCCTTTTAAAACCAAGCTTCAGTCTGATTTACTGACTTTGAACAGTGTCGTCCTGATGAGCTTGTTTGCACTGCCACCTGTTCCCATTGTGTTATGAGACAGCATCAGCCTGACATTTCGTGGTCGGATGTGGTACCTTTGAAAGGCAAGTCCGGGCCTGCGCTTCGTTTTTGGGCGATTGCACTGTAGCATGTCATCTGCCTCCCAACTGGCATTCGTCTCTCACAGGATTATTACGGCTGAGTTATTGTGTGAAGTGTCAAAGCACACAGAGACAAAGTCCTTTGTGGCCCGGAAAGAGTACTTGTTGACGTGGCAAGGAAAAGAACTGTTATTATTTCTTAACAGGGAACCAGTCTGTACTGGCTAGAAGGAAAACGTCAGCTTTCCAGCTCTTCTAGTTAGAGATCAGTAGCCTCGTGCTCACAGAGAGACTACATATACATTATAGAATAGTGCACAACACTGAGAGCGAGGGGAGATTCAGGTTAGAGTGTTTGTTATTCTCCCTCTCTGTTACAGATTCGGTGTGCTTTGAGATGGAGATGGAGGTTCGCATGTGCCGCTGCCTCAGTGGCTTGTGACAGTCCGAGTGCAGAGGTCTCTCGCATTGCAGTCTCTACCCCCCACCCCCACCCCCCATGCCTCGATGCCCTCTCACAGTGCGCTGAGCCCGGGAGAGGTGCCCACGCATGGCTGGGGTTATGACAGGTTCCTGAAGGAGCCTGCAGTCAGAGAACAAAGAGAGAAAAAGAATGAGTGAATACAGAAAAGAGTCAAGGAAGGAAGCCCTGTTCATGTGGAAACACCAAAACAAGCTCCCCGTCTCCGTCTTCTACTCGCCTCTATTCTTCCCACTTCCCTCTCTGTCTCTCGTAATCAGTTTCGGTCTACTCTTACCTCGGCTGAGCAGCTGCAGGTTGCGTCCCTCCTCCTGCACTTGAAGCTGCAGCACCTGCTGAAGAAGCTCCTGCCTGAGAGTCTCCTGCACCAGGCCCATTCTCTCCAGCTTCTCGCCGTTCAGTCTCAACAGAGCCCGACCTGAGAGACAAAGACAGAATGGAAGAGTGTATGAGGATATGGAAAGCCCTTTAGCACAGTTATCTCAAGCGTCTCCTGTTAAGTTTTAGTAGAGATTTCCATCACACGCTGTGCTCAGGTTTGCCAAGACAATAACCCTCATGTTAATCTGCAACTGATCTTAATGTGAAGTCCAATTCTCGCCCCAGCCTACTAAGTACTGATGCTGTGAATAACTATTTCATCTAATTGTCTCATTGGCCTTTGTCTAAGTACATCTACCAAACAGGTAGACTTTGTAGGTGTACAATAACTGATAGTAGCTTCTATATCAGTCAACAAAAATGGACCACCATTGAACCACTACTGACTGAATGGCTCATTCACTACGTTTAGACTGGGAATTCAAGTGGATACTTTTTTTCAAATGAGCTTCTTCATTCCAAAACCAAACAAACTTAATATGCCAACTGACATCTTTTATCACATCTGCCAAATGGAGAGCCTAATTCCAAAGCAACATCAAAAATATAATTGCACAAACAGAAAGAATCAACTGCCAGGAATGAAACTTGGTGGGTAGGTTTGACATTGTGAGACAAGTGAATGATTCAAGTTTCACACTCGTCTGGGCATGTGATCTAAGCAAGGATACATTGGATTATCACAGGACACCATTAGGAACCTCTACAACTCCACGCTGAGACGTCTGGCATGTTGCGTTAAGTAACATGGCTACCTAACGCCATACTGAGATCTACATCTTTTTCCTGTAATAGCTTTACAATCCGACACTTCCTTCTGGGTTCAACTATTCTTTTGACGATGAGTATAATTTAATGTAAAATGCAAGGTTTTAGTCTATTTGTCACTGTTNCAACTCCATGCTGAGACGTCTGGCATGGCTACCTAACGCCATACTGAGATCTACATCTTCTTCCTGTAATAGCTTTACAATCCGACACTTCCTTCTGGGTTCAACTATTCTTTTGACGATGAGTATAATTTAATGTAAAATGCAAGGTTTTAGTCTATTTGTCACTGTTGTGATCCTTTAATTAGGCATTCCTACTTTTTCAGTAAACAAAAATAACTAATGTATTGTGTTATTTGGTACAGAACGTGTTTCATAACAACACTGTACTGGTTTCTGAACTGTCTCTAGTTAGCAGGCCTAACTGAATCTCTGCTTATACAAACTCTGCCTCTCTGCTGCACTCTGTTTGGAGCCAGGACAGCAACATGACAAAATCAGCATGAACATTTCATATGTTCTGACCATTCATGACATTAACACTAGCCACTGGTGACACAACATGTCACTGGTTTTATATGAATATGGTGTTACACCAGTGACTGTGACACCAGGTGACATTCTGGCTAAAATTGAGGATTTGTAGATTGGCTGATCCTTTGATGGCCAGCTGATTATGTGCAACTATTTAAAACTTGTCCTGTCCATGCCAAATCCAATCACAGCTGTTATTGTTGCTCGTGGAGGTATAACACCCTATTAGGTATATTTCAGTCACAGGTGACTTGTTTTTTTGTCCAGATACATACTTGATGCAGGTTTTGACTGGAAACTAAATACATGAAATAAATAAATAAATGAAAGGATGGTACGTTTGCACTCTACTGTACCAAAAAGGACTGTTATTTGCAACCAGCACAAGCGCCATCTCCATAATGCATATTGTCCATGGCTAAGATACACTAGTTACGACATTGCTATTCCACCTCAAGCTTTGTAGAGCCTACTCTGTTCATCGTGATCCCTCTTCCAAATGGCTGGCGGGGGAGTTCTGAGAGTGACTACGGCAGCCTGCTGAGGAAAGCTTCCGCCTCAGGGGGAACCGAGCCTGCAGTCACTCTCACAGCCCCGAACCCCACCGAGCTGCTCTCGCTGCTTCTCTAAACGCTTCAGCCCACAGCCCTGCAGGACAACCGTTTTGTTGTCTTTCTTTGCATTCCACGCTTTCTCTCAGCTAATGACTCCCTCCCTCACTCTCGCTACTTCCCTCTCTCTCTCTCCCTCTCTCTCGGCATGTCTGAGCCCTTGATTCTTTGTGTCCAATTAGAGAGAGAGGAAAGGAACAGGGAGCCAGACGGGTCCCGCTGGAGCAAGAGGGGGCGGGAACAGCCTGAGGACAGAAGTGGCGGTTCTGTCCAAGCACACTGTACACGCACCAAGAGACACACAACCACACACACACATACATACACTCAGAAAAACACCCACACCCACACTGTGCTAATTATCCAGCTGAACACACTGCAAGCACACACTCATCAAAAGAAACTGTTATCAATCTGAGATATCTGCATACAAGCACGCATACAGATGCTTCTTCACAGGGGGGACAAATCCCGCCAGAAGTCACCTGCTGAGGTCAGACGATGGTGTATCGTTGTGTTCTTGTAAAGGTGACTGCACAAATGTTCAGTTATGAAACATGTACTTAACACACTGGGTCAGAAAGAAAAGCCATTCATGAGAAAAGTAATTAGATAACTAAGAAGAAAATTAGTATATTGTATTCACCCCAAATATTACGAGGGTGGTTTATCATCCTCAGCAAAGCAGTTACACCTGCATAAATGTGCAGCAACAGAAAGGCGACAGTCAATAACTGTATACCTAAAACTGGACCTACAGAGCACATCAATTGGTCAACGAGTACAAGAACAAGGTATTTATTAACCTGTAAACTGACAGTGTAGGACAGATGGTAGCAAGAAGGGCCTGGGTTCGATTACCGCTGGGTCCATTGGGGTCCTTCCTGTGTGGAGTTTGCATTTTCTCCCCGTGTCTAGGTGGGTTTCCTCCCATAGTCCAAAGACATGCTGTCAGGAGCACCGGAGATAATTGCCCCCATAGGTGTGAATGAATGTTTACATTTCTGCCCTGCCTTCCACCTGATGAGTGCGGAGATAGGCTCCAGCAATCCCCGTGACCCAGAAGGATGAAGTGGTTTAGAAGATGAGTGAGTGAGTGAGTGAGTGAGTGGATGAACTGACTGCTCCAGAGCCCAGACCTCAACATCAGTGAATGTGTCTGGGATTACCTGAATGGTACGACATAGAAAATGCGACCAGAGTCAACTTTGGAGGTGTGGAAAAAATTCCAAAACATTCCTGAAGATTTCTTATGAAAAACTGAAAGCAAAGTGAAGAATGGAAGCTGTAATAAAGGTAAAAGACTGGACACACTAAATACCGGAAAACCATATTTGATCTTTACCTTATAAACTTTGTTGCTTTTGTAAATAAATTTGCTAGACAAAAATGAGTCCCCCTGTGACTGAAACGTACCTCCATGAGCACGAATAACAGCTGTGATTGGATTTGCCATGGACTGGACAAGTTTCTAGATGTAGGCCACATCAATGTTCAGCTACAGTTGGGCCAGATTTGGTGGATGCCTTTCCCTGGCACAATTCTAAGGAGAATTGCCTGTAGACTGGGATTTTTGCCACTGCTGGTAGACCTGTATGACCGTACACTTCCATACACCTGCAAATTCAGCTCCTTCCTTCACGCTATGGTCTTTGGCACGCCCAAAAGCAATTACTCTAGCCAATCATTAACATCTGCTTTGGAGCCATTTTCCACACATGGAACGAGACATTCCCCGCACTGTAGCACCTCTTCTCAGTCTATGAATCCCGTCACTCACACCCCGCAGGTATTTATAGCCCCGTCATCCTCATGCAGCGCCATCTGCAGGAGAATAAAGTTACTACCACCTTAAACTTATTGTCCATTCATTCATCTTGGCTCTGACCACGGTGCCTCCAGACGCGGATTTGTTGGTCGTCTCCACCAAGACAAAAGCGGGACTCATCACTGAAGATGACCCGCTGCCATTCTGAGTCACTCCATGACAGTCTGACATGACACCATTGCAGTCTTTGGCGACGTTGACATGGTGTTAAGGGCAGTCGTCGTAGCGGTCTGCGTGCATGTAGTCCTGCGTCACGCAACCATCTGCCAATGGTGCTGGCACTAACAGGATGACTCACTGAATGTCCACAATCGTGGCTGTTGGGTCAGTCAGGTACAGTAAAGGCCCGTCCTTGCTAACATCACAACTTGAATCATTCGCATATCTCACAATGTCAAACCTACCAAGCAAGCTTCATTCCTGTGGGTTTATTCCTTTTGCTACTGTCCAACTTGCACTTGAAAGCATTAATAATCTTCTGGCTATGGTTTGCATGAGTAATATTAAAGCAACAGAATGTTCTCATTAAGATTCACTAATGAATCACAGCTTCTGTGCTTCCTTGAACCCTGGCAGAATGACCTCTGATTCCAGAGGCTTTTGGGGTCGCCGGCCACTTCAGGTGTGCTGAATCGTTTCCTCTTTCTGCTGGCCAGGCCACTAACCCAGCTGAATCATTAACCCTGGGGTTACTGCATAAAATAACGTGGCTCAGAGAAACCACCAAAATGCACTTCGACTACACATGCTTCAAATGTATGCATATGCAGTATCATCAGAGAGTTCAGTGAAAGCCTCTCGAACAGAGGAAACCTATTTAAGATGCATATCACATCAGTGCATGTAATTACAGCACTGAGTTAGGGGCTTTTGATTATCGTGAAACTAGATTCAAGGACTGGCTGGAGGTGGACAGGTTACTGCTGATACTACAGCCACTGCCCATGTACTGACGTACCCTAGCATTAAACTGCACAGAGACTTTCTCTACTGCTGAGTGACTCTGACTGATCTAATATAAAATGCTAGATCCTTCAACAACTCAGCAGACATATGGCAGCATAAGTGCATAAGTTAGTGTAATGAAGGCTGGTCGGATTCCAAGGTACTCTGATTACGTCACTCTCAAAAAGAGTTCCTGGAAAAGTGGCAGAGCCGGAAGCCAATGACCTTTAGCTTAGAAGGCCAACTCTCCTGTCAAACTGTATAAAACACATAAAACAGATGTGGCAGAGCAGAACGGGAACTGGGGCAAACTGAGGAGCACATATGTCTTTTAAAAGCGTGTTGTGGAACCTCTGGTTCTCTGTACATAAGTCCCGTATGGGTGATGGTCAATGCAATATACTGAATTAAAATGTCAGTAAAGGATGTTATTAAGGACGGCCATACTTAGTAGGTCATTTGCATTAGGGCTATATCAGTATATCATTTCAGCATCGTCACTGCAATGTGCACATGTGCAATACTCGCATCGCAGGATGTGCAGTGTTAAGTAAGACAAATTAAGTGAAACGTGTCATGCTGCGACTTATTTAGTTGCTTGATACAGTAGAAAAGCTTGCACGGTTCCTGGACTCTGATTTAAGGCTTCTTGGGTGCACAGAGAAGAGTAGTCTCAGTGCTCACCTGCTATAGTGTTTGGTGCACTGAAACCCATTATAGAGCCTTACAGTTCCAGAAAGGATGGTTCACATTCACAAGAGTGTTAAAAAGTCATTTTTCTTTTTATTCTTCTTCTTCTTCTTTTTCTTGTTATTATTATTATTATTGTTATTATTATTATTGCTGTTATTCTTATTCTTATTCTTATTCTTCTTATTATTATTGCTGCTGCTGTTGTTGTTGTTATTATTATTATTATTTTTATTATTTCTGAAAAATGTTTTCTAAATATTGATGTTCAAGTCATCTGGTGAAAACTCCTGAATAAGTTTTTATATTGCAATATATATACTGAAAGGAAAGAACATTGAAGGAACTATGGAACTATGAACTGTGGAACTATGAACTGTGGAACTATGAACTGTGGAACTATGAAAGCACAGAGACATACATTTACCTGTACAGCAACAACCTAGGAAATGTTTGTATAGACTATCAGCGACTTTATTTGTTTTAAGCTGAGGTAGATGCAAGCCAGAGCCAGTACACTTCAGATGTAGGTAATGCTGAGGGATAGTAGAGTGGTTGAGACTCTGGGTCGCTTGTGCATTGCAGATATACCCTACACCGTAAAAAGCACAACCTAAAATGATTAATCTAATTTGTTTCATTGCAGCATTTGAATGGGTTTCACTCAACTCCAAAATTACTGTGATTAAAATAATCATTCGTTCAAAGTCCCTTTTTTTAGTTGAATGAACCCAATTCATTTGCTTGTAAAAAAAATAGAGTAATTTTTACAGGGATATTTCATATTTCATATGTACCCGTTTTTGAAGCAAACACACGCCATCTTTGGAAGATATCCCAGTTTTAAGGCAACAGGCCACCCAGATTAATTTCCTTCTTCTGAGACATGGGACAGAAAGCATTGGACACGCAGCACTGACAGTGTTTGCAAATCTGCTGATGTTCAAAGCGTGCACTTCCCAAGAACAGCTTGTTTCAGTTCAGTTGTTGTGGCATCTGATAACAGCACATGTCGAGTCCAAGCTCATGTATGAATCATGCTTGGATGTTTGTTGTCTGTACTGGAGCCAATTTAATATTTCACTAGAACTGCACTAGAAGTTTTCTGGTTAGCACTAACTGCAGTAGGAAACCAGGAACCAGACAGAGCCCGCATTGGTCATTCAGGACAATGGTGAATAATTCATGATGCCAGTCAGACGCATTGTTTCCATTATGATGTCTTAAAGAATTTCTGGGCTAGGCCTTGTGCTATATTTAGTCTTTCACATTTACATTTATGGCATTTAGCTGACGCTCTTATCCAGAGCGACTTACAAGGTTAATCATATTACAGGTAGGCTAGTGTAGTGTTAGGAGTCTTGCCCAAGGACTCTTATTGGTGTAGCACAGCATAGTCACCCAGACCGGGATTCGAACCCCAGTCTCCCACAAGTAGTGGTGCTATCTGCTGAGCTACGCCAACCACTTTCACTTGTTTAAAGAGCACATGGTGACCTACTGTGAGGTCATAAAGACTAAAGCACACAATAAATAATGTTTTCTAATTATTGATGTTAAAGTCATCTGGTGAAAATTCCTGAATATTTTTTTCATATTGCAATATATATCGCTGGGGAAACAATACAGTACAATTTACAGTAAATTTACAGTAAATTCACAGAACCGGCAAAGCACTGGCAATAACAATACAAAATATTATTGTATTTGAGACTGTAATGATAAAACATATAAGTATGTAATGAATTTTACATAGAATTCCAGTTTAAGAGCTGTTATAAAGTAGTATTCACCTCAGGAAGGTATCCTCTGTCTGTCTCTGATTAACACTTGAAGTAGAAACAAACATTAACTCTCAGCACTATTACATGACCAGTAGTGCACTAGGGTGTAAAATAGGCTGAATTCACATCCACCAATTACTTAAATGAACTAGCAAGCAATGTAGCTGCTTAGCCAAATTAGATCATTAATCATGGTTATTATAATGCTTCCAGCTGTCTTTTGAGCAAGTGGAAAAAGGACCACAATCACAAGTTCAGCTGGTTCCCGTTTGGTTCTGAATGCACAGTGGAGAAACACACCTCCATTAAACCCTGCAATGATACCTGGGGCTGGTGCAGGTTCATGACAGTGAAGGTATTGACCTAAGAAGAGCAGCTTAAAAAGTGCTTTTGGCTTTTCTTTGTATTAGTATAAGTTCTTCCAGTACCAGTGTAGCTCTATCTGCGTTATTCGTGTTCTTGCTGTTGTGATGTGATGCTGTGATTTGTCATGTAATCGCAGTACTGTATCTTATCCATGAGTCTTAATCTTTCCTGCCTTTACCAAAGTGCTTTCTGATTTCCTGGTTGAGTGATTATCTTCTGAACGAGTAGAATAGTGGATGGGAATTTTTTATTACTATTATTATTTTTTTTAATGGTCAAAAATGCTATATGGCTGCTTAGTACTGACATTAAAAGGTTGTTTTGACCGTGCTATGAAAGTGCTCCTCCCACAATGCTTACAGGGTGGATAGATAACATGATCTGATGTTGAACATCTCTCTGTAAAGGACTAAAGTGAATAATCACTAATAGATGTACATATTGTAATGCTTTGGCACTTATACTGAGATGTAAATGTAAACTGAGGTTAACTACACTGATATAGTGGACTATTTCACCTTTGCCACTGGTGTAGATCTGTGGAACTACGAAAGCCCAGAGGCACACAATTGCCTGTACAGCAACAAAACAGGTGAAGTATAGACTAGCAGTGATTTTGTAAGCTGAGGTAGATGCAAGGCAGAGCCAAGGCATACTTCAGATGTGGGTAATGCAGAGGGAAAGTAAAGTAGAGTGGTCAAGACGGTGGATTGCTTGTGCATTGCAGATTTGGGGAAGTCCAGCCGCAAAGCAGCAGCTGTCTTGTGCAAGGTAGGGAGGAGCTCAGATATATACCCTATTTCATATTTTATATGTAGCCTTTTTTGAAGCAAACACACACCCTCTTTAGAGGATATTCCAGTTTTAAGGCTACATGCAACCCTGTTTCCTTTCCTTCGTCTGATACATGGGATTGAAAGCATAGGACACACAGCACCGTCGGTGTTTGCAAATCTGCTGATGTTTGAAGCGTGCACTTCCCAAGAACAGTTACAGCTTGTTTCAGTTCAGTTGTTGTGGCATCTGATAACAGAACATGTCGAGTCCAAGCTCATGTATGAATCATGCTTGGATGTTTGTTGTCTGTACTGGAGCCAATTTAATATTTCACTAGAACTGCACTTGAAATTCTCTGGTTAGCACTAACTGTAGTAGGAAACCAGGAACCAGGTAGAGAACCCATTGGCCATTCAGGACAATGGTGAATAATTCATGATGCCAGTCAGACGCATTGTTTCCATTATGACGTCATAAAGAATTTTTGGGCTAGGCCTTGTGCTATTTTTAGTCTTTCACTGGTTTAAAGAACACATGGTGACCTACTGTGAGGTCATGAAGACTTAACCAAAGCACACTGTTTTCTCTGTGATGTTGCGCCGGATTCAGTATTTATGTAATACATGGATTCCGTCCAATTGTGATGTCACAAAGCTCCATTTTAAGCTATTTAGCCTCACAGAGAAGTGCCCAAGGCATGTTGTTCTTGTCAGCTGAGGCTAAAGAATGTACCTGTAATGGCGTGATGGGAAAAGGCCTCCACATAGGTCAGGTAGTTGTGAGGACAGTGTTTCTTTAACCACCTGCACACGTCCTGCTGGGACCACAAAACCACTGGTCTGGACAGGCTGGGCAGAGTGGGACTGGTGTGGTAAACAGAGTATGAGTCTCCGGCACGGAGCTGAAAGAGAGAGAGAAAGAGAGAGAGAGGGAGAGGGAGAGAAAGAGAGAGAGAGGTTAAAAACCTTTAAATTAAATGGTGGAATGCTAGATAACAGCAACTGCATTCCAATGTGGCTTTGGAGTGGCAGAGGGCACATATGGTGCTTCATGTATCAAAGCTTGTTAGCAATGCATTTCCCTGGCACAGCAACAAGGACGAACACACACACACACACACACACACACACACACACACACACACAACACACACACACACAGTTTCTCTCTCTTGACTGAGCGAGTGATGCCCTGTGACGGTGATAACATTCACACTGCTGAGAGCTCTGGGAAATAAAGTTATTTCCTTTTCCCCTTGTATTAGCAGCGTTCCGCTCTATGAGCTGTCCATAATTAAGATGGATCAGTTCATCTCAGGCAGCCACGCCATTGGCTGACACAAGGACACGCCCGTGATGCTATAAACAGAGCTCGTTAAACGATGGCTATTCAAACGTTGATTAGTATCCTTTACCGCTGTGCCAACACAGATGTCCACATGGGCATCACAGTAACACAGGTACATTAAAACACTCCAATAGCAGCATGAAAAACTCTACTGCTTGGACTATAGTTGCATTGTATACGTAAAGAGAGTCATTTCACGAGAACACTGGAGGCTGCTTTGGTGAAGTGGAAGGCAGCTTAAAAGTTTCATTAGGCTATTGAAACTCTGACAAGTTTACGCCTTGGCTATTACGGTTATGCATTTGTCAAAGCCATGCGCTCCCAATCCAACACTTTTAATTTGCTGTATCATTCACTCCCACAAAGTCCTTTTCATTACTCACAGCAATTTTTTGCCTTTTCTTCTATTTGTTTTGCTTTTCTAACCCATTAGCTGCCATCTGTGTCTGTTTTTGTTCTGGCCCACTCCCATTCATCTCCAATTTCCTTTCTCCTTCACACTTTTTGCTCCGCTCTCTCTCTCCATTTCTCTCTCTCTCTCTCTCTCTCTCTCT
>CM067484.1:3551187-3581950 GCA_034552555.1 Semaprochilodus insignis | reverse complement strand
TCATCAGTATGCATAGTTGGCGATCGGTTTAGTTGTTTGTGTTCAGACTGTTATTTCAGAATGGATGCCACTCGCATGCATATAAAAACACATAATAGTGTTTTTGGCCATTGTGCTTGGCCTGCTTGTGTTGTGTTTGCTTTGATGTCATTTTTACTGCTGAAAAAAAGACTTCAAACAGTCACGTCAGCTACCATTAAACAAAAACCTGACGAGTTTTAGCCCATAACAAAGTGTGGATGCCTCTAATTTCCATTTCCATCCATTTTAAATATCTCTTAGGAATTTTACATGTTTACCTTTTTTATTATTGTTTTTACCTCATTTGTATGATCTGAGAATTTATTTTCACTCTAATTAAAGATTTAAAGAAATGTAGAATATTAATGCAGTAAATATTAATGCAGTGTGAAATGCAAAAATAGTCATTTAGAACTTCCAGCAGGTAAAAAGTTACATAGATAAATTTTACAAACTTTTTATTAGGTACACCTCCTTTTATCTAGAACCATTGCCCATTTTATCTGCTCCACAGTTACTCTGCTAGCACCCTTTACCCTGTTCTTCAATGGTCAAGACCACCACAGAGCAGGTATTATGTGGGTGGTGGATCATTCTCAGCACTGCAGTGACACTGACGTGGTGGTGGTGTGTTAGTGTGTGTTGTGTCAGACACAGCAGTGCTGCTGGACACCTCAATGTCACTGCTGGACTGAGAATCGTCCACCGACCAAAACTATCCAGCCAAAAAGGTCCTGTGGGCAGCATCCTGTGACCACTGAGTGGACAGTGAGTGGACAAACTCCAGCAGCACATCAGTTGTGTCTGATAATGATCTACCACCTAAACAAAACCTGCTCTGTGGTGGTCCAGAGGTGGTCCTGACTACTGAAGAACAGGGTAATAATGTACACAGAGAAACAGATGGACTACAGTCTGTAACTGTAGATCTAGAAAGTGCTCCTATATGGTAAATGGAGCTGATATAATGGACAATGAGTGTAGAAACAAGGAGGTGCACCTAATAACGTGCTCAATGAGCCTACCTACACAGTGATGTGTCAAAGTCCAGAGACCACTTTTTTTCTTTCCATTCTTTTCAGGAGACTCATTTTCATTCTCTTCTCTTCCTTTTTCCAGAAACCACTGTGCATATGTAGTGGAGAAGAGTGTGTCCTACACTATTCAGGATGGGGTAGCTCCTTATGTGAAAGCGGAGTACAACAAGTGTGCATGGGCGAAAAAGTGCCCTGCGCTTAAGTAAGTGTAGCACTACAGTGTTAAACTGGGAGGTGTTTGCATATGTGATGATTATATGTCTCTTTATGTCATAACAGAGGATCTTCTAACACCATAAAAACACCATGAATGACACTTTGAGTTCATTTGACCATCTCCTCATATTTACACCTCATGCCATCTGCACTTTCAGGTACCGGATGGCCTACAAGCCAATGTATAAAGTTATACACAAGACCATGACTGAGTTGGAGTGGCGCTGTTGTCCTGGATTCACTGGTCCTGGTTGTAAAGTTGGACCGGCAGCCTATGGAATGAAGGCAATGCCCCCTTTCAAAGGTCCTATGCCATCTCACAAGGGTCCTGTGCCTTCTAGTAAAGGTCCTCAGCCATCCGTTAAAGGACCTATGCCACCCTTCAAGGGGCCAATGCCTGCATTCAAAGGGCGTACGCCCTCCTATAAGGGTCCGGCAGTTCCCTTTAAGGGACCAATGCCTTCATATAAGGGCCCAGTGCGCCAACCCAACTACAAAGGAAACCCCTGGAATCAACCTCATATGATATCTAATGGAATTGGTGGCTACTCTGGTCCTGATGTTGCTCCTTCCTATCCTGAATCCTCATTTGGGCCATATCATGATCACCAGGAACCTGAGATGGAAAATCCTGACACAATACCAGAAGAGCATAACCCATTGACAGAGGATCAAGACATTGTACCTGATCCCATTGCAGATGATCTTGAGCCAATAACAGACTATCAAGATCCCTTGCCAGATCACCAAAGTCCAATTCCTCATGGTCCAGAGGCAGAGCCAGTTCCTGTGGCACAGGCGCCCTCTGGTGACAGAGAGCCAAACCCTGGTAAGATGATGTCTTTTTCCAAAGCATGCATAAACAACTGAAAATGTATCCTAAATGGGCTTTAATTCCTCAATTCTGTTTGCCAAATATAAATAATAGCTTGAATATAAATAGTGTGATATATATTAATTTTATTTTTGGATCCTTAATTATTTGACATCATCTTCATCTCCCTCTTTCACTATAGCCTCTGAAGAGGACAGTGCCACAGTTGACCGCTTGAACCGCATGGAGGAGGATGTGCACCGACTCTCGCTTGGTCTTGAGACTCTTCGTGGTAAGGTGACTGGCTTAGAAGAGCATCTACGCGCCTCACTCCGGGAAGATGCCAATCGCATGCTCTCTGCCCTCCTGTCAGCAGCTCCAGCCCCAGTCGCTAGTACATCTCAACACTCTATGGTTGGTTTTGGGGACCTGCCTGGTGGGGCACCTGATATCGAAGGCATGGACATGATGGGTCAGTTTCCCAGCTTGGGTAAACTGGCAGAAAAAGTGGAAGAGTTACGTACAGAGCTATTAGCTAAGAGCACAGAGCTGGCAGAGTTGAGAGGGACAGTCCTGGACCACAATGGAACCCTGCAGAGGATAAATGGTGGGGCAGTGAACCTCACAGGTTCTCCACAAGCCCTAAAGACACTGGTGGAGTCAAAACTTAGTGAGGCAAGAGTAGCCATCCTAGAAGGCTTTGAGAAGCGTGTGGAAAGTGCAGAGGAGCGGTGTGAAGTTCGGGCCAGGGAAGTGCATTTCCAGTGCAAGAAGGAGCTAATGGAGGGACACGATTGGATGGAGCAGGTTCTAAATACTAGTGTGGCAAGCTTGAGGAAGGAGTTTGGAAGATATAAAGGTCAGCTGCAAGGCCTAGAACCTGCGGAAGCCTGCTGCACTGCAGTGTCAGGCCTGACCGAAAGGCTGGTTCTGCTGGAGCAGTCAATGGATGGTTTGAACCAGTCCCAAATGCACCTTGAAGCTGAACTAGGAGGCCACAAGGACCATGTGGAGGGCATGATGGAGGGTAGACTGGGATATGTCGAAGCAAAGCTGAGCATATCCGAGAAGCAACTGGGAGGTGTTGGTAGTGGAACATCTGTTAGCCCAGAGGCATGCCTTGAGGAAAAGATGAAGGCCCTTGAAAGTCGTCTCTTTGCAGCAGTAGAGGAACTTGGTAATGCCACAGCCCCTGCTCTGCTGGAAGGCCAGGCAGTGCCCACTTTAGAAACAGAAGTCGAGTCCCTCAGGAAAAGGGTAGAAGTGGACGTGGACCGCTTTCAGAAACAGCTTAGCTCTCTGGAGCTTCTTTGCACATCCTCTTGTGCCCCACAACCAGTTTTAACAGGATTTGTTGCACCACTCATAAGCTCCAAGGAAGAAACCATGCAAAACCACGAACACCTTAATGGACAGCTTGATGCACAGACCAAACGCTTAGACCATCTGAATGCCACTCTGAACTCGCTACTTAGTCGGTTATCTGAGAGACAGGAAGAGAATGGGGTTGAGGGTGAGGTGACCCTGCTGAAGGTGAGCGTGCACTCGGTCAACAGCACACTTTGTAGGCTAAAGGACACACTTGGGAAGATGGTAGAAGAAGTGGGACAGGTCAACCTCACTTGGCAGGACCGTGAGGAGAGGTTAGCACAGCAAGTGAAAGGTGTTGTGCAGCTGGTTGGACGACAGGCCTCCATGTTGGGCGCAGGAGAAAGGAGGCTGACCCGTCTGAAGGGCGAGCTGCAGGATCTGCGGCGGAGGCTGGCTGAGGAGCTCCAAGGCTGCCGCTCCACCGCCCTTGGAGTCCAGAAAGAGGTGACCGAGGTTGGAGGGCGTGTGGCTCGTGTGGAGGGTCAGTGTGGTGGCTTGGCTCAACTGTCTGAAGACTTGGAGCTTATTCGAGGGGAACTGGACAAACATTCAGATGGGTACTTGTCCCAGATCAACAACACGCTGGTCAATCATTCCTTCCAGCTGTCTGAGCTTAGAAATGGACTTCAGAACTGCACAGCACTCTCCAGGCTTACACAGACAGCAAGTGACCACTTCTTAACAACAGCTCAACCATGGGTAGAACATCATACACCTCAACCAGTCTATCCAAGAGGAGACCAGTTTACAGACCCTACACAGCTGAGAGATGAGCAAGAACTCAGACAAGCCCCATGAACTCCAGTGTGTTTAACATAGCTATATGCTAATTCTATAGGTCAATTAACAAGGAAGATTTTTCTATTTAGTTTTTGGTACATTTTAAGTTTATACGTTTTCTACTGACTGAAACTGTATGAGGTTGTTTGATTATTGTTGTGATTGTGAAGAGTATTATTGTTGAGGAACATCATTGTTGTAACACACTGTCCGGGACTTTTGGTCTTACTTTACTTTGTGTATATGGATAATTCTTGTCTCTTGTAATGGCAGTAATGTTTTGTGATAAGTTGTTTATATTAAAATATAAAATCTGAAAGACTAATTTTGATGAATTCTGATCATCACAAAATGAATAACATTAAAAGAAGAGAAAGCACACACACCCATACACATTTACACACACACTGTGGAAACAGGAGTCTTTCATGAATGTAATGTCTAGTGAAAACATCACATTACATTACATCAAGTTATTCATTTTTCAGTGTCAGAATAAAGCAGGAAACACTTTTGTGCACTTCCATACCTTACAAATGTTCACTGGCCTCCAGAGACACTGGCATGCATGCGAGCAGCTGCCCAAACCCACCCTATATGCCTTTTAGATTTCTTCCTCACGTTCATCTAAAATAGTTTAAGGAGACATTCCTGAGAAGACTGTAGTTGATTTATTCAAAAATATAAAAGCAAAATATGGAGAAAATAGATGTCAACCAGGACGTGATAGACCACCAACACCGTCAGTGCCAGATACACAGTAATTACAGCATTCATCTATAAAAGACAGAGAAAAATCAAACAAACAAACAAACAAAAATAGTTGCACCAGACGGAAGAGTCAGATTTGTTACTGCACTTCAGTAGTTTTTTAGGTATGTGTTTTGCTTTATTATTTCTTTCTCTTAACACCTTTTACTACTACTCGCTACATTTCAAAAGAAAAACCTGTACTTTTTATTCAGTATATAAAAAAAATATATTTATTTTCTCTCTCTGTATTTGATTAGGGGTAATGCTAGTGTGGGGGTGTATTAAAGCAGGGAGTCCACTAAGATGTGCAGGGCAGGGTGCCTTTAACTTTTATCTGAGTATTTTTACTAGATTACTAGTACTTATACTTAACTACTAGTGTACTTCTGCCACCTCCGTGTAACACAGCGGGTAAAACTTTTTTTAGATGTGTTTGTCAGGGACAAAGAACTGGGCTCAACGCGCGCAGAGCTAAAAGCTAAGGAGGTCAAATACCAGGAGATCAAACAAGCCAGCAAACAGAATCAGAAGGGAAATCCGAGAGAATGGTCAGGAACACAGAAGGGGAGTCAATAACCAGCGAGAATAGAGCAGACAGAACCAAGGGAGAATCGAGAGAGCGAAAGTCGAAGACAAAGGGAAGTTGGAACCAGAAACAGCAATGAGAAAGTCACAGGAGAAACACTCGGAATTGCAAACTGGGTTTGGCAAAGCTTCGCTCCGTGTGTGTGTGTGGGGGGTTTATATGCAGGTGTGCAAACGGTGTCAGGTGAAGCAAATCAAAACTTGGGCGAACTAGACCATGACTGATTGGATGACTGGGGACATGTGAGAGTCATCAGGTAGCGCACTCTGGGAAATGGAGTCCGGGAGATCGGGGGCGTCAGGGAGACCTGGAGGCGTGACAGTGTTGCTGACATTGTTAGTTAAAAATGGGCATATAATTGTTCAAAAAGCAATTAAATTGTTTTGATATGTTGTTTGTGTACTATTTTCAGTTAAATATAGAGTTTATGTAATTTGCACATCATTGTATCCTGTTTTAGTTTTTGAAAACTAAATTTGTAATTTGATTTGTATTTGTCCATCCATCTAAACTGCTTATCCTCCTGGGTCTTGGAGAGAGGGGTTCTGGAGCTTATCCCAGTGCTCGATGTGCGGAAGGCAGGAAACACCCTGCTGGATGAATCACTAGTCGGGTTGTACATGTAATTAAGCATATTTCTACATAAGGAGGTTAAATGTGTAAAAAACCACTGTTATATATAGGAATGTATTTCTGTATACACCGATCAAGCATAACATTGTGACCACCTCAATGTATCTACACTCAGCACATAGGAGCACTTTGTAGTTCTTCAGTTACAGACCGTAGTCCATCTGTTTCTCTGCAAACCTTGTTACCCTGTTCTTCAATGGTCAGGACCCCCACAGGACCACCACAGAGCAGGTATTATGTGGGTGGTGGATCATTCTCACTGAAACTGAGTTACAAGGGGTAGTGGTTGAAATCTTCCCCCTATGAAATGGGACAACCCTTCAAGAACCGGATACGTCATCAGTTGTCATCAGCGGCTTTTGTGTAAACAAGACGAAAAGCACGGGCGCTCACATTTCACATCGCATCAATCAATCTAACGAGCGACCGAATAAAAAAGAGCACAAACAGAAAACTACATCTACATGTCAACTTCATTAACAGGCTGCTTGCGGCGCTCTGTATGCGACCCTGCCAGTCTGCAGTGACAGCAGAGGAGGGTAAAGTTCAGCTCCTCACTGCTTAAATACATTTAGGGCATCATACGCCTTCAAAGAGGGGGATGATGATTATGTATTATCGCCACCAAGAATTCTTCAGTGATATGAAGCAGAATCTAGCTTCATAATCGATTTCCGCCGTTACACCTTAAATGGTGCAGCAACCTCAGGTACCACAACTTAACTGCTGCATCATTTAAGGTGGAACGGGAAATTTTGCTAAGTAGCAGCCGAGACATCAGCGTATAACTAGCGATTTTTACGTGTGTTATGAAGAAAATGATCATAAAACGCTTTTACAATGGTTATCTTACTATACAGTGACTTTTTAACAGAGAACATACTTAAATTTACGGGTCTCTTTGGTCGCTTGTGCAGCCATCTTGCCGACGATTCACAGGGCATTCTGGGAAATTTCTCATAACACTCTGTTTGGAGTGTGCCTCTGAAAAATCTCCGTTTGTAGGGCATGTAGCCCTAACACTTCGCCCTACCCCTCCATCTCAACAACAATCGGGACAACCCTACACCTAGACGTGAACGTGCAAAACGGAGAGCTAGGGCTAAGTGTTAGGGGCAAGGGGTGAAATGGGATTGGGCCTTACTCTGTACACTCCTGTAAATCTCTGGTGACTTGCTGTAAATGAAAGACTCATACAAAGGATGTTATTTCTATGCAAGGTGCACAACATTCATCCAACAGATACATTGGAGATCATACTAAATATCGTATCACCTGTAAGAAGTGAGGGCAAAAACCAGTTACTTGTGACCAGTAGCGCAGTGGCTCTCAGCTCAATCAGCACATCTGCATGTCTGATAACTCTATATATGATAGCTATTATTAATGAGTACCTACAATCTCAGTGATCAGAACGGTCCCCTTCTCGGTTTGTCAGCTTTGTTGAGGTTTGGAGGTTTTCTTCTGATGGTGTAGATGGTTTACTGTTTTTGTTCTGTCTGCCATCTTCAGAGCACCTTTAGTTTAGCGATGAGCAATGTGTACCTGGTACCTGATGGTACCAATCAGGTACCACTCATTACGCACCCAGACCATGTGTAGTAAGTATGAAAAAGAGGAAAAAAAACACAAAGAAAGAAGTGCAGTAGGTCGCTGCTGTCTCTCTGAAACAGTCTGCCTCCTAAACGGCACACGCATCAAGAACAGCCCCTCACTGCACATCTATAGCCAAAAAATTCCATCTTCTTCATCATCCCAAAATACAGAAGGGGGTTTAAGGGTTTCAGGGTTAGTTTAGTTTTATTAGGCACAGACGCCTTTCTGAACGTTTTGGGGGTCAAAGCAACCCTTCCTAAATAAGCTGACCAGACTAAAAATGAGTCACCTGTGACCGAAACGTACCTAATAGCGTGTAATTCCTCCACAAGCACAAATAACAGCTGTGACTGGATTGGGCATGGACTGGACAATTTTCTGGATGTAGGCCACATCAATGTTCATCCACTCTTGCATCAAAGAATTGTAGTCTTAGTGGTAGTAACTTCAGGCTCCTACAGATTGGGTTGCTTGAGGAGGTTGCATGCAGGGTGTGAGTGACGGGATCCATAGATTGAGAAGAGGTGCTACAGTGCAGGGAATATCTCGTTCCATGTGTGGATAATGGCTCCAAAGCAGATGTTAATGATGGCCTTAAAGGAGTGACTGCATTTGGGCATACCAAAGACCATAGTGTGAAGGAAGTAGCTGAATCTGCAGGTGTATGGAAGCGTACGGTCATACGGGTCTACCAGCAGTGACTAAAATCCCAGGATGCACATGTAGGTTATTGGTAGTTGAAACTAATATATCAGAGCCCTAAATGGCCGTCCAGTCATCAGCCATACACAGATTAGCCAGTTATAATTTACGTAATTTAGATAGCTTTTGGTGGTCATTGCATCTACTTTCAGAAACTTGTCCAGTCCATGCCAAATCTAACTGCAGCTGTTATTCGTGCTCATGGAGGTATTACGAGCTATTAGGTAGATTTCAGATTCACAGATTAATCTTTTTTTTTTTGGCCAGTGATCTTATATTAGGGCTATAACATTATTTGTTCCCCGGTCCACTGCTGGAGTGTATGGACAACAAAGAGCCAGGCCTTTTTTTTCAACAGGATAAGTTATTCTTTATTGAATTTTTCCTTCATGGACTCCATAGAACAACACAACAGAATTTCTGGATAATTTGGGTGATTCTTGATTCTTCAGCATCATATGGTCATATCCATTTTCATCATCGACATCATTGAACGCTAAGAATATATTATACACAATAAATACAGCACAACCCAAAGGCATTGAGAGTTTCACGAGACATACCAAACACCACTAACAACAGAGTAGTTGAACAGCATATTCATTTAGGGAGAGAGGAGTGGAATAGAGCAGAGAGAGTGAGCGAGAGAGAGAGGAAGACAGAGAGAGGAAATAGAGGAAGCGAGGGAGAGGCGCGCTAACCGGGGTAGGCAGGCCGACCGTCTAGTTCTATTCGGAAGCGAGAACTGTTTTTGCTTTTACGACCATGGAGGACCAAAGAGTGTGCAAATATTAAACGAGTTTCGCTCATAAACTGGGGCAAGCTAGACCTGAGCATCTGATCATGCATGACTATTAAGAAGCTCATCATTGCATCGTCTACTAAATTAATGCACTTATAGAAAAATACTGAGGGTGCAGAGTATATGGTTGACATGTCCTCAGCCTTAATATAACATGTAAGCAGTATACGTCTTTCTGACAGTGCAATAGTCCAGTGCTTATAATATACAATGAAGTGTAGATTGTTAGTCTTCCACCAGCAAACCTGGGTTACAGGACTCCTGCAGCAATTCTCAACCTAACTTCTACCTGCTTCATCTGTAGCATACAGACAATTACCACCAGGGCCAGCTCTACCCAACAAGCAACATATGCAGGGGCCCATAACCAACAGGGAGCCCTCTAACAGCTTCTGGGTTATGACTGTACCATTATGTTGTCCAAGATGTTTGAGTGAGGGGACAAAAAGAGCACCATATGCAAATGAACACGCAGAGATGATTAGGATAAAAGGCTTGAAGATAAAGTTTTTCTTGAGGTGTTTTTGGGTTGTAGTTGGACAACCAGAAGTAGTGGGTCTAGGGTGTGTCTAATTCAGTTTAGAAAGGTTTTCAGCTTCTCAAAACTTAACAAACAGAGCTGCGGTTAACTCGCTTTAAGACCGCCGTGAACAACACACTCAGGCTGTGATTATTCCATCGTACTCGTGCACTTGGAGATTATCGGTGGTTGAAGCTGTAATATATTAGAACCCAAAATGAGCATCCAATCATCAGCCATACACCGATTAGCCAGTTATAATTTACGTAATTTAGATAGCTTTTGGTGGTCATTGCATTTAGCATTTGGTGGTCATTGCTTTCACTTGGACAGTCCATCAGCTAGCAAGGTGGGGTGACCCCAGCACAGTCCTCTTTTTTAGAAAAAAGAAAGAAAAAAAAGACCCATTGACGTAAGACTTGCTTATAATGGAAGCCGATGGGTTGCCAGTTACCTTCTATTGTACGTAAGGTTTTTTTGCTGCTTTGCCAAAATTATTGTTCTGCGCCAATCAAAAGTATAGTACAGATGCAGTAAGTCAAGGTTATGTTGAAAAAGACTTTTATGTCGCATTTGAATGGGCAGTTTAAGTTAATCCACCATTTTGCAAGGGCCTGTCATCATGTAATGCCAGCTATGTTTGATATCTGCATTTTGAGTGATCGGTCAAGCAGAAGTAAAGTCTGTCCCGGCATTTACAGGATGATCAAATCCTAAAAAATAAAATATTACCACCACTGTTATTTATAGCATTCAAATCCCTCCAGATAATGCATATATGGAAGTCGATAATGCATATATGGAGGTCGTATCTTCTATAGATTGTCTGTATAACGTAACATATTAGATCACTAGGTTTTGCATGGCATATACATATATACATATACATATATTGGCAACTATATTTCAATATATCTAGACTATAATAAATCAATTTGTGCTTCAAACTCTTTTTATCATTTGTGGTCACAAAAAGATGCCTATTTTCCAAGTGTGCGTATGGAGAGAGAGAGAGAGAGAGAGAGAGAGAGAGAAAGAGGGGGGGATAGAGAAAAGGTGTGATGGGTAGAAAGGGAGGAGGGTAAAATATTGATGAAACTGAAACTGGCACATCTACTTAGACTACCAACATCTCAACACACAGGACTGGTTTTCCTGTCTGGTGCCCACAATACACAAACCAAAGTTGAGTTTTTAGTCATCCACTTGCATGAAACAGCACTAACACACTCGAGCGGCATAGTAGAGGAAGCATAGTTATTAGGAGCTACTCAAACCATGCTAACGTATAAGACACGTTCTTCTCATATTACAGAGAGAAGAAACAAAACCCCGTCCGAAAGGAAAAGAAAGAAACCAATACAGTAATACTCTTTTAACGAAGGCTTTGCCGGTCAGCGGAATGTCTCTGGTCCCACCTTGAGTTTGGTCATGTATAAGCCTATTGCTGACAGCAGAACCGGGCCCACTCTCTTAAGCTCAAACTCATTCAGATAAATGCTCTATCCCACCGATGAAAACAAAGAAAGGAAAAGGAAAACAAGAACCAATAGAAACGAAATGAAACAGATGAACGTATAAAATTCCGATACAACTTTAGCGAATATCTATGTAACTTGTACCAAACCACTATAGGTAAAAATCCTCCGAGGAACCACTTCCATATGGGTTCAGCAATGATCTTCATCACTGGTGAACTTCTCGGAACATGACTTGGACTGCAGTGGAATAATCCCAGACATATCTTTAGGAAATATTTGTGTATATATATATATTTGTTCATATTGATATTTATACAGCACAGACAAATACATTCTCTCAGGTTTAGCATTACTATTGTCAACGTCATCAATTCAAAATTTATATAGTAATAATTTATCATCGTTATTTTTTTGTCTTTTACATATTTTGGCATGTATTCATCGGATCATACCTAACTTTTTTTTTTTTTTGGAATTTTATTTTATTTTATTTTATTTTACATCACGATAATGAACAGCACATTGACTTTTCCCATTGCTTTCTCCCTATGCCCTACTGTCTCTCTGTATTTATTGCCCCCCCTCCCCTTTCCTCCTCACCCCCCCATCTTTTCGTCCACAGACATATGCACAAACAGACAGACAGGGAAGAGTGTGGGTGTACGGGTAGGGTTCAGGCACCACACTCCATTAATCACACGATCACCCTCTTTCTGTGGGAAGAGAGAGAGAGAGAGAGAAAGAAAACAGGTTGAGGGGAAAAGAAGCGGATGAGATCGGAGGAGGAAGCAATTAAAAAGCATCAGTGAATGACTGGCTATTAGCAAAAGAGCCATTTAGTAATAGGCTGCCTTGATTAGAAAAAGACACAAGAAGCAAGAACGCGGCATTTTACTCCCACCGCCGTATTAGCATTAACATTAAGCTCTCAACACAGACTGAACCATAGCAACCGGAGCTATGCAAGACATGAGAAAACCACCCACGGCACCAGGCTAATAATTACCACGTCCCCCTTCAGCACTCACCAGCCTCCGTCCGCCTCATCCTCTTCCCCTTCCTCACATCTGGTTGGAGAAAGAGGTGGGCGCCCCCTGCTGGTTGTAGCCACCCTGCCCGTATTCTCCCCCCTGGTTGTAACCCTGCTGACTGTAGTTGGGTTGGTAGCCGCCCTGGGAGCTGGCGTAGGGGTCCGGCTGTTGGGCGAAGCCCTGCTGGGCATAGCCCTGCTGGCCGTAGGAGTCGGGGGCTGGCTGCTTCTCCTGGGCGGGTGGGGGGCGCATGAAAGGGGCGATGATGCCGGTCTCCTTAAACACGAACCACAGGTTGCCTGCCCACAAGATCAGGTTCAGGAAGCCAAAGACCTGGAAGCAGAAGAGCACAGATCACTGTTAGAGGCGGAACAATCCACTTGATCGCAACTGGATTTTGTTCACCATACTAAGTCCTCTATTTAACAGTCTCACATCTCATCTATATTGTTGCTCAAACTCCTAACTCTACAGCTCTGGAAAAATTTAAGAGAGCACTTCAAAATGATCAGTTTTTCTAGGTGTACAGTTTCTGGGTTTGTGTTTGACCAAAATGAGCAGCTCGGTTTTATTCTATACACTACTGGAAACACGTCTCCCAAATTCCAGATCAAATATTGTATTTTAGATCTGTTTATTTGGAAAATGGCTAACGGTCAAAATTACAAAAAGGCCTCCAGAAGCCTGTTTCAAACCGTCTTCGCTGTGCATTTCATCCCAGCTGCCGCTCACCACTATTTCTGTAGGTCACTTGAGGTCATCTTACGGTTGTTAAGTGACATTCGAATGAGGTGGTGGTTATCACGGTCAGTGGAGAGAGTCGTTTTCGCCCTCTGCCAGTCTGTTGCTTTGTTGTCCCCTGTGTTTGCTGCTTGACCTTTTCTTATGAACCGCTGTGTTTGAAATGGTCAGGATGGAAGGAACCTGCCGCTCACTGTATCAGCCAGTAAAGCTAGAACTTCTTTTCCTGACTGAGAACCTTTCTCTTCAGCCCTTTTGTCTGTAGTGGTATTCTGACTACACTTAATTGTTGGGTAGTACTAGCACTGCTTTTGCCCTTCAGCTGGGTCTATAACAAGAGAACAGTGATGACAGCAGCAGTGGGTTTATACTATTGCTGGGTTTAAACTATCGTTAGAATGGGATTTGGTTAATCAGCATCTCATTAAGTAGAATGAGGTGTGTCTGGGAAGGAGTTCTCTTCAGAACGGCTGCTGTGCATGTGGAGATGCTGATATAATAATAAACTGGAGTGGTCTCTTATTTTTCTTCCAGAGCTGTAGACTGTATTAAGGTGGTACTTCTTGGTATTCCACGTAGTCCTTGAAAATGATGGGCATTCCCATATTTCTTAGATGCAGGTTCTGAAAAAATCATTTTTGTATCACTACTGAAAGTCTTTGTAAAGCATTTTCTATGGAATTTTGACTCTCCATAATATATTCTTTCAACAAGAATATTTTATTCTTTGTTTGAATGTTTCTGACTAATTTCCAAAGATATTTTTCTATGACCACATATAGTCTTTGTAAAGAGGGTCAATCCATGTACCATGGGATTTTGTCCTAAATTGACGTTTTTAATCATTATATTTTTATCATATACTTAATTCCTAAGAACATTTCATCACTTGATCGGCCTCTTATTATACAAGCTTATGACAGGTATTATGAGGTGTTATCTGTGCTATATAACACCTTATAAATGTATTTGTAGTACATTATGAACACAGGATTCATTGGAAGTGTTACCAAAAGTCCTAATGCATTAAAGTAACATTGAGCTTCATATTTCTTTACTGGAAGAAGTTATCAAAAGAACATGATTAAAACATTAAAATATTTGCGTATCATTACGTTGATGATGAACAGAATACCTTCGCCGGGTCAGTTTGACTGCCGGGCACATATATAGTCAGACTACTAAACCCACAGTAATACTGTTGTGAGTGAAGTTTATTGAAGTCTCGGCTGCAGATGTGCCATGTTCGCTAAACTGGACACAACTACTGGGATTTTGTCTGGCTATGCGCACATCTGTGCTCTGGCTGAATCTGATGGGAAGCACACTTTTGCTTGCTCTACATGTTGTGCCGAGTGTTTTGCAGCAAGACACAGCTGGACTTAAAAAGTCCGTAAGGTTCATCCTATCACAGAATATTCCAGAGTTTTATTCGAGCCATATTTAGTAGCCAAGTAAGCAAGATATCCTTGCGTGTTTTTCAAAGCATGCCACTTTGTTTTCGGCAGGAAATCGCCTACACGGCACAAACACAGCAACAATCTCTGATTGGTCGATCTGCAAGTGAGTCAAATGGTCCTTTCCTGTCAAAGGAGGCATTTCCTCTTGGTCCTCTGGCTGTTGAGGCTGAATTAATTAATGTCTAAGGCCTAGGTTTCCCAAACACAGATTAGGCCTAGACTTGGAATGGAAGGGTGGATCACCATTGGAAATATTTTATAGTCTAGGTTTGGGCTTATTGTGGGTCTGGAAAACTGACCACCTTGGTGTTCAATCAATGAAACAGTATTAGCTATACTGGCATGATTGATAAATTACAGTTCATAACACACATTTCAGTGATGTGTACTATCATGTTTTGTGCATCATAATGTCAGCACTTTCCATCCAAGGAATCTATTTGTGAAACATATTTTAATGCTTGAAAAGTTTGCCCATATAGGTAATGGAAATTGGTTGTTTGTTAATATCTGAAATGTGAAAATCTACACAAAATGGAAAAAAAAACGTCTTTATGCATAAATTTGGTGTCATGTGACAGATTTCACTCATATACCTCATACAACCAACAACATGGCAGAGAGTTATGCTTGGACTGAGGAGAGTGTTTTTTAAATAAATGGTGTCAATATTTATAACTTTTACAGAGAGAGCTTAAAATAACTCCATATGACCAAGAAACAAGATAAAATAAATAAATCAATAAAATAAAAATCTCCTTATCAGAAGGTTACAGGGTAGTATCTGAAGCCGAAAGTGATATGCACTCATCATTAAAAGAACAGTTGCACAAACAGTTGCACCCAGAAAGAATCATCTGCCAGGAATGAAACTTGATGGGTAGGTTTGACATTGTGGGACAAGTGAATGATTCAAGTTTCACACTCTGACGCACGTGTGACGTAAGCAAGGACGGGCCTTATCACTGTACCTGACTGACCCAACAGACATTCAGCGAGCAGTGATGTCCTCCATGAGTCACCCTGTTAGTGCCAGCACCATTGGCAGACGGCTGCACAATGCAGCACTACATGCACGCAGACCGTTACAATGACTGCCCTTAACACCACGTCAACGTCACCAAAGACTGCAATGGTGTCGTGCCAGACTGTGATGGAGTGACTCAGAATGGCAGCGGGTCATCTACAGTGACGAGTCCCGCTTTTGTCTTGGTGGAGACGACCAACGAATCCGTGGGTGGAGGCACCGTGGTCAGCGCCAAGATGAACGGTTTGTTGTTACGCATCACATGTCGAGAAGGCCTGGTGTCACTCCACCTCCACCCCTACCACACAACCTGCAGCAGCTGTGTGAGAATATTCAAGCTGCATGGGATGGATTATCACAGGACACCATTAGGAACCTCTACAACTCCATGCTGAGATGTCGTACATGGTGGCTCGACGCCATACTGAGAGACACTACTTCTGTATGTGTAGCTTAATAATATTGCCCATATCAGTCTAAATGTATCATCATTTATTGTTACTGGTAACCTTTATCTTCCTTCCCAATAGCACTGCAATCCCACACCTCCTTCTGGGTGCAGCTATTCTTTCGATGATGAGCGTATATAACATCAGAAAATTAAACATGCCAATAACAATTATAATATAATATAATACAAAAAAATATAGAACTAAAAGTTCCTCATGCATTTGTCTGTACCTGGAAGGCCAGTTTAGTCCAGTTTAGTCCAGTTTAGTCACGTCCCTGCTCTAAACATCAACTAAACCTAATAACTATCAGGTCTGTTTGAACTAGAACATAGTGCTTGTCACTTTCCAGGCTCTAGACTGAAATGCCAGCTGAGCTAATAGACTCAACTCACCACAGAGGTGTTAAGGCCGGACATGACAGGGTCATGAACTTCGCGGCAGCGGTTGCCCTCATCGTTGCAGGCCGGGATGAGCTTCAGCACCTTCTCCGGGTCTGTGGCCGTCTTCACATCTGACAATCCTTTGGCCCATGCTGCCGAGCTTACCAGCCACATGAAGGTGAATACGCATGTCACACCAAAGTCCTGAAACGAAGAACAAGACATTACAGCCTGTACGTACGTGCCTGATCATACAGATTCTTGGTATTCACTCTGAATTAGAGAGAGTAAAAAATGATCCTATTAACAGAACCTACAATGACAATACATGGCAATGCGAAGAACGGGAGGTACGTACGATCAGTGGGCCCTTGTTGTTCTCGCGGTATTTCTCAAAGGCAAAGACGTAGATGCTAAGAGCTGCCGTGGAGTACAGGAAGGCAAAGACAGCGATGGTGACAAAGAACTCAGCAGAGGAGGAGTAGTCGCCCACAAGGAATAAACGCTCAGTTCGGCCCTCCTTACAGGAAGGAGCGTCAAAATAGACTTGATGGAGCCTGGAGAGAAGAAGAGGAGTTAGTAATGCTGCCGTATTTGCTTTCGATGGTTCAAGGGAAAAGGCTACAGTACTGTGCAAATGTCCACCCTTCATTCATTTCCAAAGTTCAGACCTAGAAGTTTGCTCTGAGAACACCGGCAGCTTCTTGATTTGCAAATCTGCTTCTTTCTTTAGTGGAAGTGGAGTAATGGAATTATTATAGCTGCTCAGTGATTTTAGTCCCAACCGAATGCGCCATGTCAGTCATTTTACCGACTACGTGCTCTCATGTCAGTAAAGATTCCAGCACCTTTTACCTTTACCTTTAACGAGCCACATAAATAACCTCAGCTTATATTAATCCTGTGCAAATCGTAATTGAAAATTGTAAATCTCCCTTCATCAAAAAAGGAATTTTTCATGGTATTCCTGAAGTATGGAGGGGCTCGAGAAGGCCTTTATTTTTGCCGTGCATGGCACACATACCCCGGGTTGTTTAAGTTGTACAACGCTCAAATCCAGAAGATGAGCCAAAGGCCTCCTTAGGGGAGCGACGCTCCCGGCAGCTTTAGGTAAGTCACAGTGTAGTGTAGCATCTAGCCTACATGTGTGTTATGAACATGTAGCTGCTAATTTACAAACTTTTTCAAAAAAATTTCATTATTAATATAAGTGGGTTATAAGGTGGGTATTGTCCTCTGCAGCATCAGTGGTCACAGGACGCTGTTGGTTAGATGTTTTTGGTTGGTGGACTGGTTTGGTCGGTGGGTGTATATGTTTTTGGAGGTGACACCAGTCTGTAATCCAAGTAGCCATTCCCACCTCAGTCATTTATCCCGAGATCCCGATTATTCCGTGTAAATCAGTCATGAACCTCACAGACGTCCTGTAGTAAAATGACATTACCACACCACCCCATGTACAGTTAATCCCGTCCCATTAGGGCTTTTGTCTATTTCCTTGTCCCATCTTTTCGGAATCTTTTCAGATTTGTAGAGTTGTCTGCACATAACTGAATGAATGAAGAATGGATAATAACACCTGTGCATTTTTCCTTCTCTGATCTGAAGCAACAGTGCAGCTTTCTCCTATGTCTCCAACATGAAAGCTTTAAGTGCTGTTTATTTGATAGTGACAGTTTCCTTTGACTTCCCCCTTCCTTCTAATCTCCTCCGAAATATCTTCTGAAACATGAAGAGTTTGTATCTGATGGGCCGTTTGACTCCAAAATAAGTGAAGGGTGCTCAGGTTGCACGGTACTGAATTGGTGTTATCTACACTATTGGGAGATACGATGTGATGCAGTGGAATCCTACGGTTGACATGTTGTGATTATGCTATAAAGGGCCAGAGCTCTGAATGTTCCATCCACCTGAATGGATATTCAAACTCCACGTCTATCTTCAGGTCACTGTCTGATTTGTTTCTGCACTCCACACTCATGCGAAACAGGCCTGAGTAGCTCCCGCAGGTGGAAAACGCAAAGATGGCGAACACCTGAAAGTAGTAGACAGAGACAGCCGGTATTACACACATCATCAATATGTTCTACAACGTTCTGCACCATCCACACTGTCCTAGAATGTTCTCCACTCATACTCATTTAGAATGTTACTCATTTATATTGTTTAGCATGTTCTCCCCATCCACACTGCCTTAACACGTTCTCCCACCATTTACACTATTCTAGGCCATTATCCCCAACCACACTGTGTAGAATGTTCTCCCTCCATTCACACTGTTCTGGAACGTTCTAGCACCATACATGAGAATCTAGAATGTGCTCCATCATCTACAGTGTTCTAGAATGTTCTCCCCCATTTGCAGTGTTCTAGAATGTTCTGCCCCATTTTCAGTGTCCTAGAATGTTCTCCCTCATTTGCAGTGTTCTAGAATTTTCTGCCCAGCCTATTTGCTGTGTTCTAGAATGTTCTCACCCATTCTTACAGTTCTCACAGTTTTACACTGTTCTTTCTCATTCACACTATTTGAAAATGTTCTCCCTCTTCCAAACTGATCTAAAATGTTCTCCCCATCCACTCTGTCTTAGCACGTTCTCCCACCGTTTACACTGTTCTAGACCATTATCCCTTCCACACTGTGTAGAATGTTCTCCCTCCATTCACACTGTTCTAGAACGTTCTAGCACCATACATGAGAATCTAGAATGTGCTCCATCATCTACAGTGTCCTAGAATGTTCTGACCCACTTGCAGTGTTCTAGAATGTTCTGCCCCATTTGTGGTGCTCTAGAGTGTTCTCACCCATTCTTACAGTTCTCAGTTTTACACCGTTCTCTCTTTCACACTATTTGAAAATGTTCTCCCTCTTCCAAACTGATCTAAAATGTTCCCCCCATCCACACTGTCTTAGCACGTTCTCCCACCTTTTACACTATTTTAGTATGTTCTCCACCATTTGCGCTATTCTAGACCATTATCCCCAACCACACTGCGTAGAACGTTCTCCCTCCATTCACACTGTTCTAGAACATTCTCCCATCATACATGCTGTTCTAGAGTGTGCTCCATCATCTACAGTGTCCTGGAATGTCCCCCCCAGTCACCCTGTCCCAGAATGTTCTTCTCTATCCACAAAGTTCTCTATTCGCCATTCACATAATTCTAGAATGCTTTTCCCAGATTTACATTGTACCAGAACTGCCCCATTTGCAGTGTTTCAGAATGTTCTCATCCGTTCTTACAGTTCTCAGTTTTACTATGTTCTCTTTCATTCACACGATTTGAAAACGCTCTCCCCCAGTCACCCTGTCCTGAAATGTTCTTCTCTATCCACAAAGTTCTAGAATGTTCTCCACCACCCACAATGGCCTAAAAAGTTCTCCCACCATTACGCTGTTCTAGAATATTCATGCCCATCCACAATGTCCTAGAGTGTTCCCCCACCATCCACACTGTTACAGAATGTTCTCCCCTATTTCCATTATTCTAGAATGTTTTCCCCCCATTTCACAGTGTTCTAGAACATTCATTTGGCTTGTCAGTTCTTACTTTGGAACAGTGTAAAACCAACTGCCCATTCTGGAATGCTGGTGTTAGTTGGGGTCATTGTGGTGTGACATTGAAAGGTATTAGCATACAGAGTAAAATTAAGAATGTCTTACAGCAAGTGAGATGACCAGTAATGGGCAGTGATTTCATTATGACCAGTCACTGACCATAATGACCATGATATGTGTTAAATAATTAATCCAACAAATGATTAAATGATAATGATGATTCAGTTATAAGTGACTCTCGTTCTGTTTATAGAAATGTCAGTTACATTACTGATGAGTCTCTGTAGCATCTACGAAGCATTGCTATTACGGTATATCACATATCATATGTGTCTAACTGGATTTATCAGATATGATCAATCCCTAACATCCTTGGACTGAAAAAGCACATGCAAACACTAAGTTGAGAAAAGCCTGTCTCTAGACAGGAGAATAGCACCGGGATGAACATGATTTTTCCGGGCCTGGCATAAATCTGCGAGATCAAGTCACTCTTAGAGATTACATGAGGTTTGGGCCTGGCTGCAGTTGAGGGATTGAATGGAGAATGGAGCTATTAAATTTCACAGAGATCCTCGGCCATCTGTCACACCGTGGAGCTGGCCTCTGGTCAGATACGGGCTCACGCGCCACCACAGGAGATCAAAAGTGGGAAACCATGCCAAACCACTTCAAAAGCAGTGACCCAAACCAGGTGACAGCAAATTCAGCTCCACCAAACCAAAGCAAACGTAAGTAGGCCACCCAAACCAGAGCAGTCGAATCCAAAACCAGCACCCGCGTTAAACTAGAACCTTCTACATAGAACCAAACCAGAGCAGTCAAATCCAAAACCAGCACCCGCGTTAAACTAGAACCTTCTACATACAACCAAACCAGAGCAGTCGAATCTGAAACTGGCAGCCACATTAAACTAGAACCTTCTACATACAACCAAACCAGAGCAGTCGAATCCAAAACCAGCACCCACGTTAAACTAGTACCTTCTACATAGAACCAAACCAGAGCAGTCGAATCCAAAACCAGCAGCTAAATTAAACTAGAACCTTCTACATAGAACCAAACCAGAGCAGTCGAATCCAAAACCAGCAGCCACGTTAAACTAGAACCTTCTACATACAACCAAACCAGAGCAGTCGAATCCAAAACCAGCACCCACGTTAAACTAGAACCTTCTACATACAACCAAACCAGAGCAGCCGAATCCAAAACCAGCACCCACGTTAAACTAGAACCTTCTACATACAACCAAACCAGAGCAGTCGAATCCAAAATCAGCAGCCACGTTAAACAAGAACCTTCTACATACAACCAAACCAGAGCAGTCGAATCCAAAACCAGCACCCGCGTTAAACTAGAACCTTCTACATACAACCAAACCAGAGCAGTCGAATCCAAAACCAGCACCCGCGTTAAACTAGAACCTTCTACACACAACCAAACCAGAGCAGTCGAATCCAAAACCAGCACCCGCGTTAAACTAGAACCTTCTACATACAACCAAACCAGAGCAGTCGAATCCAAAACCAGCACCCACGTTAAACTAGAACCTTCCACATAGAACCAAACCAGAGCAGTCGAATCCAAAACCAGCACCCACGTTAAACTAGAACCTTCTACATACAACCAAACCAGAGCAGTCGAATACAAAACCAGCACCCACGTTAAACTAGAACCTTCTACATACAACCAAACCAGAGAAGGTCAAAGTGGACAAGAATGTAAACCAAAGCTGTAAAGAAAAGAAAACTTGAGCAAATCAACCAATTCAGGGAGCACTCTCAGGGATGAACCACTTTCAATAAATACTATCAATATTAACAATATCTTTGAAAAGAATGACAATATTAATAAAATAATCTACGTATCATTAGTAGTTTAATTGTAAAAAAATCTATATTTTTTTAGACACAGTAATTGCACATGCTTTACTGCTTCCACTATACATAGAGATTTTATGTCGAAAATGATGATAGTATTATTAAAAAGTCTGTCAGAGAAGTTGGTATTATTAAAAAGACTTAATATATGAAATATACACAGAAATTGGCATTTGAGACATTGTACATAGTCTCCGGATTCCACTTATCAACTTGCTAACGGTTAAAAGGTGACCTTTCTAAAAACCATCATTCCTTATTATATTTTGATCCCCTGATTTAGTTTATTTGAGATAAAGCAGGATTGCATTGGCATCAACCAGGAATAAAATGGGTTGTCTCTACAGGGCACGCTGACTGAACCGAACAGCTCGTCATGACATTTTAACAGTGTAAAGGGCAGCTGGAGTTTTCATATAATATAATGCAACTTTACAGAAAAAAAAACATTCCTAACTTATAATGCAGATTAATGTAAAAAGATTTTTGATCTGTTTTAATTGGTTCATTCGTAACGAAAGTCTAAGGCAAAAGGACTTTTCAAGTGATGCAACAAAAGGAAAAATATAGATACAAGGGTTTATTCCTAAACCAACAATCTATATCTTCATCACTGTCACGCAAAAAACCCAAATCGTTTCCATTATTTGTCATTTTGTAGAAAATTCTATGATTCTATAATGAACTGCAAATTGTGAGAGACATCTAAAGCACCTAATCAGATTGTACAGTATTAAAGCTGGCAATGAAATGAATTTGTACTACACGTTTTGTTAAATTATTTATTTTCTTAATTATTAATCTACATAGTCTTCTTTCCTCCTGCCTCAAAAATCCAGGCAGAAGATGAACTAACACTGAAGAACCACCAGATGACACTATTATCCAAGAGATGATGCCCCTCCCCTCTGCACAAGACCTTGACCTGTCAACATACCTTTGTGGGCTGCATACTGCACTGCTATAAACTGAAACCAGTCTGTTACTGGGTCTTCGGATGACAGGCTGCGTTAGAGGTATGTATTCTTTAGCCTTCAGACTGTGCTTGCATAAGCAAACACCTGGCCGATGAGTCAGAGGAGATGATGTGTATGTGGATGAGTAATCTACAACATGAGGAGCTGCATTATCTAAAGCAGCCAAAGCAAAGATACTCATTTAAGTTTCTTTGGGGTTTAATTACTACAACTGATAACAAATATAATCTAGGGCTGCCTCTACTACGGCACCTCATAACACTCAATATCATACTAACACGACACTAACAGGTTATTAGAGTTGCGCCTCTGGCACAAATAAATAAGCACTTACCCATTCCAGGACTTTGATGAAGCCCAGGGGCACTTTCAGCACTCTGAATTGTCCGTTGGCGACTAACTGTGAACAGAAAACAAACAGCATTTCAAATATTAAACTCTTATTTAATATCTGGAACACAGCTAATGACAAACAAACATGGGAGCATGAAAGAGACGGATATTAAACTTACTTTTGATTTATTTTGTGCAGCAAAATGTCATTTTTGGTGGAACTACAATGATTACAAGCTACGTAAAAGCTTACATGATTCTGATACCCAAATAAGGATCTTCCTAGACTACCACAGTCTCCATCCTGCCGGATCGGATGACCATTTACTCAGCTGAGCCGAAGGTTAGGAATACAAGCATCAGTGTTTTTCTAGGTCTGATTTATAACTAAGCTTTGGCATTTTGCCCAGTCATCTCGAAATTGGCCTTGACATGATCCTTGTGCTTTGTTCTCCCAATTTGGATGTCTCGCATCAGTCAATCACTACAGTCTTTTTAACGAGACACGCCAAATTTGACCTACATCAGCGTTTAGAAGGCACTGCAGTCTACAAACTAATTCAAAATGGTACCAAATTAATCTGTGTAAATTGGAGACGAACAATGAAGGTCAAATTATTTGTTACTTTTAACTGAAAACCTACAAATGTTTGAACATATTTGTGTACTCATCCAATAACAAACTGCAAGAGCAATATGTTGTTGCTGTCCAAAGGAAAACAAGTATCTCCTAAATTGCAGCTTTACAGGAGAGGGCAAAAACCTCATGTAATTTCAAGTCATCATAGTCATCATCAAAAGAACTGGTGGGTAGGTTTGACATCGTGAGACATTTGAATGATCCAAGTTTCACACTCGGCCGCGCATGTGACATAAGCAAGGACGGGCCTTATCACTGTACTTGACTGACCCAACAGCCTCGATTGCAGACATTCAGTGAGCAGTGATGTCCTCCATGAGTCATCCTGTTAGTGCCAGCACCGTTGGCAGACAGCTGCACAACGCAGGACTACATGCACACAGACTGTTACAACGACTGTCCTTAACACCACGTCAACATCGCCAAAGACTGCAATGGTGTCGTGCCAGACTGTCATGGAGTGACTCAGAGTGACAACGAGTCATCTTCAGTGACGAGTCCCGCTTTTGTCTTGGTGGAGACGACCAACGAATCCGTGTGTGGAGACACCGTGGTCAGCTCCATGATGAACAGTTTGTTGACACACATCACACGTCCAGAGGGCCTGGTGTCACTCCACCTCCACCTCTACCGCAAAATCTGCAGGAACTGTGTGAGAATATTGAAGCTGCATGGGATGGATTATCACAGGACTCCATTAGGAACCTCTACAGCTCCATGCCGAGACGTCTGACATGTTGCGTTAGCAAACATGGCGGCCCGACACCATACTGAGAGACACTGAGAGCTGTTTGAAGAGCAACCATATGCAAACATCAACATGTCAGACTTCTGTTCACCAGCCCTCTTCTATATGCAAATCATTAAAAAGGTATAATGACCTGCTAAAATGCATCCCCTACTGGCTGACGGTGATTGGACCCAAAAGATTGCTGATTACTGTTTCCCAATATATGCAACAGTTTATGTTCTTGAGCATGACTGCATTAGCAACAACTACTACTGGATGTGTTATAATGATGACCCAAGCGTTCAGGCTGAACCATCTTTCAGAGGGGGGAGAATAAATCCCCAGGGAGCCCCAAATATTTTAATGGATGCAAACGGCATTATTAGTGTTTATACACATCATTTCCTCCCCGACCTTAAGAACTCACTATCCTCCTTTGGGACTGTAGGACCCAAGTAGTCCTGTCTCCATCTAAATACTCACTCTGAAGAGTATTTCTAAATTAGTTGTCCATTCTCCCTGTAGAACAAATATTTAACTGCATAATACAACAATGATCTACTACAGCTCAACAATTCAAACCTCAGGAGGGTTGGATATTGGAACTCATCCCTCTTTGACTGAATCGATATACAGAGACATTTACGTCAAGGAAGCAGGACAAGCTTTTCTTGCTGTAATAAGGGGACATGCTGTTCTGTCTGGGTCATCATTATTATTATTGTAGGACTGCAATATTTATCACGCTGAATAACTGATATCATTCCATTTTAGACCAAGGCAACACTGGAATTTCTGGATATTTTAAATTTCAATTTCTTTTTATTTCCAGAGTATTGTCTTAGCTGTACTTTCCTTATACCGTACTTTAACAACATTGGTCTAAAGGATATTTATGACCTCAAACAGATCGCTTGTTCCTCAGCACCATTTTTTTGTTACCTCTAATCATCAGCACTATCAATAGATATCTTGTTTAAAAAACAAAAACAGCCAGATATGCAAGACGGTCCTGTGCACCTGGCACTTTCTGCTCGTCTACCATTTTTGGGCTTGTGCATGTAAAATGCCTGAAGTTACTCTCCTAAAATAGACTTAAATATTGCTTCAGTTTTGTCTCCAGTGATCAGTGAATACAGGTGAAAGTGGTTTGTCCTCATAGCCTTATGATTTATGCACAAGCGTTTAGCCTACATGAACTAAGAGACAACACCCTTTTGTATAGACCAAGCCGGGAACTGCAGCATCACTGTGTTTTCTGTGTGCTCCAATACTGTGAATACTGTGTATATACACTCTCATATATGCTGTAATCTATTATATATTGTCGCTGTCCAAAGAAAAACAAGTATCTCCAAAATGGCAACTTTACAGGAGAAGCCAAAAACCTGATTTCAATTTTTAAGTCAATAGAACCAGACTTTTTTTTTAAGTGATTTTGGGCCATTTCTGTGAAATTTTCATATAGTGTAAACAGCAGCTGCTGTGCTCAAATGATGGATAAAAGTAAAAAATGGAGATACATGTTTTTCTTTGCACAGCGGCGATATGCTATTGGGAAGGAACATAAAGGTTACCAGGAACAATAAATTATGATAAATTTAGACTAATTAATATGGGCAATATTTATTAAGCTACAGATACAGAAGTAGTGTCTGTCAGTATGGCTGACGCAACATACCAGACGTCTTAGCATGAAGCTGTAGAGGTTCCTAATGGTGTCCTGTGATAATCCATCCCATACAGCTTGAATATTCTCACACAGTTCATGCAGATGGTGCGGTAGGGGTGGAGGTGGAGTGACACCATGCCTTCTGGACATGTGCCATGTGACTACAAACTGTTCATCTTGACACTGACCATGGTGCCTCCACAGACGGATTCGTTGGTCATCTCCACCAAGACAAAAGCGGGACTCGTCACTGAAGATAACCCGCTGCCATTCTGAGTCACTCCATGACAGTCTGGCACGACACCATTGTAGCCTTTAGCGACGCTGACGTGGTGTTTGGGACAGTTGTTGTATCGGCCTGTGTGCATGTAGTGCTGCATCTTGAGGTCGTCTGCCAAAGATGCTAGAACTAACAGGATGACTCATGGAGGGCGCCACTGCTCGCCGTCCTTGCTTACGTCACATGTGCAGCTGAATGTGAATCTTAAATCATTCGCATGTCTCACAATGTCAAACCTACCCAACAAGTTTCAGTCCTGTCAGTTGATTCCTTCTGGGTGCAGCTATTTGTGACGATGAGTGTATTTTGTGTTTTGAGTTATTATTATGATCCGCAAAGGTTAAGCCAAAAAATTTAGATGGGCACAGAAAATGTGTCATAACCATCCCGCTACCATCTGGGAGCTAAAATGAGACGTATATATCTATTATTTCCAACAACCTGTTCTATTTATAAGACAGCGGCGGGACTGAAGCCGACAGATGCTATTGATGACCTTCGTTCTGATTAAATTAGTTCTTCGGGAGGTCAGTTTCTCCTTACTGGTGGTCAAATAGGTCTGTCTGGACCATTATTATTATTATTATTATTATTGTAGGACACCGACATTTATCATGTACCTGATATTATTGATGAAGGAAATGATAAATGAGACATGTGAATATAAACTATACCCTAACATATGTCTGGATGGCTTACCGGTTAATGTTATCACCGAAGGCCTCATGATACAATATTATCATGATACTTAATACACAATACAATATTATTGCGATATGCTGCGATGAGCTTTTCAGTACTGCGATGATATATCTTTCAAAAGACTGTGATGATGGAGAGGATGACGTGGTTTCATATTCCCCAGCATCTCTTTTGACTTTTCTGGTCCACCTTAAGTGATGCAGCAGGTATCAGATGCACTAGCACCAGAATGTAGCTCTGCAGTGCTATGTAAGGTGCATTTTAATAGCTAAGAATAATAGCCAAATAATAGCTAAATTTTAATAGCTAAGAAGTTGGAAAAATGGAGCAAATCTCAGCACCGCCCTCTTTCCCACAACGTTCCAGGAAAAATATTATGTGTTTTTGGTTTTTGTCCCTTGTAAAGATGAGTCATTATACAATATGATAATATATATATATTGCAAATATAAATCTCAAAAAACGAAAGCTGCAAATTTTGTCCCCGAATAAAAACTTATATTTGTTTTGTGATAATGAGATTACATATTCAGCCTGTTCATCACAGCTGAACACTGTCATAAAAACCTTCAAATTATATAATAAAATATTGATACTTGGTATCTGTGTATCGATACAATAAGGCCACATAAAATACAGCAGTACTGACATAGATTGACATATGGTGGTCATTTTCAGTGGTGATTATTTCAGGAGAAAATAATTTATTGGTAATTTCAGCATGTCCGATATTGAATGCCATGTTCCCTCGTACAGGACTGCAGGCGGGAGGGGGCTGTAACTTCCAGATCGGATCTTTTGAGATGACTGTCCGGACTGTTATTTGCAAGTGTCCAGACTGGATTTTAGTGTCCTCACCAAACCGTCACCAACCTACCAGAATAGGCTGCTGTGGTAAAGACGTGGGCGCCAGTAACTACATAGCCATGCTGGTGACGGGGCTTTCATACATTCAATCTGTCAAGTCAGTTCACAGCTCTTTGGAGTCCTTCTCCAATCCCAGCACCTCCTCTGGATTCGGCATTGTCATTGTTTGGCGTGTGGTGACTGAAGCAAAAGACACTCTGAAATCCGATTTCAGTGTACAGAGTGTCCAGACTTTTGGAAAAATCTTACTGGAAATGCATTTCAAACCACCTTCAAATGTGGATGTGGATTTTGGCATATCGCGTTTGTATTTTTGACATATCCTGTTTGTACTTTTGCAGTTTTCCACTCTCCAGATACAAATGGGATATGCCAAAAATCGAAGCCACACTGGTCATCGTTCTGCCGAGTCACAGTTCACAGTTCTTTGGGACCCTTCTCAAATCAAATCTGTCACTCTGGATTTGGCATTGTCTTTGTTTGGCACATTGTGACTGATGCAAAAGACAATTTAAAATCCGATTTGAGCTTTGGAAAAATCAGATGGGAATCGCATTTCAAACCACCTTTAAATGTGGATCGGGTACGACATGCAGAAATCGGATTTCATGTGTTTTTTTGCTGTCCAGATACAACTGGGACAATCGGGTGCCAAAAATTGGATTTGCACTGGCAGACTGAACATACCCTATGTTGTGGGCGTGAGCAGGACAAACATTGCCGATTTATTGGCAGGAGTGGGATGAATCCTTGTGGGAGCGGAACCAAAAAAATCAGCCCCAGTCGCAGACCTTTACTATGCTATGTATTTACTGGAAAATCTATAGCATTAATAGCTTTCCATACTAATAAAAAAATCCCTTTTTCCTTTTTTTCTTCTCCTTATATTCCTTCTCCTTATGATTAAAAAATGATTGCACATTGTGATGTCACAGTTCTGCCATATCACCCATCCCTAGTTTAAATAACCCTTTATCACCACCAAGAGACCAGTGGACGACACCTTCTGGATGCCGGCTGGACCATGAGCCAATGCTCCTCTAAGGGGTTAATTCACATCTCTGTGAAGTAGCCTAGCCTGTAGCTCCCACTGTGCCTCAGAAATCAACATCAACAACAGTGTGTATTAGGGTGGAGATGTGTGATGGGCTAATTATATATTCAGAGAGAGGGAGTGTGACGCAAGAGGGCAGAGCAGCAGAGCACGACAGCGCTGCTCGCGCCTGGGCTGCTCTTTAACACCCCCAATAATATTAAAAATAACAATAATGGATATGGAACAATCTGATATGATAGCAACAAATGAACGACATGAAGGCACATTAGTCATTCCACTCTTGGGGAGAGGGAAGGGGCGGGGGTGGGGGGGTCTATTAACAGAGCCTGTGCTCTTCTTCATCAAGACCCCTGAGGATGGAACAGCATCAATTACGTCCAACAAAACTGCCCTTTGTGTTCTATTCGGTCCCTCTATTTCATCAGCAGACACTATGCATCCATGCATTCCCATGTAGGACCCATCACAGACCGGTGTGCAACCCAATGGTGTCTTCGAATGGAAGCAAGGACTGAGTCACAGCAGCTCAGGCTAAAGTCAGCTGCCATTTTACAGAGCAATCTCTACAGTAACTGCACACAGTTAAGGCCTTAAGATGCTCTCCTGTATCCCGTGCCATCAAGCATCACTGCCATCAAGCATCATCCGTTGTCACAGATCATCAGCACCCGGTTAACGGTCCCCTCTCATCCTCACAGTAACTACGACCCATTATTTATACTGGAATCCAGCAACAAATCCAGCTATCACAGAAACAGAGATGTCCCGACCCGCACATCAGTAATGTGTGACAGTAGACAATATAACACAGTCTCAACCACTGCGCTCCTGTCTCGCCATCTAAGGCCTGCCAATGCACGATTTCAACAAACAGCCTCGAAATGGAGGGATGTAGAGTCGAGCAGACAGAGCATCTCTCTTCCCCACGTATTTCTCCATCATTTAGCCTACAAGCGCATCTCCATCGCCTAGAATAATACCCGCCCTGCCATCCTGCAACACCAACCCAGTCATATATGCCCACACAGCATCGAGATGAGGTTCATTAATGTCTTTGTGCTCAGAAGACCTACCTGGTTTACAATCTCCATCTTGGCTGCTTCTCGCTCGAGATAAGCGAAACAGAAAAACGGGGAAGGGGGGAGGCGAGCGGAGCAGGAGAAACAGCCTACACAGCGGAGGGGGGAGAGGCGAGTCGCAAGAACAGCCTCATTGCGTCATACGCTGGGAGGAGGCGTGTTCAGGGCGCGGAGGAGAGAAGCAGGACGCAGGGACTACGGTGGTGACGCACGGCTTCAGGTTTGCTGGAATAGACGGAATCGACTCCTGCCGCTGAAATCGACTGACTCGACTCCTCGGCTCCTCTTTACTTCAACCAAGACTGTGCCAGAGCCAGTGATGATGGACAGGCTGAAGTGGCTTCGTACTTCGTAAATGATGCAGTAGCTATAAGGTGCGCTCGCGCCAGATTGGACCAATGCAGCGCAATTTAAGGTGGCCTGGAAAAGTCAAAAACTGAGACTCTCTCCTGCTTTACACTCTCCCTACTGAAACTCAGACTCTCCTGCTTTACCCTCTCGCTACTCAAACTCACTCTCTCCTGCTTTACCCTCTCGCTACTCAAACTCACTCTCTCCTGCTTTACCCTCTCTCTACTCAAACTCA
>CM067484.1:3519979-3541727 GCA_034552555.1 Semaprochilodus insignis | reverse complement strand
AGGACCTTTAGTTCCAGTGAAGAGAAATCCTAATGCTTCAGTATACCAAGACACTTTGGACAATTGTATGCTTCCATCTTTGTGGGAACAGTTTGGGAAGGCCTTTTTGGGTGCAACATTGGGCCCACACAGAGCCATGACAGAGCTAGGACTAAGACTGCGAGCTAGGCCCTCTCGTCCAACATCAAAGTCTGACAAAAATCCCTACAGACACACTCCAAAATCTTGTAGAACGCCATCCCAGAATAGTAGAAGCTGTTAATGCCTATGGATTTAGAATAGGAAGTCAGAAATGCTCCTGCAGGTGTTCCAATACTTTTCTCCATATAGTGGACCATCTTTTTGCTTTTATGGTCTTGCATCCTTGTATCCATTGTCATTGCCAATTCACTTTCTATGGGAGCCAGGTCTAAGATCTATGTCTAAATAGGTTATGCTTCAGTTGGTGTTTGGAGATTACCTCATATCCAGGCGGAACAATCAACAAATTACTGCGGACTGTAATTGTTTTTGGCAAAAACTGGAAAGAAAGTCGGAAGACTGCGGTACAAGTGATCGACAACCCAACAGCTGGAGAAGCATCTGTGCCTGGAAAAGCTCTGATGTAAGTAATAAAGAGTTTAATGTACATACTCAAATAGACTCGCTAGCTTACCGCTTCCACCAGGCTGTCAGCACTACCTCTCTTCTCGCTATAATGTGGACTGAGCTGGGTGGGCACTCTCAGAGTGGTGTACGCCCTGTAAGGCTGGCCTGTCCGCCCCCCCGGAGGCCCTGAGTACCAGCCCGGATGCTCTGCCACAGGCACGTTAGCACTTCCAGCCTTCTTATCCCACACGCCCACACTGCCAGCACCAGCTGCCCCCTCGTCCTCGACCAGAATGAGCGGGGCGTACAGCAGACGGCCTCGTCGGGGGCTGGGGTTGGCCCAGGAGGCCGTTGAGCCCATGGAGGAGTGGCTGCTGCTGCGACGGGAGTCGTAACTGCCATACGGCTGAGAGAAGACAGAGATGATAGAGATAGGGGGATAATGAAAAGTAATCAAAGAGTGAGAGGAAAGCCGTTGGACTGAGATAGAACTTGTGGAATCACTTACAAGTTGCCTAGATGCGTAATCATTACTCATCAAGCATGCTGAATTATAGTGTAGTTTGATTAAATAAAAATAAATTTTATGCCACATTATGAAGCAGCCAATTATGTGCAGTCATCATCACATGGATTACTATTGTTTCCTACAATTCTTTTCTATACTGCTGCTGTCTTATAAAAATATTGTAACTCTTATATTGTAATAAAAATATTGTAAAAAGGTCAACTGTCCTTCATATTGTATTAATATTACATTATTACTTTAAATAAACCCTCATGACACAAATATACACTAGTGATATTGACCTAAATGTTAGTGTAACACTGTTAATTATAGTGGCCTAGATGTAAAGGAAATCTGGGGGGATGGTGGGTTCTAATGACAACAAGATGGGGGGAAGGTACTGGCAGACAAAAAGTCTTTTCAGATATATCATCAGCATTTACATACATTACGAAGTATATAATGTATAATACGCAATAACCTTTGTAAAAGAAACTAAGCCCACCGTACCTACTAGTGTCTAATACCTGCACGAGCAAGAATAACAGCTGTGATTGGAATTAGCATGTACTGGACAAGTGTCTGGATGTAGGCCACATCAATGATCAGACAGCAGTGGGGCCAGCAGTGGCGGATGCCTTCCCTGGAACAGTTCCGAGGAGAATTCCCTGTAGACTGGGATTTTACATTTCCCTTCAGATACAAATTCAGCTACTTCCTTCACACTATGACCTTTGGTACGCCCAAATGAAATTTATTTTAGCCAATCATTAACATCTGCTTTGGAGCCATTTTCCACACATGGAACAAGACACTCACTGCACTATACCACCTCTTCTCAATCTATGGATCCCGTCACTCACACCCCGCAGGTATTTATGGCCCCATCATCCTCGTGAAACTCCATCTGCAGGAGCCTGAAGTTACTACCACCTTAAACACCCAAGGTGACTAGTTTTTATCTGGTGAGCTTATAAGCTTTATTTTACAGGATATGTTTGAACTTCTGATTCTGTATCAAAACACTTTTATTAGCTCTGCAGTCATCAGTTAGCACTGGAGTCTGTGACATCCCCTCTTAGAATCTGATCGATTTAGTGGTTTATCTATTTAGTCCAAATGTGCAGCTCTCCAACGTAATTGTCTTCCATCCTCAAGAACACTGAGTACTCAGTACTCTCTATATGCAGTCCTTGATTATTTACCGCTGTCTCCCGACGTTAGCTCAGTAACTTGAACTAATGCAGCCCGAATATCAGTATCTCTGCATATACATCACCTATCCATATTATCTTTGACCATAATGTCCCCAGCCTAAAGTTTGCTTAAAGCATTGATTTTTTTTAGTAACGGCATTTTCAAACTAGCCCCATGGATCTGGCAAGTTCCACAATACCACTTTTTCTGTAGGTCTGCATGTGCTCTGCCCTGATCATTGCTTGCTCCTCAGGGAAAGTAAAGGGGGGGATGGTCACTTTATGGGGGAGGGGTGAGTTTATGTCATTGTGTAAATCTCAGACCAGGAAGTGCCATGCTGCAGATTCCCCATCCATTCTTAGATTTGGCCCTGGTTACACCTTAAATGCATGACTAGTACAGTGAAAGGAGCATCTGGGTAGACCTACCTGCGAGCGTGCTCTGCAGGGTGGAGAATTCTGGTGGTAGGTGCCTGGGATGGGGAGATCATCATTGCTGCCCTGTCTCCTCAGACACTGGATGTTAAAAGATGGCTTCCGCCCTGACAGAAAAAAAGAAAGGAGGACATGCTAAAAAATCTTTTCCACGCTGCTACAAAAAGCAACCAGTGGGAATTGGTTTCCTCCAGTTTGTCTTCAGGACCTGCAGTGCTTGACTGAGTGAATGAGCTGATATATGACAAGAGAGATTTAGTAGTATTATTAACTTTACCAGTGGGGGTTGCAGGCAGCAGGCGTCTCCTGGCTGTCCTCCTGGCCTCCCCGTAGCCATTCCCATAATGATTATTATACGCAATATGCCCATCATAACCATGCTCTCTAAGGCCGGGATACATAGGGCCCTCGTCTGGATATGCATGCCTGAGGAGAAAATACGGATGTTTCTCCATCTCAAATAAAAGAACCGAACAAGAACTGGAAGAACTGCTGAATCTCAAAAACACCAGGAAAGGTCCGGTTAGACACTTTAATGAATTTAATAAATCAAAATAAATAAAAGTACTGCACCACTGTTGGGATGCCTTCCATTTGCTGGTACTGTTGTGAGGTATAACTGAATTTAACACACATATACAGAGTAGATAAGACAAGAAGGTGACCTGTCTCTGGAGCCAATGGCCTCCTCATCGTCCTCCCTGCTGTAGAAATTTTGCTCCCCTGGGTAGCCCTCCTCTCCATCGATTCTCCGAGAGAGTGGAGAGCTGAAGCGGTCCCTGGAGTCTCTCCTGAGGAAAGGAGAGAGCACAATGTGAGGACAACACAAAACCCGCCAATATCTCAAATAAAGAACTGTCTGTAAGTGACTGTGTGGGCCATATTCCAGGCCTACCTTGGGTACTTGTAATATGAAGACCTACAACACAGTAGAAAGAAAAACAGAAACAATTACAGCAGATTGCTCAGTAACTGAAAATACATCCATAATTATTCATGCATACGTTATTACAGAACAGAATGTGAACGGCAAATGAGGCAGATGAAGTGATTAAATACAGACAGTACAGGTTCCAGATTCATGATCTCTGCAGCAACTTATTATTGAGCATTTGAACTCCTTCATTTCAAAGAAATTGTTTAAGGTCTACAAACAGCATCTCCGACCTCTTTGGCGGCTGATCAATCACTCCGTTCTTGTTGTGGTAATGGAAGGAGGAGCGCATGTTCTCTCCTCTTGTGAAATTCTCTTGCTCCAGGACGCTGCTGCCATTGGGCGTTTTGGCGAGAGAGGCTCTGCGGGATGGCCCCCCATTGGAAATGCCCTCTCCTGGGGCAGAAGTACCTGTAGGTGTGGAGGCCAGGGACGACCGGCGGTCTTTGGCTGCGTGCTCAGGGTGACCAGTGTAACCGTTCTCATTCTAGAAGAACAGAGCAGGGGTGGATGTATTTGATGATTTAAACAGGTGAACATACAGAGGAAGTTATCAGACATATCATGGCTGTAATTTATGGTGGACGTTATTTGTGAAACACAACGTTTTATACAACAGCTTTGCAAATTCAAGAAAAAAAGGTATGCAGAGAAGCTCTGGATAGTATGTTTTAAATATTGACAATTCCTTCCACCAATAATTGTGTACAGTAGTTCTCAATTATACAAACACTGGTATGGCACTTTTAACCAACCCAACTATTGTATAAATAACAGTATTTATTTATTTATTATATAACAGTATTTATTTATCTCTTTTCTTGCAGTGATCTATTTTTTATCACTGCACTGGAGAAGTAGCCTGGCAGTGTTTTGTTATACTGTCCAACCCTGTATTGGTATATTGACAATTTCCAACAAGTTGAATTGAATTGAACTGAATTGAATTGAACTGAATTAGGTTCCACGGTGCTGGCAATTGCATAGATTGGAATACAATGACCGACTATAAACATTTCAGTAACACTGTCTATGAATCGGTTTTCTGTAATGCATTATAAGTGCATTCATAAAGATCTATAAAGCAATTATAATGTTTTATAATGCTTTATAATAATTGACTTTTTTTTTACTGTACATAACTGATCATAATCATGATACCACACTATAAAGCTTCATAGCACAAAGTGACGTAATAACTATGTAACACCTAATGAACACTTAAAGCTGTCTTTACAGGCTTCAGGTGAAGTGATGTTATTGGTCTGCTCTATGAATTAGTCCAAGCTCATAACCACTTTAAAGTAAGACTGTCTTAAATAAGAATGTCTAAACAGAGAAATACCAGAATCGCTAGTTTGTACTTTGAACAGACATTAATGTATTAATAAAATATACTATCACAGACTACATGACAATATTAGTTCATCTGAATAGACAGCTTCTCTACATTTTTATTTTATGAGTAAACAGCTACAGATTATGCAAATTACCACAACAATATACAGTATATAACACATTATGTCACTCTGTGCCATGAAGCTGTATACTGTGGTGTTACAACATTTTATGCGTGTGATTATGAATGTTTATGTACAGTTACAAAGGCTTATGTCAATTATTATAAAGCATTATGAATGATTATAGATCTTTATCAATCCACTTAATACATTATGGGTACCGATTCATAGAAAGTGTTACCAACATTTCTTTCTACTCATCAGTGATTTAAAAATGAACAGGAGCATAGGAGAAATGTTGGTAACACTTTCTACAAATCAGGTATCCATAATGCATTACAAGTGAGTTCATAAAGCGCTATAAAGCCTTTATAATACAAGACATAAGCTTTTGTAACTATGAATAAATGTTCATAATCACACACATAAACCGTTACAACAAAACAGTATAAGGCTTCATAGCACAAAGTGACATAATGCATAATAATATACATATTTTTTTCCTGTTATTAACATTATTGGTAAAACTGGTGCTATAACGCCTAATAACAGTAACAGAGAACAGAGAAATGAACAGTAACAGAGAAATGAAAATGATTTTATGTGCATATAAGGTGCATATAACATCTAAAAAACACCTACAAGCCTAAACAGTAAAGTGATGTTATTGATCAGCTGGATGAATTAATGCATTATGTGTACGAATGTATTAAGCTCTATGATACGGCTCTCAACAATAAAGTTAAGAACATATTTACATATTATGTCACTTTACATATTACGTCGCTATGAAGCCGTACACAACCGTGTTTATAACAGTTTGTGTGTGTGTAATTATGAACATTTATGTACAGTTACAAAGGTTTATGTCCAGCATTATAAAACATTACAAATGCCTTATAGATCTTTATGAATTCACTTATAATGAACTATGGATACCTGATTCACAGAAAGTGTGACCGAAATGTTTATCATAGAATGTATCCCGTGGCACCCACCACAAGCTTCCCCTCAAATACCTTGTAGCGTGCATCGTTCTCTTCTTGCTCATCCTCCAAGCCTTCCTCTTCCTCCTCGAGGTCTGCATTCATGGCCAGTCGAATCTCTGGCCCCAGATCTTGCAGGGTGCGCAGACCCGCCTGACACAGATGCACGTGGAGAAAAAGAGGGGGCCACAGTATATATGCTGCACAGGGCAGGGGCTTACAATACAAACAGGTGTTTGGAGCCAAGCTACACATATATACAGTGTAAACCTACAACACTAATGATGTAGAATGCCCTTTTGTTTACGTAGCAGTTTGATAGGAGAAGGCTATTTCTGCCCTCTCCAGTGTTAAGAATGAGGCCACAAATAAAGGACAAATAAGTCTACTGGGTAACTGATACTTAATATCAGCAAAATAACATTGGCATAGAGTATTCCAATCAATATAGTGGGATACTGAATGCCATAAACACAACACAACCAGCAGTTGTTGGCCTGCTGTGGGTAAGTAGGTCATTTCTCACTGTGAGATCCATGTGTATGCATCTAGAGAATGGGTAGCTCTTCTGGTAGGTAGGGTAGCTTCCCTGAATCCAGGAAATATTCATCTTTACTTTCCTTGAAAATGCTAGCTTGATTTTCAGAGTTGCATTTATGCATCTATAGATAGAAGCAAAGTGCTGACGGTCAAACTGAACCCAGTAAACGAAATCGTGGTGTTTCAGGATGGCTTTAAAAGATGTAAGGACCTATTTAGTGGGCTCCAACACATGGTCTCACACATGATCACAGAGCATTTCACCTTTATGATCTGTGGAGTAGAGTTACTGCTTATAATTAATGACTGTGTAATGGACTCCATTGTGTTGATGGATGAAAAAATAGGTGAGAAAAGTCCTATTGGAACAGACTGGGTTAGACATGTACCTGGAGAGCTGATGGGTTTTTGGGGTCCGGATCTCCCAGACCTACTTTCTCTTTCCTCTTACGGAACTTCCTGAAGTAGTCCTGGATCAGGAATGTGGCATAGAACTTACCCACAGTCACCTCCTCCTCTGTACAGCAGGGAGATGGAAAAACAGGGAGGTAAATGGTTAGTGTGATGATCAGTCCTATTTTTAAATGTAGACACTTGGCCATAATATCTTTGGTGTCTGGAGCTTTTTATTACTGGATTGGAGCTGTGAAGCTAATACATTAGAAGTGCACACAGATTACAGCCGAAACAGCATGTTAATATGCTTGTTCCAGCACATCCCACAAATGCTTCACTGAAGGATTCCTCCCGTCCTGTGTGCACTGTGGCAGGGCGCATTATCCCGTAGATACAGGCCACTCTCATCTGGGAATACCACTGTCTTAAATGGCTGTACGTAGTTTGCAGCTATGTTTAAGTAGACGGTGCCATGTGGCAAATTCACACCCATGTCAATGCCCGAACCCACAGTTTCCCAGTAGAGAAATGCCCAGAGCATTACACTCCTACCAGCTTGACTTCTTGCCCTGACTTCCCCAGATCAACTGCACACACATTCCCTGCCATCCAAAGAAAATGGGACCCAACGACATTCTTCCATTGCTCCAAGGTCCGGTTTCCATGCTTGCGTAATCAATGTTCATGCTTGCCTATTTCTGCTCACTGACCATTCATTCAGTGAGAAGCCAAAAAATGAGTCACCTTGCGCGTTTAAGGTGGTAGTAACTTCAGGCTCCTGCAGATGGCGCTGCATGAGGATGATGGGGCTATAAATACCTGCGGGGTGTGAGTGATGGGATCCATAGATTGGGAAGAGGTGCTACAGTGCAGTGAATGTCTTGTTTCATGTGTGGAAAATGGCTCCAAAGCAGATGTTAATGATTGGCTAAAAGGAGTGACTGCATTTGGGCGTGCCAAAGACCATAGTGTGAAGGAAGGAAGTGAATTTGCAGGTGTAGGCAGGAAGGCATCCACCAAATCTGGCCCAACCTGGCAAGTCTTTGGTGCGAGAGGGTCTGAACATTGATGTGGCCTACATCCAGAAACTTGTCCAGTATGACCGAAATGTATTAGGTACATTTCGGTCACAGGTGGCTCATTTTTTGTCCGGTGAGCTCCAGCTGCAAAACTTCAGACACCGAACATCTCTCAATTGATCAGCTATGTTTGGGGTAAGGGAAGAGTTGTATGACTAATAGAGAAGCCACTGTTCTTGGGTAGTGACCTGAGAGACAGCTGAGAGACAGAGCAATGGCAATGAAAGATGAGCAAGTAACAAATCACAGCATGCCAAAATGATTTAAACGCGATTTAACAGCAGCAAAAAAGCTCCAAAACCTGAACAACAATCACTGCTATGGAAACGTGATCTGTTAAGCTGCCTTAAAGCTCAGAGCTTAGCAAATGCACATCAATCCTTCTCACCAGTGACTGGGGGAATAACCTCATCCAGGATTTTGGGCTTCATGCGCTTCCAGATCTTCTTAATGATGATCCTCAGCTCCTCATTTTCCTGGTCTGGGTGACCTGAGAACACATCCCAGCAGGGCTCAATACACTGAGGTGTTGTTAGCAAGGTAGCACTGCTGTGTAGACTCAGGTCAGTCCTTCCTTGTGTTGATTTGATTAAATGACCATTCTCCTTAAGCACAACATGAGCAAACTCTTTACTGGACTCTTCTGTCTTCTGTAAGTGTGGTTACTCAATCCGAAACAGCAACAACACATATGTGATTCATCTATGGCTAATGTGTGAGTAAGTCATGGATGTAGTGTGTGCACACATGTGGGCCTGTAGTACTAACCCTCAGTTTTAATCTTCAGGGCAGTTCTGACAAGGGCAAACAGAGTGGCGTTGAAGGTCACGGTGCCATCTGAGTTCAAAGGCATGTTCATGGCAACAAGCCTCTGCCCGGGAAAGAGAGAGAGGGGGAAAAGCAGAGTGACAACGCTGTATGTGCATGTGACTGTCCTGCATCTAATTCTGTACCCCGTGCATCTGTGTTTTATTCTGTGGGATTGTTTAAACCAGGGATTCTGCCTCGGCTGAGTATGTACTGCAGATTCTGCGGCACTCACAGTCCAAAAAGTTTAACCCCAGATTGTGTTTACGATCATGTAACAGGTGTGCTGTGCCTTTAAGACATAGTGACTGTATTTACATATTCATGCGTGACCTCGTTTTGCAGAAGAACAGAGCAGAGTTGGGAAGAAGAGCGGGCTGCTGTGTAAGCCTACCATTCTTATTTCACTTCCTTCTGCACTCTATGTTACACTGTCACAGAGCTTTACTACCGTGTCTAACTTGGACCAAGTGGACCATAACAGCCGTGAGACTGGTTTAGTCTGAATAGTAAAACAACAAGCAATTCTGAGTGCCCTCACCAGTGTTTGCGATGCTTATGTGCTTTTGCTAACTCCTCTCCTCATGGCTAACCCGAAGATGCTCTCTCTCTCTGGCAGAAGCGTTACAACCAGACATGAGTATATTAAAACCACACGTGTTTTTCCACCCGGCTCTGAGCGTACTGTAGGAGTGCACACTGGAAAATGACTCTGAATTCTTTCTTCCGACAGCCAATGGAAACTGAGAGCCTGAAAATGTCAAATATTGCAAATAAATAAAGGAAAATGCCCTGAAAAGCATGAGCACAGCAGATACGTCCATCATAAGAATCACCACACTGATCTTACATCCACAAGCTCACCCAGATGTGTCTCACTGTTTAAGTGCAAACAGCAGCAGCAACTCGGAGCATGCTTGTTAATCTGCATCTCCTAGAGAGGAGACCGTGTGTGTTCATGTCAGTTGGTTTGGTTTGGCAGCAAGTTGTGCAGTGTGTGATTCCAAGTCCTAGTATGTGATCTACAATGTTTTTAGTTCTCCAACAAATCTGACAGACAGAAAGAGAGAGATACCCTTTTTATAATCTGCTTATAATCGACTTGTGTGTAGCGTACCCAAGGATTTATGTAATGTGTGTGTTTGTGTGTGTGTGTGTGTGTGCGCACACATGGGGTTTAAACAGATCAAAAAACTGAAAAATGCATCAACTATGCTGCATTCCTCAGACGTGTGTGTGGTGTGTCATATGTATCTGAATGTGCTGTACCTTGCAGGCCACACGGTGGGGACAGAGTTTTCCGAAACCCAGAGGAGGCTGGATCCTCCTGAGCAGAGCCACCACATCTAAGTGCTTTATGCGACCCCTGCATTAAAAAAACATACATACATACATACATATATATATATATGAGATAATAGAGATGACAACAGAAGACAGAGAAGTGGATCTTACTTGGCCTCAGGATCATACTCAGACCAGATCCTTTTGAACTCATCCAGATGATGCGGTCCTAGAATTGACCAATCACGTGTCAAGTAGTCGAAATTGTCCATGATGACGGCAACAAAAAGATTGATAATCTGGGAATATGGAAAAACAAGCATAGTAAGTAATGAAGACTTGTTTATGAATTGATGCGTGAACAATATATCCAGATACCAGCGGTGGACAGTAACGAAGTAAATGTAATTGGTTACTGTACTTAAGTAGTTTTTTGTGTATCCGAACTGTACTGAAGTATTTCCATTTTGAACGACTTTGTACTTTAACTCCACGACATCTCGAACGCAAATATCTTACTTTTTACTCCGCTATGTTATGCGAAATTTGTCGTTCCTTTAGGCTTATGTGCATGTAAAAACGTAACATGTCTAAACGAAACAAGCTTATTCATGGATTCTTGGCATCCATGGAAATGTCCATTTCAGGCCTGAACTACATCAAGGACCACCTGGAGGAAGGCAGGTAAAGCAGGATGGGGTTGATGCAAACACTGACTGACAATCACACATCACAGCATCAGTGAACAGATCAAACATACTGTTCCTGACTTTGTGGGTAAATAGACCACAATATAGAAATATGTACACATGCACTCGTGACTGGCGAGTGTCTTTTCTGAATTTATACAAACACTATTTCCTGTTATAATAAATTAGTTTTGGCTAGTTTATGTTTATGAACAGAGAGATATAGATGCAATATAGTAAAGGAGAACTCATCTGTGAACCTGTTTAAAGCAAGTTTTTATTAAACTTAAACTTGGAACTAAGCTGCAAATAAATCTTAAACCGAAGCGTTACTTGTTTGCAAAAGTTATTTTATAGTTCTAGCTAATGGAACCTGTTCTCCTTCAGTGTTCTGTGTCTGTGATCATTTGAACATCAGTGTCAGACTAATTAATGAGCTTCTATTAAAGACTGGTGGACTGAGAGACACTAGAGTCTCTTCACCTAAACTGAGTTCAAGAGTCTTGTTCTAGAAATGATACTTTAGTACTATTACTCCAGTAGAGGTCTAAAGGGAGGAGCTTCTACTGTTACTGATGGAACATTTTATCATCAGGATCTCTACTTTATCTCAAGTACTTGGTTTGTGTACTACGTCCACCACTGTCAGATACTGCCATTCGAAAGCTGGAATCACCATTCATTAAAAATCAATAATAAAATAGTATCAATTATTAATACGACAAGTGATTCCATATTTTGTATTGTGTGTATATGTGTGTAAAGGAGTTCTGCTTTACCAGGAAAGCACAAAGCATGAAGAAACTGATGAAGTACACAATGGCAAAGTTGCTGCCACAGGTAAATTCCTCTCCGGGCTCATAATCCGACTCTGGGTCACAGCGTTTGCCGGGCAGACTGGCCAACATAATCTCTTGCCATGCTTCACCTGTGGCACACCTACACGCACAGACACAGCAGGTGGGAGTAGGATGAAACCCATTTTCAACATTTCAACAAGAATGTAGCTCAGCACACACGGGTTTTACAGTATATAATATAAGCCCTGCTGAGAGCTCTACAGGTTCCCTCAGCGGTTTCCCTTTGCGTCCTCTCACCTGAAAAGCAGCAGCACTGCTTGGGGAAAGGTCTGGAAGTTGTTATTGCGGTTGATTGGCGTGTGGTCCTGCATGGCAATCTTTCCGAATGTCTGAAAGAGAGAAAGCCAATCGGATAAGCACTTACGTCCCTGAGCTCCAGATCAATCAGTGGGTTCATGTTTACTTTTATAATGTTTGTATAAATGGAACATTTTGGTCTGTTTATTCAGACTAATCTGGATTTGCGATCCCTGCCTCACCCACCTGCATGCCAATCACAGCATAGATGAAGAAGATCATGGCAATGAGCAGTGCTACATACGGAAGGGCCTTTGGGACAAACAGAAAAGACAGATACTGCTGAAATCTTGAGCCTTGACACAGAGAGAGTAATAGTCAGTGTAATAGTGAGAGCCCTGACCTGCAGAGATTTCACAAAGGTCCAGAGGAGCGTACGGATGCCTTCTCCCTTGCTGAGCAGCTTAACCAATCGCATCACACGAAACAGACGGAAGAAAGTGATCGAGACACGAGAACTGTCCTCTGAGCTCTGTGGAAAAACCTCCAAGTTAAAATTTCCCGCTTTGCAAAAACATCATCCTGACATTCTAAATTCAAAACCTTTTGAAAACGGTGACCACCTTTAGCTGGACACGAAGGTAATGCTGATCCTGTCCCATTTCTCAAAATATGAACTGATCATATTATGAGAAATCATTCAGTGGTCTCTTGTTTTACAATGTACTGTGTATACAATAAACCAGAGAGTTTGGAGACTCACACTAAACTCCGTAACCACAATGTCCACCACACTGCCCACCACGATTAGAGCATCAAAGGAGTTCCAGGCATCCACAAAGTAATGCTGTGAAAAGGACAAATAGCTAGTGTCAGTTATGGAATGACACAGAGGAAAGAACGACTGAAGACATTGCACAGTGCTGAGTAAATGTCAGAGACCACTCTTCTGATTATTTCATTTCCAGTCAAAACAGCCTCACTTCATTATTACAGCTTCCATTACTTTCTGGAGACTTACTTTCAGTTTGTCAAAGAAATCTGCAGGGATATTTTGCCACACCTCCAAAGTTCAGTCTTAGAAGCTGGCTGCTTTTTCTACTTCTTGTGATTCAAGTAATACCGATACACGTCCTTTCAGACCCATAGCTTTGAGTGGTCTTCTTACAGTGATGGAGAGAAACACCTGTGGATGTTTTCAGATCTGAAGTGAGAGTGGAGCTTGATGTTCTCCGCTTTAAGCACCGTTTATCTGACGGTCAGAGTTTGGGTGGTCTGCCAGGTCTTACAAGGTTGTTAGGTGTCTCGTTTTCCTTGTTTTCCCCACTTACTGTCCTTTAACATTCTGCTTCCTTAAGCAAGTGGCTTAGGTTATATCTAATCTCCTCAGCCAATTTACACACATACACATCTGTAAGAGTTTTGCAGGGGTTTTGATGGATGGAGACTGGATGGATGAAACAGTTAAAGTTGCAGTAAAATGCACCAAAGAAAAGAGTGGTCAAGTTAACCACTACTAGGTTCGATATTATACCTAGTGTTGGAGGCATTTGTGATCCCACTGTTATGTTTCTTACACTTAAAATTTAATAGCTTGTGCTCAATGGCTGCTTTGACTAAAAATGAAATGCACTGCGTAAATTGGGGCCTAGCTTTTGCACTGCACTGTGTATTTGTGAGCAATGTCACAAAGCAGAGTAAATATAAGAGATGTGATATGCACCCTGAGCCTGAGGGCTAATAGTTTGACGATCATCTCTACAGTGAAGAGACCGGTGAAGACCATGTTGAGGATGTCCATGACGTAGCTGAAGAGTTTGGACTGTTCATAGTGCTGGAGACACAGGACCAGGAGAGAAATCATAATCAAAACTTTCTTTTAACACTTAACCCTATAACCAAAGCTCAAAATGTCTAACGTCCTTAAAAAAATTACCTTTAATGTAGAAACTTTACACTGGCTACCTCAAATTACCATCTAGGATTGTAAATGTGGCCTAAAATAATTCTTTATATAGATACGTGGTGTACTCCTAATGAGATTGTGGTTTACCTGGACTGCCAAAGTGACTGTGTTGAGGAGGATCAGCACGAACATGATGTACTCAAAACCTGTGGAATTGATCATAGACCAGAACTTATACTGCACTGGGTTCTTGGGGATATACAGCTTCAAGGGCTGCGCTTTCAGAGCATATTCTACACACTGTCTCTGTTGGGGAAAGAAACAGACAAGTCTTTGAAGCACATGAAGGTGTCTCAACACAGGGTCATGAAAGAGAAGATGCTCCCAAGGGGTTCTTCAAACATTCCATCTCTAACCTGGTTCTTGTCGAGCTCACAGTTCTTAAATTCAGCTTCTCCTTGCTCACGGAAAGTGATGATGACAAAACCCACAAAGATGTTCATCATGAAGAAGGCGATGATGATGATGTAAACGATAAAGAAGATGGAGATCTCCACGCGATAGTTGTACACAGGGCCGTGGTTCTCCCCGTTTGCGTCTATGGCTTTGTAGAGAAGCCTGAGACACGTCATAGACAAAGAGAGATAAGCATTACATGTGTGGAACCAAACCTGACCTTTGACCTTTTACAAACTGTACTGGGAGGGTAACTTACGCAGGCCAGCCCTCAAAGGTGGACACGGTGAACAGGGCCATCATGCCCATGAGAACGTTGTCAAAGTTAAAATCACTGTTGAGCCAGATGCGCTCCCGCACCATAGGTAGACTCACATCGCCGTCTTTATACACCACAAATGTGCCTCTGCGTCACACACACATACAAACACAATGAGACCAAAACTGAGCAGGTTTAATATAATGATATAGACAGAGATAACACACTGACAGGTACATCTTTACTCCTTACTTGCACTGTTCAGGTGTGTGTTTCGCCTCATCTGTGCAGCGATAAAATTTACCCTATGAAAAGGAGACATATTTCATTATTTTAGGACCACATGCCTATACCACACATTTGCTTGCTTAAAAGAAGTATTTTCTGATTTGTAAATAAATGCAATGCATGCGATTATGTTATTAATTTTAGAGGTTTTACACTCATCGTCAAAAGAATAGTTGCATAAATAGCTGCACCCAGAAGGAATCAAGGACAGGAATGGAACTTGGTGGGTAGGTTTGACATCGTTTCATGCTCATCCGTGCTTGTGAAGTGAGCAAGGATGGGCCTTATTGCTGTACCTGACTGACCCAACAGCCACGATTGCAGACATTCAGTGAGCAGTGATGCCCTTCATGAGTCATCCTACCAGCGCCACTGGCTGCACAACGCAGGACTACATGCACGCAGACCATTACAACAACTGCCGTTAACACCACGTCAGCGTCACCAAAGACTGCAATGGTGTCATGCCAGACTGTCCTGGAGTGACTCAGAATGGCAGCAGGACAGCTTCAGTGACGAGTCCCGCTTTTGGCCTTTTTTGACGACCAACAAATCTGTGTGTGGAGGCACCGTGGTCAGCACCAAGATGAACGCTCTATTGTCACACATCACATGTCCAGAAGGTCTGGTAACACTCCACCTCCACCCCTACCGCAACATCTGCAGGAGCTGTGTGAGAATATTGTAACTGCATGGGATGGATTATCACAGGACACCATTAGGAACCTCTACAACTCCATGCCGAAATGTCTGGCATGTTGCGTCAGCCATACTGAGAGACACTACTTTTGTATGTGTAGCTCAATAAATATTGCCCATATCAGTCTAAATTTATCATCATTTATTGTTCCTGGTCACCTTTATCTTCCTTCCCAATAGCATACCAATCCCACACTTCCTTCTGGGTGCAGCTATTCTTGTTTTTGATGATGAGTGTAGACTATTAAAGGACAGAAATAATATAAAACAACCCAATGCTGCTGTTATAACAAAACATTATATCTCCAATTTCTTTTTCAGTTTAGTTTTTGACATAATTCTAAAGTACCTGCTTAAACGTAATAAACCTGGTTACACTGACTTACATTGAAAGTAAAGTACGTGTTGTCCTTCACCTGTAAAGTTATGATTTTGGAGATTCAAGGTTTTGTTCTGACAGAAGTCATAAGAATTCCTCAACATCATGAACATGCTGCATGTATTGACAGAGCCTGGAGTAGGCCGGAGAATGTGGAGCTGTCAAGTACCTTAAAGAGCTGGACGCCAATGCAGGCGAACATGAACTGAAGCAGAGCAGTGACAATCATGATATTCCCAATGGTCCTGATAGCCACGAACACACACTGTACCACGTGCTGCAGAGACATGCAGAGATGCAGTTGTCAGAAAGAAAGAGCAACACTGCAGAAATGCATTATGCACATACACACATGCACTTTCACACGCAAAGTGGTACCTTGAGTCCCTTGGCTCTGTTGATGGCTCGAAGAGGCCTGAGCACTCGCAGCACTCTCAGGATCTTTACCACAGAGATAGCACTCGAACTGAAAGCAGCAGAGAGAGGCAGGGGGTTAAAGCATGTTGTGATGTTCTTTTGTTTGATGTGAACATGGAGTGCTGACATTGAAACTCTGGCCAGATTGGACGTATAAAGACAAGCCTCAGTCTTCAGAGTGTGTGCCTGTTATTAGACGTAAGGATAAGCTAACATGAAAACAAAAATCATCTACCATTAAAGCCATAATTAACATTATACACAGTTCATTTAGCACCTTGAGTACAATCTTTGTTTCGGATCCTCAATATCTAAATTGCACAGGCTCGTGTCAAGTGAATACAAATAATTAAAAATCAGAATTTGTGGCTAGAATTACAGAAATTTAAATTTAAATTAAATTAACAAGCACACTGAAGTACCAAAAACCACTCAAGTTTGCTTGTCTCTTTTGTTGAAGATGCTAGGTTTTGGTCGACAGTAGAGGCTTCTTATCACAGGACTGAGCTGTGTAGTATTGGAAGGAAAGACTGTTATTGAGAATAATTTGCCAACTTAGAACCATTTGCCAACTGTTGAGGAATCTATCTACTGCATGTAACCTGTTTGTGAAGCGAAACACCTACATACATACACACTAGTGAACACACACTAGGGGGCAGTGAGCACAATTGCCCCTAACTGCTTCCCAGGCACCATGGATAGGGCTGCCCTAGGCCCTCTCCACGATGCCTGGGGAGCAGTTGGGGGTTAGATGCCTTGCTCAATGGCACTTCAGTCAGGAAATGCTCTGGTCACAGGTCTAACCTCCAGACCACAGCTGCCCCCTTCGTGTCTTGAGTCCACCACGTCCAACAGTCAAATCAAGAAATGATGTGAAGGGAACGTTGTTTCTCACTATACAGTCAGGCTTTTATCATTCGACCCTATAGACCCATCTCCATCAGGCTTTGATCAGTTGGCCCTGTGGGATTGTTAGCGCTAAAGCTCACTGTGCTTGTGTTTAAATGCTGTGTTTTAAAAATGAATTACTTCCAGTAAAGAATGAACTTGTGGTGTCTGCCTGTTGTGCAAACTGACAATACGCTTGACCGAACATCACATTCTTCTCAAACTCATACTCCAGCCAGACAGGCTCTTTCTCCCAATCGACTCTGAACACTCAGTTTCTTTTTTTGTTTTGTATTCGTCATTATTATCCAATTACTTGTATGATAAGCTTTGCCACTGGCGGTATACAGTAAAGTCATATTTTAAAAGCCCAGCCATAGCAGCAGGCTGCAAAGAAATGCTCAAAGTGTTATATCGATGCTGGGTGGCTCAAAGACAGAGAAGACACAGTCTTTCTTTGTCCACCAGAGGGCACTCCCTATGTCCGCTTAGCCATGGCAGCCTCGTACTACATCTCTCATCCTTCACTTTCCACTAGAAGAGGCATATTAGATATAAAGTAGAAAATCTAAAATAACTTAAACCCATCAGAAGTTAAAATGCAGCTTGGTATGTGGTGTGTAAGTTAGACTCACTGGAGGAAGAACGAGACCAGGGATACACTGACAACCAGCAAGTCCAACAGATTAAACCAGTTCCTACAGAAAGAGCCCTTATGCAGGAACGCCCCGTGAACAGTCATCTATGGAGGGTGCAGAGAGAAAGACAGAGAGAGGAATGGTAAGACAGAGGGATGATGAATGACAATGAATAAGAGAGAGACACTTTTTCAAGGCTTATCAGGTCACACAGTTCTACCAACACATTACAATCATTCGAAGGACGGTACCTTGAGAAGGATTTCCACTGTGAATATGGAGGTGAAAGCATAGTCAGCATAGCCCAGAAACTGGAAAAAGGGAGAGAGCCAGACAGAAAGAGAGTGTCAGAAGGAAGGAGACATCGAGAGCGTAAAAAGGGGACAGATGCAGACATGATTAGACGTCTAAAAATAAACCATGGCTTCCCCCTCCATCTGATGTGCACGGAGGTGGCTGATTGTATGGTGCAAGATGGCACTTCCTCAGCTGGCATGAAAAGTCACATCGAACATGCCAATCAGAGCAGCTGCACCATATGTGTGTGTGTGGGTGTGTTTTGGCCCTTGCCCCTCAATAGGTCATCAAGGGCACTTGCTATATACAGGAACTGCTACATATAGGCTTCACTGTCTGGAGACTTTGGTGAAAAATCATTAAAATACTGGATAAATATTGCAAAATTCTGTGTGACATGTATTTACCTGCATCTGCAAATGCACTTAGTTTGATTGAACTTCAATTTGTTCTCTTATTGCTGTGAGATTTCTGCTAAACCCAGGAACACTGAGACACTGAGGCACGTAAAAGGTGACCAACAGGACAGAACAGTATTTACAGTAATTCTCCTGGGTTCAGGCTTAAGGAATGGTCACTTTAAAGTCATTTTCAGACAATATCTAAGCTCCAGTCTGCATCCTCTAATCCAACTAAACACCTCATATGGCCTACATACTCTATATGTGTCATGAATGGGATTCAGTGTATGTGCATGTATGCACATGTGTGTGACCGACTCACGTTGTTCCTGGCAGAGTGCGCTCTGATTGGATCCTCAGCAGCAAGAGAGATGCTACTGAGGATGATGAAGAGCAGGATCAGGTTAGTGAAGATGTGATGATGGATCAGAGTATGACAGCCGACTCTTATTCTACAGAAAGAAGGAGAAAGTGTCAGAAATAGAGAACAGAGCCAAAGGAATAAATACCATGAACAAAAGTAGTACTTTCACAGGATGAGTTTTACAATAGGGTCACTTGAGTAACGCACTTCAACATTTCAGACCGATTTAAATAAATAAATAATTAAATAAATAATTCACACTCTGATTATAGAGCCGGATGTGGTTACTCAATTAATGTACTGCCGTCACAGCAAAAACGTTCCAAGTAGAAAATATGTCCAAAAATGTGGTAACCATTTACAATAGGGCAGTGATTATGAAGCTGCATGATACATGTGTTATTGATAACAACTGACACAGACTTACATAAACATTTATTAACAGTTATTCCAACAAACAAAGTTCCATGTGCTAGCTTTGATGTCAAAATGACATAACATCTATGCGATTTTTTGAGATTAGGTTTTGCCATGACACTTTCTGGGCTGAAATGATGGAATTAAACTGGACAGACTGCTCAAAAAATAATGTTAATATAAATAACAATAATACAATAAGTTGTGATTTCACACATGTCAATGTGTTCATTTATTCATTTTCAAACATCTCCTATTGACAGCTCAGTAATAGCTGCATTAGTTGGAGACATCATTAAAAACCTTGTTAGGCTAAACAATGCTTCGTTATATAAATCCAAGAGTTTTATCTACCAGATTGTCCCAAGCATATAAGCTCACCAGACCAAAAATGAGTCACCTGTGACGGAAATGTACCTAATAGCGTGTAATTCCTCCACGAGCATGAACAACTGTGATTGGAATTGGCACGGACTGGACAAGTTTCTGGATGTAGGCTACATCAATGTTCAGACACTCTTGCATCGAATAATTGATCACTTGGGCCAGATTTGGTGGATGCCTTCCCTGGCACAATTTTGAGGGGAATTTCCTGTAGACTGGGATTTTAGCCACTGCTGGTAGACCCGTATGACCATACGCTTTCAAACACCTGCAGATTCAGCTACTTCCTTCACACTATGGTCTTTGACATGCCAAAATGCAGTCACTCCTTTTAGCCAATCATTAACATCTGCTTTGGAGCCATTTTCCACACATGGAATGAAACATTCCCTGCACTGTACCACCTCTTCCCAATCTATGAATAGGGCCATCTGGAGGAGCCTGAAGTTACTACCCCCTTAAACATGCAAGGTGACTCATTTGAAATAGGACAGTACACAACAGCTTGCTTTGGGCCACAGAGAACACAACGAGAACACATCCTCAAATCCTTTGAGTGCAGTTCTTACAGGACAGATTTAACCACAGTCTATTCCTCCGGTTAGTTTTATAGTATGTGATGTCCAGTGTAATCTTTGCTGATGCTTATGTACATGGTAATACTGAAAAGGGACTACAATCACTGAATAGCACCAGTAGTAACTGCATTAACCCCACCTACATATGTCCAAACTAGTCCCATCTGTATAACAATGAAGGTTTACTGTATGTGTTTTTGTGGGGGTGTGTTTATGTTATGTGTGTGAATGTGTGTTGCTCAGGCTTACGGGTTGGTCTTGCTGAGGCAGAAGAAAGCACTGCCTTCTGGAATTGGCAGAACCTTTTCTTTAGGTGGAGCAAAATCAGCCACGTTCAACTGAGTTCCTCCTTCTTCAGAGACAAACACAGACAGAAGTAGGCAGGGAGAGAAAGAGCAAGTTGCTCGATAAAAGTCTGGTCAAATATCGAACTATGGATCATGAATCAAAGACTATTTTGCTTGCCTTCCTCATCAACATCTTCATGCTCCTCCTCTTCCTCATACTCATCCATGTCCACCTGTTCGAAGAAATCAAGGGAAGAACCTTAAACAGTGATCTGACTCTCTGTTCTCATCTACTACAGAGAAGTGTTCAGGACTTACCTTCGTTTCTCCATTCTCTCCTTCTTCCTGGCCCTCCTCTCCTTCTTTCTTTTCTCTGTAAGCAACACAAGACATAAGCTTATAAACTTAGTGGACATTCACAAACAACTTCACTGCTTCATGCTACAGAGATAACAGACTGAATCGTCTGGATCCTTACTCTTTCTTTTTGTCGTCTCCGTCTCCTCCCGCTAAATTGTCCACAGCGATAGCCAAGAAGACGTTCAGGAGGATATCTGAGGGGCGGTGAGTTAGGACCCCAGCACAAACACAAAAGTGGAGAGACACGCAGGACACTACATCTACAGACAGTAGCAATGGATGACATGAAGTCATATGTATATCATGATGTGAATACGCTATATGGACAACAGCAACATGACATCATGACAGTTCTCTCATTTGGATTTCACTATTGGCTGCAGATAACAAAAGCAGTTTATACACCCTGTACTGATGAGCAATGTAACATTAAATGTGTTTTGGAAAAAACAAAAGGTTGTAAATAGCTTTGTAAATAAGCTCACTGGACAAAGAATTAGTCAGCATGTATGTTTAAGGGGGTAGTAACTTCAGGCTCCTGCAGATGGCACTCCACGAGGATGATGGAGCTGTAAATACCTGTGGGGTGTGAGTGACGGGATCCATAGATTGAGAAGAGGTGGTACAGTGCAGTGAATGTCTCGTTCCATGTGTGGAAAATGGCTCCAAAGCAGATGTTAATGATTGGCTAAAAGGAGTGACTGCATTTGGGTGTGCCAAAGACCATA
>CM067484.1:3460515-3518803 GCA_034552555.1 Semaprochilodus insignis | reverse complement strand
AGGAACACCTGGGAAGGGGCAGAGCTACAAATTAAGGACAGGTGAGGGGCCTGACAAGAGGGCGGGGACAGGAGGAGCAATAACCAAAACAAACAGAAGCACATGGAAGTGACAAGAGAAAAAGAGACAGACACAGAAAACCAGAGAAAACTGAGACAAATAGGGGCAAGACAAGACAGGACGTGACAGTAGTACTTCAGTGTAGCTTAATGTGTGTATACTAAGTACATAAGTATACTAATTTCCATATTTTTATGTACTAGAAATGTACTTTTATATGTACTTAAGCATATCTAAGTGAAACTTTAGTGATGTCTCACAGTAGTATAAAATAGTACAGTTAAGTATAATTCTATTTATGCATATATTTAATAGCACTAATGATTATATTTAGCATACTAAGTACATAGTTAGCATAATGAAATTATGAGTGCAAGAAGGTGTACAAGGTATACGTAAGTATATTTAAGTGTTTTTTTAGTCTAGTCTGGAGTGTCTAAAGGTAATCCTGTACCAAAGAGTAACATGCAACACCATAAGACTGAAGTGAGGACATACGGCTTGTATTCTAATGTCTACATGACTGAATCTGCATAAAAGGATACAGTTACCGCAGATGAAGAGAATGACAAAGTACAGGCATACGATCATACCAGGGAATACGGGGCCTCCATAAGCCATGATCCCATCATACATCACCATGTTCCAATCCTCACCCGTCAAGATCTGAACACATAGGAAGCATAGACATTAAAGCATAGCTTACATGCCACCCTCAGTCGCGTCTACAATAATCCTGAAAGATGTAACTTTTCTTAATCACATATTCAAAATATTTAAAGCTCAGTATATGTGCAATTATCATCATGTAATATCTGGGAAATCTCTGTAAAGACATCACAATCAACAGAAACAGACATAACGTTTTTAACCACCACACTCAGACTAATGACCTACTGAACACTTGGGCAAATGAATTACAGGCCACATGGTTTTGACATAATGAGATAATAACAACCCTTCTCTGACCTGGAAGCAGGTGAGGAGTGCCTGAGGAAAAGAGTCGAAGGTGCTCCTCTTGGTATGTGTCTCATCAAAGTTGAACTTGCCACCAAAGAGCTGCATTCCCAGCAGTGCGAAGATGATGAGGAACAGGAAGAGCAGCAGCAGCAGAGAGGCGATGGACTTCATGGAGTTCAGCAGAGAGGCCACGAGATTGGACAGGGCTGTCCAATGGCTATAGGAGGAGGTTGGACCAGGGGAACAGAAAGACTCAACATAAAAAAAGACTTAACACACTCAAGACTTACGAGGACGTGGTGCTCAACTTCAATCATGCTATAAAGGCTACAACAAAGAAACGACACTACAAAACGTAGATGGCTAGTTACAGCCAGATTTCACTGACAGATTACACACCCACTTTCTGAGGATAGAATGCTTACCGAGTGACTTTAAAGATCCTAAGCAGCCGAACACAGCGCAGCACAGAAATGCCAAGAGGTGGCATGATCTCCATCTCCACTAGCACCGTCTCCAGAATACCTCCACACACCACGAAACAATCAAAGCGGTTAAAGAAGGCTACAAAGTAGACCTGCAGGCCCAGACTGTACATCTTCAGCAACATTTCGACCGTGAAGAGAGACAGAAGAACCTTGTTGGCAATTTCTACAGAGAGAGAAAGAAAGACAGAGAAAAGGCAGCAGTGATTCCATATAAGGCATGCTAATAGGGGAAAGTCATTTGCTGGTGAGAATAAACCTTAACACTCAATGACGCTCAACATTTAGCAACTGTCCAAAACAAAAAACATGTATCTCCATTTTTTGTCAGTTTTTACTTTTATACATCATTTAAACACAGGAGCTGCTGTTTTTAACAGAAATGGCCCAAAATTGCTTGGAAAGACGTCTGGTTCCTGTCACGCCTCCGGGTCTCCCTGACACTGCCGATCTCCCGGACTCCATTTCCCAGAGTGCACTATCCGATGACGTCACACTCACATGTCCCCAGTCAACCAATCATTCCCGCTCTAGCTCGCCCGAGTACTGATTTGTTTCACCTGACACGTCCTGTTTATAAATCCCCCTCCACACACTATGCGAAGTTTTGCCAAACCCAGTTTGCAATTCTGAGTGTTTCTCCCTTGACTTTCTCGTTTCTGGTTTCTGCTTCCCTTTGTCTTCGACTTTCGCTCTCTCGATTCTCCCTTGGTTCTGTCTGCCTTATTCCAATTATTGCTGGTTATTGACTCTCCTTCTGTGTTCCTGACCATTCTCTCGGATCTCCCCTCTGATTCTGTTTGCTGGCTTGTTTTATCTCCTGGTTTTCGACCTCTGCTTGTCTCTTGATCTATGACCTGGCATTACCCTGTTTTGATGCGTGCTTGTTCTTTGTTGTTGTGTTCAGCTACCAGATTGTTAAATAAAACTCCTCTGACTTTTAGCCCTGCTTGCGTTGTGCCAATTTCTTTGTTCCTGACAGTTCCATTGACTTACATTCAAGTTAAATGAGGTTTTGCCCTCCCCTGTAAAGTTACCATGTTAGAAATACTTGTTTTTCTTTGGACAGCAACAATATGCAGAGATGTAGTTAAATTGGAGAGGAAAGCCATGTGATAAGCTTAGCATCAAATAGCTTGGAACAGCAACCACGCTTCAGAACATCACATGAACATCACAGGAAAAATAAATGGCTGGTTATTTGTTGGTTATTAGTGGTGGATAAGATTTGATGTGTTACTAGATTGTCTAGAAGCCTTCACAGAGACGACTTCCACCCTTTCTCTGAATGAACTAGAGCAAGGCAGAATGTGCAGAAGAGAGAAGAGGAGAGAACCGCACACATACCCTGTACATCTGTGAGCCAGTCTGGCTGGTTGTAATGCTCTGATGCACTCAGAGCTGTGTTGAGGAAAACAAGAATCAGCACTATCCAATAGAACGTGACAGATTTCACAGCTTTTCGACACGTCCGTCGAACACCACGGTTCCACCGACGCAACGTGCGGCTGAGGATGCACAGATACAGAACACTGTCATTAACAAACAAAAGAAACTAAGGCACAAACACGTGAATTCCAGAGATTACGTTTTCCACTGAGAAGACTAAACAACATCAAAGCAGACTCAGCAGCCTGAGTGAATATATATGGGGTGATAGCATCTATGCTACTTCTGATGTTCATAGAGGGTTTTATAATACAAATCACCTGATCATGAACAGTAATACAAATATGTAAATTCTTTCTGGTCACAATTCCAAAAAGTGATATTCCCTTAGGCTAGTGCTTGAAGAGGTGCCGGTACTCTCCTTATTCACATGTTTATCGGCCAGTAGCAGGCAGTCATTACATATCACTTTCGGAATTTCTACAGGGAGATATCGCTCCTGTTCACAACAAATGTATCTATTCAATTACAATGGAATTGCAATGATATTGGGATGGAAGATAAAGGTTACCAGGAACAATAAATGATGATAAATTTAGACTGATACGGGCAATATTTATTGAGCTACACATACAGAAGCAGTGTTATGCCAGACATCTGGGCATGGAGTTGTAGAGGTTCCTAATGGTGTCCTGTGATAGTCCATCCCATGCAGCTTGAACATTCTCACACAGTTCCTGCAGACTTTGCGGTAGGGGTGGAGGTGGAGCGACACCAGGCCTTCTGGTTGTGTGACCTGCTGCTACTTTATCACTCCATGACAGTCTGACACGACACCATTGCAGTCTTTGGTGACGTTGATGTGGTGTTAAGGGCAGTTGTCGTAACGGTCTGCGTGCATGTAGTCTTGCATTGTGCAGCCATCTGCCAATGGTGCTCGCACTAACAGGATGACTCATGGAAGCATCACTGCTCACTGAATGTCTGCAATCGTGGGTGTTGGGTCAGTCAGGTACAGTGATAAGGCCCAACCTTGCTTATGTCACATGCGAAGTTGAGTCTCACAATGCCAAACCTACTCACCAAGTTTCATTTCATTCTGGGTGCAACTATTTGTGCAGCTATTTTTTTGACCAAGAGTGTACAATATGTTGTCTATTTAATAAGGCGATGTTTATTTTGATCATGGTCATTCTTAATCAGTAAGCAATAGCGCTTTTAAATTATTCATTTATTTTGTCTGATACACAGAAGCTAAACACAGCATCATCAAGACTTTGTGACATATATAATTCTATCAGCAAACAGTGAACAGTGCCATCGATAAATACTTCTTGTGCAGTTTGACACTGATACGATGAACAGTCACAGCTGGTGTTGCTCACAGTTCTAGTGTTGCTTGGCATTAGTTTCTGTTCAGTGCGCAAGGCAGAGGACCTGATTTGCAAAAGGCAGCGTGATTTTGAGAGGGAACCAGATCAGATTCAGCACCGGCAACATGTGAGAATTGCTGGTACGCAAGTAACAGTCACAATATGCCAAAGAGTAAAAAGTGAAGTGCTGGTACTGCGGACTGCTGAGTACTGGCTCACTTCAAGCACTGCCTAAGGCCATTAACATGCAGTTTCTGTACATCTTTCAGTATAATCTACTAGCAGGGGTTAATGTCCCAGAGAAGACTTCCAGTCTTATACTCACCAGCAAGGGTTTTTCATTATGCAAGCGCTGAAGACAATTAGAAAGAACATGCAACAGAACACAGAAATAATGAGATCAAAGACAAACACAAGACAAGTCACCCAGTGTGCTATGCATTTTAGTGAAGTGCATTTGATGGAATAATGGGATACTGCAGCATGACTACCAGCAAAGCAAAGAATAGCCTATTGACCTTATCTGCACAACTGATCCCTTGCCTAAATACCAACTTGGCAATCATAGCTTTAACCAGGTGGAAGACCTGCCAAAACAAACCCACATATAACCTAAAAGATATATATATCAGGCAGGTAACATTCTCCTGGCATTCGCCAAACCCAGACCTGTCCATCGGACTGCCAGATAGAGAAGCGTGATTCATCACTCCACAGAACATGTTTCTACGTCCATTGGCGGCACTTTAAAGCAACCTTGGCGTTGTGTTTGGTGAAGTAAGGCTTGCATGCGGCTGCTCGGCCATGGAAACCCATGCCATTAAGCTCCCTGATGATAATGTCAGAGAAAGTTTGCAACGTTACATGGTCTGCCACTTTGCGGCGGAGTTGCAGTGGTTCCTAAGTGCTTCCACTTTTCAGTAATTCCACACTGGAATTCGGTCAGCTCTTCTGAACGACTCATTCTTTCACAAATATGTGTAAAGGCAGACTGCATGGCCAGGTGCTTGATGTTGCACACCTATGACAATGAGACTGAATGATATGCCTGAATTCAATGATTAAGAGATGTGTCCCAATACTTTTGTCCATATAGTGTCTACTTACAATCCCCGCAACAGAAGAACAATTCTGCTCTTTTATTTCCCTGTTCTCAGCATGCATTGCTATTTGCTGAGGTTTCATGCTTTTTAACTGTGATCTGTTGGCTTCAGCCTCTATCTTCATCCTTTTAGCACCACCAGGACGGCAGCACGTGACGATATTTGGTATATTGCCATGTACAGGCTTCAAAAACGGAAAAGTGGCCTATTTGCTCCTAGCTCAAATTATTTGGATGGCTCATAACGAGGTAAATCTTCCACCCTCGTCATTAAAATCTCCATGACAAGCGTGACGTGAATGCTTGTCATACGTAGCAACAGCATCCAGAGGGGGTGGGGCTCAGCAAAGGGTCAGTTGTGACTAGAATCTAGCATCATGCACAATAAACAAATGAGGTATGTGTGTGTATAAATATGTATTACCAGCAAGCAGCACAACAGTCAGTGTGTTCTTCCTCTATATTTTCTGTGTTCTCAGAAGCTGTTTCACTAGCTGGAAGACTTGCTACAGACAGGGAAAAGAGAGAAAGAGAGACAGAGAGGGACAGACAAAGAGAGAAAGACAAAGAGACAATGTGACCAAGAGAGACAAAAAGGCACAGGGACAGGGTGAGGAAGGCTGAAAGAAAGACCAGGAGGAACACTGCTGTTTCCAATAGCAGCAGCGCACTAGCACAGTTTAAAAAGTGGCAATCAATCTGAAACAGGGTCAGGCCATTTACTGTGAATGAGTGCGAGGCCCAGATGTGATTTCGTACAATTAGACGAAACAAAGTCAAGGAGCGCTATATTTAGCAGACAGGCGGAGCTGCCGGCTGGCACAGCTCCCTATGATTGGCCGTACCGTGGGTTTCGTTGGAGTGACTGAACCAGCCAAACTTCCCTCGTTTTTTATCAGCCAGGTCACGCAGGGTCACACCTGAAGGAAGAGTGCAGAAGACTACTGTTAATGGAAGCATGATAAAGACTTGTAAAACAAAGATGATGAATATAATAAAACATGACATAAAACACTTATGTGTACACTTATGTGTCATTTGCACACGTACGTGCTTTCAGAGAAATGGATGCCATCCACTGCCATCCACTCTTATTTGAAAACCATATAAACTATTATAGATAGACTATTATAGGCAGAGATTATTGTAGACTATAATAGATAGAGATTACCCATAACGCAAAAGCACCTGAGATTGAAGCCACATTTAAATCTAATCACAGAAAATCAAATGCAAGTCGGCTGTAAACGTAATTTATTATGTGACTCACTTTGTAGTTTGCCATTGAACTACATGCTTCTAATAGATGCTTAGTTAAGTCATTTGCACAGGTACGTGTTTTCAAGTTTATGTTGAATGTTTAGAAGACGAACAGCCTGTGTCACATCCCTCTAAGCTTCAGTTAACCTTCCAAAGTCAGACACCCTGTGTACACCTGGTTGTTCCATGCATCTTGAGTATCAGGAATATGAGTGGATAGAGATTATCCATAGTGCAAAAGCACCTGACCACATTTAAACCACATTTAAATCCAATCACACAAACCAGTTCAGCAGGCAGCCTGCCATGCATTTTAGCCACGTGTTTACACATGTAAATGCATGTCCCAAAGCCACTTTCAACAACCAAACTCCCTCACAAATATGGCTCCTTCCTGCACATGGAGAAAATGCTCTCTGAACTGTCACCACTAAACAGAGGCTGCTCTTCCAGTGGAGTTCATCTCCTGACTCCTATGTTTCTTCTGCCAGTTTAACTTAGTAGCTTTCAACAACCCAAATGACACTACCTGTCAACACCCAACTAAATGGATGTTGTTGGTGATCTTAAAGACTCTACAAGCTTATACTTAACAGCTCCAACTGATGAGAGTCTGAAACAGTACATATCCTGATATACCACATATACTCTTGATGTGCCACAGTATTATACTGTATTTATATACCAATAGAACTGGTCCAAAATCTTTTTATATCAACCCTCCATTGCAAGTTAAGTAAACTGATTTATCCTCCTGTAAAGTTCCACTGTGCAGGTTTTTAAGGTGGACTGTATAATTTCATGAGTGCTGTTATATAGTCTGATGTCTTCACTTTCATTCTGAAGTTAACCATTAAGCTAAACATAAGGAGAACCTTCTATGCGTGTCTAAACCTTTGAATGGTAGTGTTTTTAAAATGAAGAAGCAGTCTGGTTACTCCTTACTTTGCCTTATTATTATTCACTGTCTTGCCTCAATACAAAACATTTCAATGCACATGGTTTAAGTCATCTTCTCAGAAACTTTGGTGTAAATTTGGTGTAAAAAAAACAAAACGTCGCATGCAAATTATGATGTTTTGAGACAGCAACTACCTTTTAAATCAAACAGGAAAACAAAGAACAGGACAAGCCATTGGTTGTTGTATACAAGCCGATTTGCACATTATGTGCTACACAGCTGCTGGTTATCAATCTGACTAACGCATAAACGCATATAGCCAAATTCCTAGTAGATTAAAACCCAGATACAAGTCACATGAATTAACCAGGTGTAAACAAGGTCATAGTTGTTGTCACGTTGGTGGTGACATATTGCTCACTGAAACAAATTCAGATTCTAAACTTTCAGTCAATACCACATTTGGGTCCATAAGAAGAATTCTATTACATTCTATAACATAATTTAAACCTGAGTTTAAGAACAAGTTACTGTTGTGTGCACTCTTATTCTGTAGAAAGAACTTTTTCGTCTTTTCTTGACATCCAGACAAACGCTCACACAAACCTGTCGATACAGAAGGCAAGTCGACGGTAAGCGTAATTTATTATGTAACTCACTTTGTAGTTTGCCATTGAACTACATCCTTCTAAAAGGTGGTCAGATTAGGAGGAAAAGAAAGAGACAGAAAGGCAATGGAAGAAAATTGATCTCACTGAGCTGGAACACTCACGTCTGTTTCCATCCTCGTCAAACTCATCAATATCCTCAGCCTGTGTGATCCAGTCCATGTAGCCACATAGATCCTCCTCCAGCTGCTGCTTCTCTCTCAGCTTCTGGAAGTCTCCCCGTGCTTTAGCCTTCTCTCGCTCCTTAGAGAATTCACTACACACACACACATGCACACAGACGTACATACACACACACTTTAATACATGTCAGAGAATGTGCACACACACACACACACACACACACACACACACACACACACACACACACACACACTCTCAGACAAACACACACACACACAGCAAACCAAATACATAACTGAGAATGAACAAAAGCACACACACACACACACGCACGGTTTGTTAGACATCCAGTGGAGCAAACACACATGGGCTCTTGTCCTCTATTTGGCGCTTAAAGCGTGACCTGGGAGGACGGTTACAGACCCAGCATTAGGCCTGCCCAATAGGGAGATGGAACTGTAACTGTATATCGACAATGACTGACAAGTATCTTCCAGCAGAGAACTATAGAGGACTATAGAGGACTAATTTAGCTGTAAACAGCTTGATAATGTTTAATAACATACAAATGAACAGTCTGCTGTTAAAACAATGGCTTGTTATCGGGCATTAATTAGTTGTCCGTGTTCCGTAGAGTAATTTTCCATTGTTGTCTTTTCGAATGTCCCGAAAAAACGTTTTCTGTAAAGCTTAAGTGTCCTAATGGTTCAGGGAAGCTCTGGAAATGGAACATGTTGTGGTTTTGCACAGCATCTATAGATGAACTTTAGGTCACTGATATATTGGTTGTTTATCACCAAAATTTGCTGATTTACTCAACATCAGTTAATGAGCAATTTCCCATTAAAGAATTTCTTTAAAACTCCGCGTGCTCAGCATTTCCGTCACGCTCCCGGGTCCTTCTCCGGGCTTTCTCACTCCTCTGAACTCCAATCCTCAGAATACTCCACTCAGTGACATCACCACCACGCGCTCCCCGTCAAGCCAATCACATTTCACACTCGCGTTCGTCATCCCCAGAGTTTATATAGCAATCACCTGTTCCTTATCAATCTCTCTGTGTATATACAGGACTCTGTTTTAATTGTTCCTTGCTAGGTATTGCATCTATTGCTTACTGAGTGTTTCTCCTGTCTGTTTACCTGGTTGCTTATCGTTTTTTGACCTTTTTGCTCTGTTTTCTGGTTTTGCCTTTTGCCTGCTCCTTCTGTATTGTTCGCTGTCTGTTTTGTCTTGGTTTTGAACTTTTGGACTGTTTTCCTGGTTTTGGTTTTAGCTTTTCCCCTTGGGCTTCTTCGCTCTTGCTTGGCCGTTCTGCCTTGTTATTCCACCCGGCAATCTCACCAATAAATCTGGTTGGCCTGTTTACTCTGCGTCTGGTTCATTCTCCTGGCGTTACAATTTCATATGTTTGCACATTTGGATATTCTTAATCATAAGAATTCAATCTACAGTTGCAAGATTGAAAATGAACCCTTTGGAATTACCTAGATTTCTACATTGATCTAACTACACTAATAACATACAAGCAGCTCTACTTTTAGTAACATCCACAGCGCAGGCTAGAAACAGTAAGTGAACCTCTGTGTTAATGACTTAAAGGTGTTTCAGTTAAGGAGATGAGATTGGAAGTGTGGTTTTCACAGGTGCTTTGCCTGTTAAATAGCCTTTATTTAACAGGCAAAGCACCTGTGAAAACCACACTTTGAAAGCCCACAATCTGCTCTAACCAGGAAAGGTTAATGTGAACCATGCCTGGATGCAAACAACTTTCAGAAGACCTCAGAAGACATATAGACCCACACGAAGCTGGAAAAGGCTACAAAAGCAACTGTATACGAATGAGGAAAATTCAGGACTGTCGCTACTCTTCCTAGGACTGGACATCCTGTTACTTCAAGAGCACAACAGGCAATCCTGAAACAGGTGAGAAGGAACCCAAGATTACCAGCAAAAGACCTACAGACGACTCTACAGGCTGGAAACTCTACACCCTTGTTCATGTGTCCACTATTAGAAAAACACTAAACCAGAATGGCGTTCATGGAACGGCACCATGAGGAAAGTGGCTGCTGTCCAGAAAAGCATTGCGGCCCGAAGACCACCTAAATGTTTCACAATGCTTCTGTGAAAACGATCCATAAACAGATGAGATGAAAGAAAAGACACAGCACACCAGTTCCAAAACCCCATCCCAAACGTGAAGCATGGTGGAGGGAGCATCATGGTTTTGCTGCCTTAGGGCCTGGACACCTGAACAATGAAGCAACAATGAAGTTAAAGGTGTGTCAAAACATTTTACAGGAGAGTGTGTAAGGCCGGCAGTTCAACCCTCAGGCTGAAGAGACGCTGGGTGATAAAACAAGAAGACCCAAAGCAAACAAGTAAATCAACTAAAGAAGGACTGAGATGCTATGAAACCCTAACCCTGTTGAGCTGCTGTGGTATGACCTGAAGAGGCCTGTGCAAGCAAGTCACCCCAGAAATCCTGATGAACTGAAGCACATCTGCAGGGACGAATGCCCAAATGGTCCTCCTCAACGTTGTGCAAATCTTATCTGCAGCTCCGGGGAACATGTGTTCAATAAAAAAACAAAGTGCAACTGCTTGTGTGTTATTAGATTAGTTATGTTGTGTTTGTCTTTAATTGTGAGCTAATAGTCAGACCACATTTTATTAGTAATCAAGGCAGAAATTCAGATACATCCAAAGAGTTTGCTTACTCTTTCTTGCAACTGTACTTAGCTCTCATATTGCCATTACAATTTGACTGATCCATTATTTAGCCAATAACCTCAGCAAACATTGAGGTGCTGCATATTTACTGGTTGCACATATCATGGTGATTCAGTGTATCACTATATAAGGACCAGTATTATTATGTATATACAGCCTTATGTACACTATGTGTACGATACATGTTTACTTAATAAGGATACCCGAATCGATAATTGGCTGCTATTGCAGTTCTGTCTTTTATTTCCACTAATATTACATACTGTACACATGTTCTGCTCCTATATAGCATACATATTCTACATTTTCTTAATTTATATACATAAATATCTATTTTTACTCTAGTCCTTTTTTGTTTCTTTATTTAGTACTTAGTATTTTTATATTGTAATTGTTAGTACTTGTAGTCTGGGAGATGTAAGAATTTCTTTGTACAGTGCAACTACTTGTTTCTCTGTACATATAACAGTAAACGCTTGAATCTTGAATCTACCAATATTATCAGCTAAAGGATTTTTTGATTTTTAAAATTGGTATTGGTCACAGAGTTTTTGTATCGGTCGAGGAACAAACCTCTCATAAGTGCACAAACAGCATGTACACACATACACAAGTACAAACTCACACATACGTATATATGTAGAAACAAGAGCATGTAGAAACGCATTACAGTCTTTTCTACTTACCCGCTCAACACACCCAACACAAGATTGAGTACAAAGAAGGATCCGAAGATGACCAGACTTACAAAATACACCCATGGCAGCTCAAAACCGATGGCATCATTCATCTGCATTAAGAAAATACACATGCATGCACACGTACATAAACATACAATGAGTCGGACGAGGCCGCCAATCATTCATTTACTCATTCCTCTAATTTAAATTATTAACAAGTCTAGTACTGTGTAGACTGCTCATATACTTATTTATATGGGCATATATATTTATTTATATATACTTATTTTACATTCAATAATGAAAAATATTGACTTTCAAATGTCAGGTGCTTACCCAGTACAGAACATCGGTCCAGCCCTCCATAGTGATGCACTGGAACACAGTCAGCATGGCAAAGAAGAAGTTATCAAAGTTTGTGATGCCACCATTTGGGCCGTCCCATCTCCCCCTGCACTCCGAGCTGTTAAGAATGCACTGACGACCGTGACCGGCAAACGCACATGGCACCGGTTCATCATCTGCAAACTCGTCTGAGGGAGTCAGAGACAGATTTTTATTAACTCTAATATTATTATATTATTACTATTCTATTGATTAGTATTATTATGGACCTAAAAGTGTCATTTGTTTTAACAATGTATGTCAAGAGGTTTCTAGAAAGTATGTACTACATTTCTATATCAGAGACCACTGATTAATTTATTTCAATTTTCAACAAAAAATGATCTATATTTTTATATAAAATTGTCTATATTACCTATATTAATATTATGCAATACTAAGTGTTTCAGTGTTTAGTGTGCTCACCATTTGCTTTTATTGCAGCTTCAACTCTTTTCAAGAGACTTACCTTTAGTTTATATTTTATCTTTCTACACCTCCAAAGTTCAGTCTTAAACGTTGGTTGTTTTTTCTGCCTCTTACAAATAAAGTAATCCCTAAAGCATTCAGTAATGTTGAGTTCTGGACTCTGGGTGGCCAGTCCATTCTTCTAAGAACACCAGCAGCTTCTTTATTTGATTTGCAAATTTTCGTCACTTATTGTCTATTTGCTTTTCTCAGTGTTAGCTTCTTTAACATCCACTCAGACTCATAGTGCTGAGTGGATTTTTAAGCCAGAGTAGAGCCTGATGAAAACGTCTAGTACAGTTTATCTGATGGGGGACAGATCTGGTTTCTACCAGGTTTTCTTTTCTTTTAATCAGTTTTTGAAGTCCAGTTTTGGGATTTTTTTCAGGTTTTTTTTCACTTTCTTTGTTATTTTCCTGAAAATGGGTTATCTTGTACACTGACTTATGCACTGACTTTTGCACAGTACTGTTTGTATGGGGCATGTACACTACTCAGACATGGCTACTCATAGAAGGTTCTCCTTATGTTTATCTTAACGCTTTACTGTAGAATAAAATTGAAGACATCATACTATAAAATTGCACTCAAGGAATTATATAGTCCACCTTAAAACCTCCAAAATGGAGCTTTACAGGAGGACAAAACAGCTTTCTTAACCTGCAGTGGAGGCTGATAGAACAAGGTTTAATTCTAAGCAGTTTTGGAGCAATTCTACTGGTCTGTCCATCATGAATATTCACTAAACTGAAAGGAGAACTAGAGCTTTTAAATATAATCCTGTGGTACATCAAGAGTATATGTGGTATATCAGGATATGTACTGTTTCAGACTCTCATTAGTTGGAACTGTTAAGTGTACGACTGTAGAGTCTTTAAGATCAGTAACATCCATTTAGCTGGGTGTCTCTAAACGTTTGACTGGTACTGTAAGAGTGTGTGTAAGTAGTGACCTGTGCCTGTGAAGTAGCATGTCTTATGCATGCGGCCGATGAACAGCTCCAGACCGATGATAGCATAGATGATAATGACAAAGAGAACCAGCAGAGAGATATGCAACAGAGGAACCATAGCCTTCATTATGGAATTCAGCACAATCTGCAAACCTGCACAGAGGCAACGGTAGAGATTAGAACACAAACATAAGCTCAGGTTCACACAAAATCAGCACAGCGTTCAGGCTAGCCACAGAAGAGGAAATGAATACCTTCATTCCATTATTAAAGCTCAACTATTCATTATTATTCAGCTAACTGCCAGGATTAGGCTTACATCACATGCTGTTACAGGGTCATTTGTCCTGATTGTTCTGATCTTCTGATTTACTGTACATTAATAGGACTCTGGGCTACATTGATGATTCATGCTCTTCTAAAGGCATTAAACAAACCCAGAGGCTGAAACATTCATGATTCAAGCTTAGTCAGGACACTACCGCTACAGAATGAGGCAGAAGTACAGCAAGGACACAAAACACTGCTGCCATGAGCAAACCGCTACGTAATTACTGTCAAGGTCAATTGGCCTTTTACGTAGCACATACTTTGCAAATTAATGGACCAAAATTACCCACAGCGGTGCTACAAGGGGCAAATAATTACCCTCTTATAAAGAATTAAGCCCTAATAAGAAACTGATTGAACCTAATGTGGGTCAAGAATGTGCATTGGTTTATGGTTTGTTAATGCAGATAAAAAGCTACTGTGTACACATACACACACACACACATCCATAGACTCACTGGGCACTCCTGAGACGAGTCTAAGGGGTCGTAACACTCTGAAGGCTCTCAGGGCTTTTACGTCCAGGCCTCCGGGTTTACCTGGCATGTGATGCGTTTCACCATGTTTATTAGTCATCGTCTCCAACACCACACTAAACAACCTGCAACAAACACACACACATAGAGTTGTATGCAAAGGTTTGTGCATGCCTGGTCAAACTGTATGCTGGTTTTGTTGTTTGTTGAAACGAATATATGAATATATGTATATTCATGAATATATAAATATCATATGCAGAGAGCACACAACACACTTTAAAGCAGAATTAACGTTTATTTACTGAATTTAACATCCTGGAAAAAAGAACATAACATGCTCCCAGTGCAAAAGTTATGTCACATCATATATTTTGTGTTTTATTTCTCACAATAACACAATATTGACACTATTTTCTCCCCAGTTTAGTCACTGTCAGTTCTATTATGGCAGCTAATAGACATCTAGCACTGGCTAACATTGCACTGAGTGGGAGAATTGGGGTCATCCCACTCTGCTAAAGAAATGTAGGACCAGTTATGCCCTCCAAGTTGCATGCGCACAGATACATGTTGCATCGCCAGGGATGAAATCTGCCGTGTCCCACACAACTGTATGCTGAATTTACATTATTAGGTACCGGTACCTTGTACCTGCAGTCTTCTGACCATTTCATTAGGTACACCTATCAGGCAAAGTAATCTAACTTTAATTACAACGTTTTTAACCCTGGCACATCTAGCATGTGCTGATGTCCCTTATATAGTCACATAGTGTGCACTTAGGTGAGGTCAATCATTCTCTAAGTAGAGAGTTTTTAGGGCCATTTTCTGTCATTTGTGTTTTTGCACACAGAGGAATTTGTCTTCCGCATTTAACCCATCCGTGAAGTGAAACACACACACACACACACACACACACAGGAGCAAAACTGAGGGAAGAGCCAAGTCTGTCTAGGTCAGATTAAGAGACAATTAGGGACAGAAGAGGAAAAGAAAGAGAGTGAATGAGTGAGTAAGAACAAAGGAGAGAGAAAGAGGATTGACTAGATAATCCAGGAGTGAAAGAGTGAGGGGAAAGGGGAGAGATGTGGATGAGATGTGAAGAGGAGGATGAGAAAGAGGGCCCATACTAAAGCAGGGGAGGGTAAGAGCAGGGCAAAATGGAGGAGAGCAAATAACAATGACAATTTTCTGTCATTTGTGTTTTTGCACACAGAGGAATTTGTTTTCTGCATTTAACCCATTCGTGAAGTGAAACACACACACACACACTATAGTGGGCAGTAAGCACACTTGAGCGGAACTGTGGGCAGCCATATCCACAGCACCTGTGGAGCAGCTGGGGGTTAGGTGCCTTGCTTCAGTCATGTCCTGTCGGTTCAGGGAATCGAACCGGTGACCCTCCAGACACAAGGCTGATTCCCTAACCTCCGGCTGCCACTGACTGCCCCCTCCAGCATGCCTACGATGTCCACAGTGAAATGTGTCTGCAAGCAGAACTGCTGTCTTCTATGTACTACCATACGTCCATCATTGCATAAAAGACACACGAGACGTTTTTGTTGTTGGATGTATAGCGATTTTTTTCCCCATGCAGACTCACAAGCTTCTTTAGACTCCATTTCAGATCTATCAGTGCCACTGATGTCTGACATACCCCTATTCATGTGTTTGTCTGTTTACAAATGTCATTCGTGAAACAAGCGGAATAAATATTTATATTTATATTTATATTCATATTAATATACAAAACAATCGGCACCATATGTATATCTAGCCGTCAGGGTGTGTCGGTATAGTGGCTGTCCGTCACCATAAGCCGAGGAATCACTCAAAGTTCAGCTCAGTTCAACTATACTCGTATGGTGCCTTTTACAATTAATGCTTTTTCACAGAACTTTACAGAGCCCTGGGCTCAAATCCTAATGAGCTGAGAATGGCAGTGATGAGGCAGAGTTCACTGAGCCGCCGCGAGGAAGCCGCCTCGCATACAAAGAATGCTAAAAGGCTCTCAGTAATCAGCTGCTCGTCCCATTAGTAAGTCAAAGCCTGAGTTCACACAGTGCATGCTATCTTGTTATACAGGATGCTCCAAGTCGTGTAATGATAGTATAGTGCATTGCTGATAGACTCCATCTTTCGATTGCCAGTCCAGTTGGACTGTAAAGACACACACTAGTGGACACACACACACTAGTGAACACACACAATAGCGGGCAGTGAGCACACTTGCCCGGAGTGGTGGGCAGCCCTATCCACACAACCCGGGGAGCAGCTGGAGGTTAGGTGCCTTGCTTAAAGGCACTTCAGTCGAACCGGCGACCCTCCAGTCAATAGGCTGATTCCCCACTTTTCCCTATTGACATAACACTCAACTCATGACAGTAGATCTCCTTCCACCTGTAGGGCAAAAGCATTAAAGCTGGCTTAAATAAAAAGTGTAGCTCTTGCTCCATTTAAGCTGGAACAAAAAACTTAATATAAAGCTGGCATAAGAAGTTAACTTCAGCTTCACCGTTTCTCCTCACTCTAACTGCCAGGTGAGATATTACTGCTAGTTACGTACTGCTACTTGGGTTATTATCATGGGTTTTAGAAGCTAGCATTGGGCAATGTCAGCACACTGTAACCACTTGATCTACCAGTCTTCGTTCACCATCGTTGTTCAAGCCTAAGTGTCCCAAATAAGAGATGAAGCCCAAAGCCCAAATAAGTTCAAGTGTCCCAAATAAGAGATGAGAGTGAGGATGTTCCAGCTCAAGTTTGCTCTCTCCACTCACAATTTCAAACGACCTAGCTAACCGACCATCCAAGGCAGGCTGACTGTTTCTGTTTCAACAGCTGCGGAGAAGAGCTTGTTAAGTTTGCTATGTCTTATCACTTCTAGGAACACTATGGAATTTGTTAAATGGAATTTTTGAGAAACTATTCCTGGTATCATCCCTTTTATAGCATGAAATCTGAGTTCACTGTGTATCATCTCTTAACTCAAAGCCTGTGACAATAACCGCAATACCATATGTCGTATGATGCCTACTATGGGGTGGAGCTCCATCATCACTGCATTTTTTTTTTTTTGCTGGTGAAAGTTGATTTACCATTATTAATCATGCTTGACATCAGTATACTACTTCAGGTGTACGTTCTCGGTGTACAATTTGAGCAATGTCTACTGAGACTTTCTGCGGTCTTGATGTGGCTTAAATTTAATGTCATTAAAACAGTGTCATTTGAACAGAGCTCAGAGTCACCGAGTGAGAGAAAACTGGGTTTAAAGTGTTCTTGTTATACTGATCGTTAAGACTGAAAGGTGTTTGGTTGGGGAGGGTGGATTTGGGCTGCTGGCGGTAAACCGTCACATCCCTACTCAATCCCTCAACCATAAAATGAAGCCATAAAATGAATAACACGTGTATCGTGACACCCCTAGTTACCACAGAGCCTGCCTTGCTGCAACAGCTTACTAGAGAAAGAGGCCACAGAAAGGAGCAGCCTCTCAGTCTGTGTTCACAGCTCGGTTTCATTACAGAAAGGGGCTCTCGTTGCCATACCACCCCCACCCTTCCAATAAGATGCCAGTCGCTAATGGCTACGGGGCACAATGAAATGATAGCATGTTGCATGCAATCTCACAAGCCTAACCTGGTGGTCTTAATAATACATCTTCTAGAGCTAATATGGCTATGGCTAAAACACTTGCACCATGACAGCGATACGCCCTGACATATATTAGAAATTAGAATCAGTGATATAACATGGTCTGTAATATCTGCACCAGCATAGTTTAATGTTCTTGTTTTAGGGGAGCACTGGGATTCATCAAAAGACCCACAGCAACGCTAATCTGAACCTGGGACTGGTCACAATGCTTACAGCACACAGTAGCTTAGAGGACTCACTCGCATACTGCAATATTAAAATATTGAGATATGATAATAACAACTGAGCACCTCCAATGAAAAAACATTCATCAGTTATTTTGTTTTCTATTAATTATTTTGTACAACCTTTTACATTAATAAGCCAAACTATGCTTTATTAACATATTAGTAATCCATTTATTTTAAATACAGAGCATCAAACAATGGCATACCCTTCTTATGATTTTATGAATATGCATTAGGGATGCACCGAATGTTTGGCAACCAAATGTATTAGGTTGAAAATGGCAAAGAAATCACTTTCGGTGTTCGGCCGAATGAGTGAAAAGACCAAATCATTTATACCGAACAGTGACATTTTTAATGACGCTGCTACCTTTTGCTAGTTCCCGGATGTAGACAAGAACCAGAGCGGAACTTTTTGTCCTTAGCTCGAGGACTCGCCAAGGCTCAAGGCTAAAACCCACTTTAATGCCTTATTTCTCCACTGTGAGTCACACCGGAGCACGCTGAGGTTCCCCAGCTTTTATTCAGCTTCAGCATTCGAGCCTAACTGAACTCCAGACAGAGTAAAGAACGGAACTGAGCCGCTACAGCGAGGCAGACAGGCAGCGGCTTCGCAGTGCGCGCACACGTGCATACACATACACACACGTACGCACTGACTCTCACGTGCACGCGCCTTTTCTCTCACACGCTCTCTCCTTTGGTGAGCGTGTCCACATCCTCCTTAAACAAACACAAACCCCAATTTTACAACACCGCGATAATAACGCGAGCAGCGTGGAGGGAGGCGCTGTCTGTGAACGCAGCAGACATGTCGGCTGGGATGGGTTTGTATTGCTTGTCATGTTGTCATGTTGTGCTTTGTTGGTATGTGTGCTGGGATCAATATCTGAGGTTATCTGCAGTTTAGTGATAGTTGTTTTTTTTTTTTTAAACCAAGACAAAAATACATTCGGTCCATTTAATTTGTACAATGGTGAAAAAAGTGGCAAAATTAATTAAAGTCCAAGAAAAACCGTGTTCTGTATTCTGCCTTTGGGTAAGTGTTTAAGTTTGTTTTGTTTCGAAAATATTCATTACGGTTTACTCCTAACATGCATATACTGTTTTACCCTGCAAGGCCTCACTTATCAAACAGTTTACTGTGCAGCTGTAATACAGAAAAGCCCAAAAGTACTAAGGTGGCACTGACTATAGAAGATGTTTTATTGACGCCAACACTAATCCTACACCCAAGCGCACACACACACAAACACAGGAGCAAAACTGAGAGAAGAGCCAAGTCTGTCTAGGTCAGATTAAGAGACAAATAGGGACAGAGGAAAAGAAAGAGAGTGAATGAGTGAGTAAGAGCGAAGGAGAGAGAAAGAGGATTGACTAGATAATCCAGGAGTGAAAGAGTGACGGGAAAGGGGAGAGATGTGGATGAGATGTGAAGAGGGGGATGAGAAAGAGAGCACACACTAAAGCAGGGGAGGGTAAGAGCAGGGCAAAACGGAGGAGAGCAAATAACAATGACTGCACGGGAAAGTGACTGCAGGGTATCACATCACCTGAACAGAATAAATAACAAGGCTGAAAATGAACAAACAAGCGAGAGCACCTTAATACATGCAGGCACACAGAGAGAGGAAGGTCACAAAGACAAATACCCCACGATTACGATGACAAAATCCAGCAGGTTCCAGCCGTTGCGGATGTAGGAGCTCGGGTGCATGACCAGTCCGTAGGCCAAGATCTTCAGGAAGGTCTCTATGGTGAAGATGATCAGAAACACATACTCCACTTGCTCCTGTAGACGCAAGCAAGTGAGGCAGGATCAAGAACGTGTTTTGTGGGATTAACACACACTGAAACCAACTTCGAATATATCAACAAAAAAGCTGTTTAAATTGTTTCAGTTAAGCCCGTACTCGCCAAACAACGGTTAAACCGACCTCTAATAAATACAATCATCATCAAAACATAGTTGCAGCCAGAAGGAAGTGGCTATAGGGAAGGAAGATAAAGGTTAGCAGGAACAATAAATGATGATAAATTTAGACTGATATGGGCAATATTTATTGAGCTACACACACAGAAGTAGTGTCTCTCAGTATGGCGGGTTATTTCATAACCCAAAAAAGGCGAACATCTCACCCCCAAAAGGAGGACATCATGAGGTGGGGCGGGGGGGTGATATGACTTGTTGGATATGACTTCTGTTACTAAAACAGAAGTCAAATCCATAACTTAACCTATTCAACACATAAATGATGCTTTACTTACCTAATTGGGTGGAATGGATGACATTCGTAAGTCAGACAGGAGCTTACTAATTCACTAGCATTTAGAGGGCTGAGCTGCGGTGAGCCGGTAGGCAAGTCACGATGTCACATGACCTTGTTAAGCAATGAAATGCAAGGCATGTCTTTTGACACGGATGTGAGCCAATGGCACACATAATATTGTTCATGAGTGGACATTTTAAATAGTTCATCCCAGAATGAGGACTAATAGGCGCCCGTCCAGGTACTGCCTACGTACTGGTACTAAAACCGGACGTGCTAATGCAACATGCCTGACGTCTCGACATGGAGATGTAGAGGGTCCTAATGGTGTCCTGTGATAGTCCATCCCCTCTCGAACTTTTCCAATTGCTCGAATTGCTTTCAAACTCTTCTCCAAGGTTATGCTTTGCTTACAAAGGATGCTACCAACAGCATGAGTCAGAATGTGAAAAGCATGTGCAGTCAGGTACAATGATAAGGTCCGTCCTTGCTTACGTTCACATGCACGGCCGAGCATGAACTTGAATAATTAAAGTAAAGTAAAGTCCCATTTTGGAGGTTTTTAAGGTGGACTGTATAATTCCATGAGTGCTATTTTTAGCTTGATGTCTTCACTTTTATTCTAATGTAAAGAATTAAGGAAACACTTTTGACTTGGTACTGTATATGTACCAGTCCATATATATATATATGTGTGTGTGTGTGTGTGTGTGTGCGTGTGTGTGCGTGTGTGTGTTTGTGTGTGTGTGTGTATTGAATACATGCTTGCTCCTCTGACATGATGCATTTATGGGAATGTGTTTGTTTGTATGTTTGCGCACTCATCTACCTGCCTGTTTGACTGTTTGTTTGTAAGCACGCGTGACCCGGGCTGATATGGGCTCATATGGTGCGTTTACAATGTGTGTGTGCACTATTGAGCAGTGTCTAGTAAAGCAGTGAGAGAAAGAGCGAGAGAAAAAAGAAAAGGAGGGGAGAGAGAGAGAGGGCTAGTCTTGAGCCGGCCCACTGGACTTTAAAATAGGGAAAGGGAATTTGTGAGCATTTCAAAGGATTACCAATCTGTCATCATCATCCTCCTGCTCTCTCTCGCTCTCTCTCTCCTCTGTCTGGCCAGATTGGCACACAGAACCAGGCTGCACAGTGCAGATACTAGCATGTGCACTTACACACAAAGACAATTTAAACACACACACAGGCACCAACACTTAATTTAACCCACAGAATTACAGGACAAGCATGTGTTAATGCTTTACTACAAAACCCATGTTAAACTGTATATATATATATGACTGTATATGATGATGTCAACCTGTTTTTGGAGGGTCACTCTTGGAATGTGGTTATAATTTACTGGGCACTTCTGCAGCATGTAAACAGCATCATGTAAATAAAGCAATATGTCAATATGAAGGAAAGAGGTTTGCAAAACACAATAAATACCTCCTTCAAAAAGTCACTTACAACCATGTGACTGTAGTACAAACTATGCATGCATCATACCTTGGAAATGAGAACTGGACACATTTCCAAATTGACACTTAATTGCCTCTTAAACACAGGCTGCGCTATAAAGCCATAGTGGATTTACTTTCCACAAACATGAAAAGTTTCTCCACTTGCAAATGCGCACAGGTAGACCTTAGTTTGCATAAAGGGAGAACTGTGAAGCATCAGAAGCTGTAGTACTGCTTCAGCAATTTGCAGATCATGGAAATATCCCAATGTTTCACCTGTGTAATGTTACATCCAGTTATTTGAAGCGGCTGTAACTCGTTTACAGAACACTGGAAAAAAAGTGAAACTTTGAATTCATCTGATAAATCATGATTTCTACACTAATAAAACAGAACAACACTGCAACATAGGGCTGCACAATACATCGTTTTAGCGTCGCCATCACAATGTGCAATGTTAAGTTAGACAAATGAAGTGAAACGTGTCATGCTACAACTTTTTTTGCTGCTTGATACAATAGAAAACCGGCCCGGCTCTTGGACTTTGATTTAAGGCTTCTCGGATACACAGAGCAGTAGTCACAGTGTTCACCTGCTTTTGTGTTTGGTGCACTGAAACCCGTTATACAGGTTTAAAGTTCCAGAAACGATTCTATATATCTGTCACACTTCCGGGTTTCCTCTCTGCCTCTGATCCCCGGAACTCCATCTCCCAGAACCCCCTACCTGGTGACGTCACAGTCATATGTCCCTCACCCACCAATCCCGTCCCGTTTCCTAGATCGGCTTCTCCCGAGTATTGATCACACCTGTTGTCAATTTAGCCTGTTTGTACATATACTCCTCTGTCACACTGACCCACTGCGAAGTATTGCCACATTTTTGTAGTGTACAGAGAGTTCATTCTCTGTTGACCCTGTTCTGACTCTCTGGCTTTCTGACCCTGTTCTGATCTCTGGCTTTCTCTTCTCTGGTTTTCCTCTGGTCTTGTCTTGCCCTCGCTTATCGTCTTTTTGGTATTTTGACTCTCGCCTGTCTCCTGTTATTTGACTTTGCCTGTCCCTTGCACTTTGACTGCCTGGATTCAGTTGTTGAACCTCACTGCCAATCTGTCAAATAAACCCAGCCTTGATTTTAGCTCAGCGTGCGTCAATCTGACTTTGCACGGCGTGAAAATATCAAAGGGTAAAAACTTGCAATGTCAGTTTTTTCCAATGCAGATTTAATTCTGCCTTGGTGTTTCTTTTTAGGCAAAAATGCATGTTTAGAGCTGCAAGATATGACGCTTAAGTATTTGCCTTAAGAAAAATGATGGGCATCAGACAGGTGATTCCATTTGACAGATATTTCAAACCCATATTTCTGTCTGGAAGAGCAGAATGTTAGATGACGCTGGGTTACTTTGCCAGACTGTCTGTATTTTATTCGTTGTACTGACGTAACCCTCTACAACTGACTTCTGTGTAATGCTAATCCTGATATATTTAGTCCCAATTTAAACATTTTGACATAAGTCCATGTATCCATATCAGCATCTGTGCATGAAAAATATGGTCCACATTTCCCATATTTATTCCCGTACACACACTCATTAACGACATCCCTCCCCCTCGGCACCTGGACTCTGCAATCCGGCTTTAACATCCAAACAGAGGTGGAGTATGCATGACAAGGGGTGGAGAGAGAGATATAAAAGGGAAAAAAAGAGTGATGGAGTGATGGGGGAGGGAAACGAGAGAGGGGGAAGCAGGGTAAGCTGCTTATCAGGACCAAGAGCATTTTAGAGCAGGCAAACGAACAGGCAGTTACAATCTCCCCTGACCCACCACCACCACCACCCCCATCTCTCTCGTGCTCTCTCCCTCACACTCTCTCACTTCTAAAGCCATTCTTTGTGCTGTTAATAATGCTATTCTGCACCCTGTGTGTGGGTAGGCAGGGTCCAGGGAGAGAAGGATCACGCAGCATGGGGCTGTCAAGGACGCTACTCGTGTTAGCCACATAATCATTTTTATCACATTATTTCTTTACATACAGAAAGTCTGTTTAATAAGGGAAATCCCAGTGAAGCCCACCCCTCACTCTTAAGGGGGCCCTGAATTAGGATGTTGATCCAGTCTTGGAAGGCTTTCCATCAAATGTCCTTCTGACCACTGCCCTTAGGCAAGGCTGAGCTGAGCGCTGCAACAGTGTCTCCCCTACACGTCCAGGTTAACCCTGAAAAATCACAGGTTACCACATCCGCTGTGTAAGTACATAATAAGTACTGCACTTAAAGGCTGCACATCTCAGTGACCTAAATGGCTACAGACCAGTAGCTTTGACCTCTCACCTGATGAAGGCTTGAAGGCTTTGGAAAGACTTGTTCTCACCTATCTTCATTCACTAGTGGGATCACCTATGGATCCTCTGCAGTTCGCCTATCAGCCAAGCATTGAGGTGGAGGATGCAATCATCTACCTTCTCCACAGATCCTTTGTTCATCTTGAAAAGGGAGAGCACTGTTAGAATCATGTTCTTTGATCTATCTAGTGCTTTCAACACCATCAGGCCCACTCTACTGAGGAGCGAGCTGGAGAGCGCAGGGGTGGATCAACATCTCATCACTTGGATTATCTATCTCACAAACAGGCCACAGTATGTGAGAGTTAAGGACTGTGTGTCAGACACAATACTCTGTAGCATGGGGGGCACCACAGGGAACGGTCCTGGCCCCACTGCAGACTTCACCCACATAATCACAACCTGCCATCTACAGAAGTTCTCTGATGACTCCGCCATTGTTAGCTACATCTCGGATGGCAACGAAAGGGAGTACAGAGAAGTAACAAAAAAATTTGTGGACTGGTGTCAGTAGAACTTCCTCCACATCAACACGGGCAAAACCAAAGAGCTGGTGGTGGATTTCCGCAGGACTAAGTTCTCTTCACCCACTCTGGTGAACATCCAGCAAAGGGACATTGAGAACGTTAGAACCTACAAGTACCTGGGTGTTCATCTGAACAACAAACTGGACTGGTCGGACAACACACATGCTCTGTATAAGAAACGCCAGAGCAGACTCCACCTGCTGAGGAGGCTCTGGTCATTCAGGACACACGGTCCACTCCTCCACACTCTGTGGTGGCATCAGCCATCTCCTACAGCACTGCCTGCTGGGGGGCGGCATCACGATGGCAGATAGGAAGAAACTGGACAAGCTGATCAGGAAGGCAAGTTCTCTTCTGGGCTGTGCATTAGACCCAGTGGAGGTAGTTGGGGAGAGAAGGATGTTGGCCAAGCTGGCATCCATAATGGACCTCTCACCCACTACAAGAGACAGTTGCTGCACTGGCCAGCACCTTCAGTGACAGGCTCCTTCACCTGCGCTGTGTTAAGGAGAGATACCGCAGCTCTTTCTTCCTACTGCTGTTAGACTCTACAACTCCCCAAGCAGATCATCAGATACTCACTACTGTAGCACACTATATGGACCATTTCTATCTTTTTATTCAATGTGACTTAATTATTGAGCAATATTTGCTGCTGCACCTCATCACCTGTACATCACCTGTATACATCTTGCACCGACTGCCAACATCACTATAATTCATGCACTCTTATCTTAAATTACATGCTATAGATATTCTTTACATACGTAGTAAGTTATATTCTGACATTATATTTGATTTGCGTTCTATATCAACAGTTTAAGATCGGTACTTCCAATATTAGGCTAAAAAATGAAGAAATAAAAAAGAAACAAAAAGAAAAACGGGACAAAAATGCTAAAGGTTAACATCAGATTTTCATCCAATTCAATATAATTCTATTCAATAAAAATCTTCTCGTTCTGCAACCCAGAGATCATAACTGATGTCATTGCTGTCTCTTGGTGGGCAAGATGGCCCTCCCTCTATGACCCATACATTGCAATGCATCCCTTTTGTTTACAGTGGAAGCATCAGTCCAATCCATTGCAGCTGCTGATGGGTCCATCTCATCAAGTTTGGGGTATGTCATGTGTTGAAAAGTTGTGCAGAGCTCCAACACAATTAATTTCCTTCCTGCCCGCATCAGGTTTAAAACTCTCACTCTTGCCTACAAAACAATGAACAGACCAGCCCCTCCTGAACTTATGGCAATGGTCGAGAGCTAATACGTACCTCAAGCCTTTCAAGCTTCAAGTACAGCTTCGGCTTGACCCACCATCCCTCAAGATGCATAGAAGACAAGTGTCCAGAGGCTGTCCACACAGCAGACTCTCTCATGGTCTTCAAATGCCAAATTAAGACTGAAGACTTTGTGAAGCACTTAAGTCAGCATAAATCTGAGTATATATTGAAATGCACTGTATTGCACTTATGCTGAGTTTAACCTATCTTCTCTCTAGGTATGAGCACTAGTTAGGGATCGCTAGGTAGTCCACTTCGGCTGTTTTCAACTTAGCACTGGCCTAGGGGAGTCTAGTTTAGACTCTAACCTATTTTTACTAGTTATACAACCTCTGACTAAACACTAAACTTTTCTAAGTCGCTCTGGATCTGCTAAATGCTGTAAATGTAAAATGTAATATGTCTCCCCAACCGGCACCTCCCCAAGCAGAGCATCAGACGTTCACTACTGTAACACACTATGGATCCACATCTGTCTATATATTCAACGTGACTTGCAATATTTACTGCTGCACCTCATCACCTGTATACTACCTGTTTACCACCTGTATACATCTTGTATTTACTGTCAGCATTACTATACTTCTCATACTCTAACAGCCCATATCATCAGTAGTTATTTAGGTGACTGCCAAGATCATCAGTATTTATGTAACTGGTAACTGCAAAATCTATACAATATCTGTGTATCTTTCAGTAACAGTGCAACATATATCTGTGCAATTACACGTGTAAAATTGTTAATTGGTACAGTTTATTTTATTTTTGTTGCCTAACAACAGAGATTTATTTATTTTTATAACTTGTTATATTTTGTATAACTTGCACTTTTGTCATTTCATCTCATCTCATCTCATCTCATCTTATCTTATCTAATTTAATCAGTGATGTTTGCATGAAGTGTCTGCAGTTCAGCATATGAAACATTAGTACTGCCTTGCTTATTGGCCTGCAAATATTCATATATTCATTTAATGATGAGCACTACACAGACTTTCAGATTATTTAACACCCTCATAACACCCACACCCAGCCAGCTGAAGAAGGAGGCTTCGTTTATTTCAGTCAATGACCCAGAGCAGTGTAAATGCAGGGTGAAGGTTAAAAAAGACTAGATACATTTCGACTTATACAAATGACTCTCATCCGTAACACTGCTATGTAATATTACTTCATGTACATCGAGAGAGTAGCGATTAGTATCTTCTTTTCTAGTTGATAAACATGCGTTTTTGCTACACAACAGTGCTGCGTTACTGTGTAATTATCCTTTCACTTTCTATTTTGCTGCAAGCAGAAACTCTGTAAACTCTGTAGTGATGCCGTCCTTTCTGCTCAGCTTCGTTCAGTTTGAAGTATTGCATGTTTGGGTCTCTCTTCTCATTGCAGTTTCTCTCCTTTTTTCATTTGCATGCAAATTGCCTTGCTCCTATAAAAAGAAGCAGCAGTTCCAACGGGACCGGCACAGGGCTAGGCCTGAGGTGGCACTGTCCATGGTCCTGATAAAAACAACTTTATTAGGCTCTTCGTTCTCTGTCTTTCTCACACAAGCCCTGAAGAGTTCCCTCTCAGCAGACAACAGCGTGGGCTGCACGGTTCACCAAGGGTTTGGGTACTAACTACCCTGCGTACATGACAGTGAGACAGCCCTGATTGTTGTGTTCATGGATGGCTCAATAAATGGAAGTCTCCCCAATAAAACTCCCTAAACTGCACATATGGACATATGTACATCTGTATATATATATCATAGCTTCTATATATCATAACTTATATTACTGTTATATAACACTGTATATTTGGATAAACTGAGCTATTCTGGTGTTTAGTATTGTGTATATTTATTGTCTAAAGGGTATATGGCTAATCAGCATTTAAGTACTGCAAGGGAATACACACTCACCTTCACACCTGTGTAAATGGGACGTGACAACAAACATGATTTGTATGATTTGACATATGCGGTATAATGTACTTTAGATCAGAGGTGCCTAAAAAAGGGCTAAATTTAATTTAATGTTGTAATTCCAAAACTAAAAAGCGTCTAGTCCTGCCTTTTAATCCACTCGTCTCTATTAATTACATGGTTTCTCAATGCTGTTACTGCATAGATATTTACATTTACATTTACATTTAAGGCATTTAGCAGACGCTCTTTTCCAGAGCGACTTACAACCGTGCTTAGTGTTCCATTGGATAATATTCCAGCTAGTACAGGAAGTTTAGAGCCTAAAACTCACCATGAGCTCGGACACTGCCCGAACAGGGGGCCAGTGCTGATACCTAGATAGATCAATACACACACATATATAGAGCAAATATATGCAGTGAACATGATCTAACAAACCTGAAAACTATCATTCTGAATGAGCAAACACATGAGCTCCAGTTTCATGGTGAATGTGAACATGTACACACGAAAAGGAGACATCAAGGTTAATTGCCCTCATCGACGGTCCAATAAATTCAAGTGCTGTAAGGAGAGGAGAAGGGGGTTGGACTATACTGTAGTTGAGAGCTGCTTTTTTAAAAAAAATAAGAAGCTACTTTTATTTTACTCCCCACTGAACAATTGTGGCCCTGGGCTCGTCTTGATCTCTGCTTGTTGCTTCTCTTGCTACACTCGTCCCCAGAAAAGATGCTGTGCTCCTTTAAGACTCACCAGTAGGTCTGTAACGATACACAATTACTGTGCATGGTGTAACGATACACGATACACAAAGACAATTACAAACAATTACAATTTTAATTTAGTTAATTTAGTAATTTTACTTTTAGTTTCTGGATTCAGTTGCAAAAACCAGAGCGCAACATCTCATTAAAGCAAGAGTTTATTTAGCCCTATTGGGACGAAATTATTTTCATGTGAGCAGGTGGGGTAATGTAATTAATACCGGAGTAACAGTCAGTAAAGATTCCAGCACGTTTTACCTTTACCTGTAAAAAGAGCCACAGAAATAACTTCAGGTTATACTAATCACCTTCTTCGCACTTCTTGGAGGCGCTCTTTGGAGGCGCTCTTTGGAGGCACTCTTTGGAGGCACTCTTTGGAGGCGCTCTTTGGAGACGCTTGAGGAGGTGTTTCGCTGTGCATGGTACACATACCTCAGGTCATTTAAATTACAACACTCGCTTTCAGAAGACGAGCCAAAGGCCTCCTGGCAACCCTAAACACCTCTTGTAGGTGTGTGCATGCTGAACAGAACATGTTTATTTCATATGAGGACTCAAATTTCAAATATGAATGGGATACAAATATTAACAATTGATACTGAGTAATTTTACACTTAGGCATAGCGATTTAACAAGGGGATAGTTGTTGTCTTTTTGTGGACTGGTAGGGTGGTGGGGCGGCATCCCCTAGCATCCCCTTCAATTCAAGCCTTGACCATACCATAGACTGCTTTCTGTAGACATCTTATCTGCCCACAGCAAATGACCGCATTTCACCAGCACAGCTCTACAGCTGTGTTACATCAGTTTACTAAAATGTGTTATTAATGTTTAAGAATAAAAAGAAAAAAGAATAGCTGCACCCAGAAGGAAGTGTGGGATTGCAGTGCTGTTGGGAAGGAAGATAAAGGTTACCAGGAACAATAAATGATGAGTTGGAGCTGTAGAGGTTCCTAATGGTGTCCTGTGATAATCCATCCCATGCAGCTTTAATATTGTCACACAGTTCCTGCAAATGGTGCAGTAGGGGTGGAGGTGGCCTGACACAAGGCCTACAGGATGTGTGATGCGTGACAACAAACCACTCATCTTGGTGCTGACCACAATGCCACACAGATTCGTTGGTCATCTCCACCAAGTGGAAGATGACCTGCTGCCATTCTGAGTCATTCCATGACAGGCTGGCATGACACCACTGCAGCCTTTGGTGACACCGCCATGGTGTTAAGGGAGTCCTGCGTCGTGCTGCACTAACAGGATGACTCATGGAGGTCATCACTGCTCGCTGAATGTCCACAATCATGGCTGTTGAGTCAGTCAGGTACAGAGATGAGGCCCATCCTTGATTACGTCGCGTGGGCGGCCGAGCATGAAACTTGAACCATTCACATGTCTGATGATGTCAAACCTACCCACCAAGTTTCAGTCCTGTGGGTTGATTCCTTATGGGTGCAGCTATTTGTGCAGCTATTCTTTTGATGATGCTTATATGTTCACCTTTGTGGCTCTTAGTTTCTTGCTCCAGTTTGCATGAAATAAATTAATAAACATTAAAGCAACCAGTTGTTGATCATCACCAAGCGCTAGCAGACACCTATCTTTATGTTTTTATGCCAGTATGTCTCGCAAGGTGTGTATTTCCACTCAAATTCTGTATTAATAAGTGTATCCAAACGCCTCGACTGATCACCCCTACAATATCCCGCTGCCGCCACTGAAACAGGAGCCATGACAACTCTGTAACAGCTCACAGAAGCACCATGACAGAGTGGGGATGAAGGGGAGGGGGAATGATGAAAATCGCTTTTTCTATTGGATCAAATTTGAAGCACTCAGAGAGATTATAATCTGTATGGGGAAAAGGTGATGGAGGGGCCGAGCATGTTCGTAGTCTTGGCCTCACAACAGGATTAAAGCATTTGACTAAACATCTGCAGGAAAGCCATTTCTCTATCTCCACAAACAGCCATGTCCAGTTCTGTTAATGATGAGGGAAGATTCTTATTAATGTATGAATTCATGAGTGTTGCAGGGCTGGATTAAACCATGTTGTTTTAATTCTGGCAAATCACATGACTCGCTGGACCTACTGAGCATCCTCGTCTACAGCTGTAGCTCCTCCCCAGCATGTGTGTACGTGTGTGTGTGTGTGTTTTCAGAACGTAGGGCAATGTAAACTCCGTGGTCCAAACATCAGGACTCACCAGAAAGTCACATGCTGGTGGATTTCAACACAATAGTGAAGTAAAAAAGCTCAAGGATAATCTGGGGCAACACCTGTTTAATGGTGCCATAGGATGCAGTTTAACTGAATGAGGCGAGTTTAGTACAAAGAACTGATTACCATGAACCTCAAACACTGACTCCTACTTCAAACACAATCCCACATTTACAAAAGAGGGCTGTAAAAAATCCTGAACTGTTAGTCTTGCCTCATAACTATCTACACCTCCAAAACGTAAATACAACAGACCTACAGTAGTGAAGACGGAGGACTATGTGGAGAAATCGCCTGATACAGGCAGTGAAGACGATGTTGGCATTCCCTTTCCAGCTGCCAACGGTCATGGCTCTAAGTAACTAGCGTAGCTAACTAAACAGTATAATGATGTAGCTTATTACACAGAGGTTTATTTTATTTATTACTGTCTGTGTCTATTTGGACACTGCTTCTGTGTGATTGTTGCGGTGTCTCACTTTAAACCAGCCAATTAGAGCAGAGCTCATTAAATTATTTATGAGCTCACCAAAAAAAGGAAAACAGCTCATTTCATTCTAGGGCTAAATCACAGGGTTTAAATGGGCATGTAAACAGCACATACAAATACAGGTCATATATGATTCTAGTTTTACAGAAATGCTTGGAGTGATTGATAACTATTCACTCTCACTCACTCATCTTCTACACTGCGTTTTATTCTTCTGGGTTGCTGGAACCTATCCCCGTGCTCAATGGGTGGAAGCCAAGAAACACCCCAGACAGGCCACCAGTCCATCACAGGGCAGACACACACAGCACTTTAGCATCTTCGGTTCGCCTGACAGCATGTATTTGGACTGTGGGAAGGAACCGGAAACCCACACAGACACGAGGAGAACATGCAAACTCCCCACAGAAAGGACTCTGGATGCTGTAGTGCGACATCACTACCCACTGTGCCACCGTGCCACCCCACTAACTTCTCATTTAATAAAAAGAATTCCTAGCAGGGTGGCAAGTACTGTTGTGTTTTCAGAATAGTTAATTGTAGTTAAAAATATATGAGGCAAAATTCATGATTCAAGTGACAGGGGCCCATGAAGAGTACTATAAATAACCCAAAGGACTGTGTCCATATGTTTTGCCCACACAGCAGGAGCCTGCACATTGTTTAGATTGCTTTGTAGCTTGTTGCACTGTAATCATGGATGAACACCCAACGTGACATACTGTATGAATGAGCTGAACTGAGCTTAACGTTACTGTACATTACGAATCGGAAGGCAGTGTTTATTACATAAATACACACATCAGCATGCTTAAACAAACACACACACAAACAAGCCAAACAAGCATAATCAGCCAGGGTTCAGCCGTAACCCTGCAACACCTGAGATCCCCAACACACATCCCAAATGGGTCAGCAGGAACTCGGTCAGTGTATTGTCCTCAGCACTACTCCCCCAACAAGACTGATTATGAAACCTCTGTGTTTGGAAAGGGAAGCACTCTCTCTCTTTCTCTCTCTCTCTCTCTCCCCCCTGTCTCTCTCTTCTCACCCATTCTCTTTCTCTTTATTCAGCAAACAAGAAGGCAGCAGCTACAAATGGTGGGTTATTACTCTTATATCTCTTATTACTGGTGATTTCATCTTTTCATATACAGATTTATATATGATAACAGATGATTATATACTAAGGTACGTGTCTAAATGTGGATGCACAATAGTATTTTGCCATCTGCAGCATATTCTCTCTGTAAATTGGTCTAGAAATATTTTTTTCCATGAATTCCATTTTTATAAAATTATTACATCAAGAGAATTATTATAAATAATTATAAAATAAATATTTCAATATAATTATTTTTGCCATAATGAGGTAACTCTCCTTATATATAGGATGCCTCTGGGAAGCTTCGAGACCAAAGATTTAGTGTAGCTACAAAACTAATTTAGTGTAGTAACATTAAAGCTCCTGGCAAATGTATAAAATGCAATGGTAACGATACACCATAGAAGAAGCATTTATCAGTAACATAGTAAGATATAGTAGTATTGACTCAAGAGCAACGGGGCAGCAGATGAACGGACAGCAGACAGAGATGAACGCGATTAGCTGACCTATTCATTTGGCTAACTCTGACTGGTACTTTGGCAGATTTGACATAAATTGTGGCATAATCAGTCCCACTCAACTCAAACGAAAAAAAGAAAACAGCAGAAAGATTCTCAGAAAACACAAAGCCAACAGCTTTCTTTCTTCACCAGTTGCTTGCAAAAACATCACCACTCAACCATAGATGAGTAGACAGGGAATTGAGATATTAAGATATCATTGGCTAATGATGTTGGCTAATCAAACACTTCGTTTGGACACAAAGACATTCAAAGTGCTACACTGGATAAACTAGGGGTGGGCAATATGACAATATTTTACCGTTATCGTGCTAAATTAGGTTATAATGTGACTTTCTGAGCATATTATCAGTACTTAAAGTACTAAGCCTAATTAGGCCTGTTTAACTGGATTTAGGGCAGTTTGTAAAATGTTGAATAAAACTCATTGCAGTTGTAGGTTAGTTACTAGTTACTATTTTAATGTACTAGAAATGTACTTTAATATCAGCAAGTAAATTTCAAGCACATTAATGTTTTGTGCGCTAAATACAAGTGCAAATTACAAGTGTAACACTTACAAGTACATTTTACCTCAGTAGTACTATAGTGTACTTAATATAAGTATACATAAATATTTTTTAATGTATTAAAAATCAACTTTAATATGTACCTAAGTATCTCTAAATAAATCTAAGAGGTGTCTAAAAATAGTAAAGTACAATTAGTTCTATTTAAGTATATATTTATTATCAATAATGATTATATTTAGCATACTAAGTGCAAAGTTAGTATATGAAAATAGCACACTTTCAGTACATTAATCATAAATTCAAGGAAGTATACTAAGTATACTTAAATTAAGTATAATTAATTTAATTTTTAATAATTAATTTAATACTTAAAGTAAGTATACTTCAGTGTACTTTGTCCTCCTGGGTCGTTGGTGTTGTTATAGTATTTTTGTATGTGGCCTACAGGTTTGATTATGTTCTATTAAAACTTATTCAATCTCAGAAAAACTAAATATCATGATGCATATTGTGCATTATGAAAATGCTTTAAGATACCGTCACGTAACATCATTCCTTTATTGCCCACTCCAAGGACAAGCTAGCTGCTACTAAGACAGAGTCAGTTAATGATACGAGCTCTTTTCCCACCAGAGCAGGATGGGGTTGAGATTCTGCCCATTGAAAAACATACAGCAAAAGAATGGCAAGTAAGGACTATATTAGCTTGGAGGGAGGACTATCAGATGTGTGGGAAATGCTTAGTTGTTACATAACTTCATTTGAACCATGAAATATGATATTGTGCACATTAGTTAGGATCCCACTTGTCCTTAAAATGGTCTAAAATTATATACTCTCTCATGGCATCTCTCACTTCTATTACAATTTGGCACATACAGCTCTGGAAATAAATAAGAGACCACTCCAGTTTCTTCTTAAATCAGCATCTCCACATGTACAGCAGGTTCTTAGTGAGGAACAGAAGGTTGGGTTCTAGCTTTACTGGCAGATACAGTGAGCGTCTGGTTCATAAGAACAAGGTCAAGCAGCAAACACACCGGACAACACAGCTACAGACTGGCAGAGGGCCAAAACCACTCTCTACTGACCGTGATGAGCGCCACCTCATTCCAATGTCACTTAACCACCGTAAGATGACCTTGAGTGATCTACTGAAAGACTGGAGAGCGGTGGCTGGGGTGAAACGCACAGCAAGCATGGTTCAAAAAACAGGCTTCTGGAGGGTCATTAGTGAGTTTCTAAATAGATCTAATACAGATCTAGATACAGTATTTGATCTGGAATTTGGGAGACGTGTTTCCAGTAGTGTATAGAATTAAACAGAACTGCTCATTTTGGTCAAACACAAACCCAGAAACTGTACAACTAGAGAAACTGATCATTTTGAGGTGGTCTCTTAAATTCTTCCAGAGCTGTACGCTTCAGACAGGCCCAATCGTTATCCACCATTTACACATGAGCAGCCACACAGCTTTCCAGTAAATAAACTCCATTCTCTGAATTACCTCCCACTATCATTGTACACTTTATATATACATAGTACACTTTATATATCTATACTGTTTACAACCACTTTGCACATGTCTTGTACACTATTGTACTGTATTGTTTGCGCACATTGTCTTTGTCTATTTGTCCTTGCACTACACTGTTTATATATATTTATACACATATATTCTTCTAACTGCACTGGAGAAAGAGCCTGACTGTGTTTCGTTATACTGTACAACCCTGTATTGGTATAATGACAATAAAGTTGAATTGAATTGAATTGAATCATTGCGTCATTTGTACTCACCAGGTCATGGTTAGTAGCATTGGAGTCATCCTCAGGAAAAGGCTTGGACACTCCCAGAGCCACACAGTTAGCAAAGATAGCCAGAAGAATGAAGATATCAAACGGTCTGAATAGAGAGGTCAAGGATACACTGTATTATCACTAGTGTTTCTGTTATATTGTTGAGATTTGAAGAAAGCTAGTGTCAGATCATTCATACGACAAACCATCAGTTTCCACCTTTTCGGACATTACAAACTGCCCCAGATGCTGAATTCTGGTCTGCTTGGTTTGAGGTTTTATATGGAACAAAGCGAGGATTTGATGGAGTAAAACTGATCCTAGATCAGCATGTCTTGGCTGCCTTTAAGCATGTGCCCTATTAATCCTTAATACTGAGCAAACCACAGCTGGGAAAAATCCTGTACGGGATTACCGCGCTGCTTCCAGAATTAGAGAGAATTTTAAAAGTAGACGCACCATCACACTGCAGTTTAGCTCAGGATAAGCTTCTATCTGATTCAGACCGACCAACTTCTCAAGACTGATAAACATCTTCAACTTGCTTAGTCAATATTTTGTGTAAATGATAAACAAGTGTCACATGTTCAAAGATTTTCAACAGGCAACACTTTCACCATCTTTCCCCCTATTTAATAACAGAAAAAACAATAGAAGCCAGTGAGCTGTTGTTGAATAAAGTCAGTGAATAAGACTGTCAGTAAACACTAACAGACACCACCCTGTTATTTATTAATTTCAAGTCAAAAGGGCCATTAAGTACAAGTTTTTACAACCATAAATTGAACAAGTACACAAGCCTCAACAACTACACATATTATATATATACTATGTGTAGTATATAATATTTTTCTGTTCAATTTATGGTTGTAAAAACTACTTAATGGCCATTTTGACTCAGCTTTTCAAAGCTTTGTTGTTCCATTGTTCCTACAGGGACCATATTTTAGGGATGTGGTAGACCCCCACACTTTTGTTTATACGTATAAGGCCCATCACCACCACTTCATCGTCTCCTCTTATTACCTCCCTGTGTATTAAAACTCATCAGATAAAATATTACAGTGATGGTGGTGACCAATGAGAAGACAGAGCTGACCGTGTGGCTGTTTATTAGGAGGAATAACGTTCACGTGGCTAAGACGGCAGCTAACACTGCGGCTGACACAGCAGCTTAACTGTTGGCGTAATTAGAAACTGAAAGTGAGAAGCAACGACGTTCTAATAAACAGCAGCAGGCGGGGTCACAATGTTCTATACAATATTCACAAAAATATCCTCCATCTTATCGTAATTTCGTTTTGAATTGTTTTGCATTTGTTTTCATGTTGGTTTTTCATTGGTAATGGCAGTAGTACATACATGTCTAACATTATTTTTTGCATTTTAGCTAGGCACATATGGCCAGTTTCTTGATAACTTATAAGAGACATAATTGATTATCAACTTCACTCGAGTAGTTTAGGCTTTTTAACTAGAGATGACTGGAGCTAACTGGAGATTTGGCTGTAAGATAAGGTTTGCTTTCTGTAATATGAATTTGTGAAAATCTTCACTCAACAGCATTAAGGACAGCTTTAGCTGTGTAGTTTAGCACTGGATCTCCCTTCATGAGAAATTGTGAGCTTTAGGTGGGGGTTGGGGTTTGCATAAACAGGGAGCGCGTGGGGGGTGGCAGGGTTGCGCTGCACCCTGCACGGCTTTATGACACTGGCACGGCTTCACAGAATAAACGGGTTGTGTATTTTAATGCAACATCAAAAAAAAACTTAACCTCACATTGTGATATGAAAGGTGCTTTAGAAATAAACATTATTATTATTATTATTATTACTATTATTATTTTCAAACTATTTCGATATAAGCGGTATTGTCGCATCCTACATCTCGTGTATATAAAATATTGATATATCTGAAGAACTCGATGTACATCGCCCAGCCCTAGTGTTAAGTCAATAGTTTTCTGTGCAGTACAGAGAAAAGTGTTGAGAATATTCCAGAGGCTAGCCGAGCTAGTGAAGGATACTTCCACTCTACGATGGACAGTGCGGCTCGGCGGATGGGGTTGTTCAGCTTAAGGCAGAAGAGGGCTCGTGGGGCACGCTGCACCTGGTTGGAGCCCTGAACCTGCTTCTTGGCGTGCTGACTCTTCTTCTGCGTTCCAGTGGAGCTGGTGGTGGAGTTGAGCGTGTCTGTGCGGTTCATCCTCGGCTTTCCCTCTTCGTCCCACTCCCCCTCGTCTCCCTCTCCACCTCCCTCCTCCTCCTCCTCCTCCTCCTCCTCCTCCTCGTCCCCTTCTCCGCCACCCTCCTCCTCCTCTTTGGAGTACCCATTGCCTGAAGAAAGCAGAAAGAGGAATGAGGTTTAGTTAGTAATGCGCTGCCCACCACTCTTGAAACATAAATTGTTTCAGCATCGTCATCATAATATGCGCATGCACAATGCTCACATCACAGGACGTGCAATATTAAGTAAGACAAATTACATGAAACGTGTCATGCTACGACTTATTTAGCTGCTTGATACAGTAGAAAAGCTTGCACGGGTCCTGGGCTTGGATTTAAGGCTCCTTGGATACACAGAGAAGAGTAGTCACAGCGTTCACCTACTTTTGTGTTTGGTGCACTGAAACCCATTATAGAGCCTTAACATTCCAGAAAACATGGTTCACACTTCCATGGGCTGTTTTATTACTATTTTAAATTTTCACCCCAATCATTTCACACTTAATCATGTTTGTAAGTAACACTGTTCAAGTCATCTGGTGAAAATTCCTGAATATTCTTTTCGTATCGGAAATAAACAACACACAGGCCACAATTTGTGTTTTATCGTTTTCTCTCAATTCATCATTTAAACAGTAACATGCATTAGTGTGCAAACGTTTGTCTGAATAAAGTAAACTTCTTAATAAACTTATTTTCTTTTGGAACATTAAATTAAACACTAATCTGACCAGTCGGGGATGAAACCTTTTGCATACAACTGTAAGCAAACGAGTGGACATCGTTGGTCCGTTCTTTTGCTGGTGTATCAATGTCTTTTTTTGTGGTTTGAAACAGACACTATGTAAAACCTAATGATGCACTGCTCAGTTCCCCGTTAACGCCTTAGTGAGTTAAGGTTATGAAGATAAGATAGCCTTTTATTATCCCACATGGGGAAATTTGCATCGTTACAGTAGAATATACAGTAAACACATACAGAGCAAGAGGTAAATAAATCTCCATAAAGATAATACAAAATTACATGTGTAATTGCACAGATATATATTACACAGTTACTGAAAGATAGTGAAGAGATATTGTATAGATATTGCACAGTTACTGTTCTCCAGTTAAGATAAATACCGATGGTCTTGGCAGTCAGCTAAATACTGGTGGTATAGGCAGTCAGAGTACATGAATTATAGTCAGCATAGTTAGCAGTCAGTACAAGATGTATACAAATGTTATACAGGTGTTATACAGGTGATATACAGGTGATCAACAGGTGTTATACAGGTGATATAGAGGTATATACAGGTATACAGATATACAGGTGCAGCATCAAATATTGCCCAGTCACATTGAATATATAGATAGATGTGGGTCCATATAGTGTTCTACAGTAGTGAGCGTCTGATGCTCTGCTTGGGGAGGTGCCGGTTGTAGAGCCTAACAGCAGTAGGGAGAAAAGAGCTGCGGTATCTCTCCTTTACCCACCGCAGGTGGAGGAGCCTGTCACTGAAGGAGCTGGCCAGTGCAGCAACTGTCTCTTGTAGTGGGTGAGAGGTGTTCTCAATTATGGATGCCAGCTTGGTCAACATCCTCCTCTCCCCAATTACCTCCACTGAGTCCAGTGCACAGCCCAGGACAGAACTTGCCTTCCTGATCAGCTTGTCAAGTTTCTTCCTATCTCCAGTCGCAATGCCAACCTCCCAGCAGACAATGCAAAAATGAACTCACTATTAGGGCTCTCATAATTAATCTAAGTTAAATGATTGTTCAAATTACTGATTTAAATTTACATATTCTAAGAATTGAAAATGATTATATGTTAATTTAAATGATGTACATCTCTCTTACAGTAAGAAATATTGATTGATGAATGGACAGCCTCATTTACGTGCGGTTTTTATGGCAAACATTATTTTAAGGTTTCACAATGCAATGCACAGCGTGTTGTTGTTCCGTTCTTATTAATTCCTGCAATTGTTAAAATGTTGAGTACTAATAAACTGAACACTGACAACCATGCTCAGTATTAAAGCAGTGGTTGACTACTCTATTTATTTCAGAGCCAAAGCAAAAAGGGAAAAATGTCACTTCCCAAGGTTACTGGGCACGTTCTGTAAGGATGGGCTTTCTAATCAACCACTGCTTCTGATAAGGAGGAGAGCGCTACAGTAGGTGAGGCGAGCCATACTGTGACAGCTGTGACCTACTTCCCAGCTCCAGCACAGAGAGTGTGAGTAAACGAAAAGGATTGTGGGCCAGAGGTTTTTAGGCGCTCTATTACCTGTGGACTGATGTGGCTAGCTGCTGGCTAACAGCTAGACAGGCTAAAGTACAAAGGGAATAAGAGAGAGACAGAAAAAGAGAAAGCGAGAGGCTGAGAGAGAGCGCACTGTACTGACTGTACTGATAACTAATAATAACTTCATTATTACCACACAGTCTGAGGCGAACTAAGGGGAGATCGTATCAAGGACAGATAGAATTATGCTCTGCGGCTTTAAATAAGCCACTAAATGAGCAGGAGCGAGAAAGGAATCAACTCGTGTTGGAAGTTCATGAGGTTAGCTATCAGGCTTTCCTGTTTAAATGGAAATTGGGCTGCTAATCTGACAGCCACTAAATGAAGTAGTGGACTATCTGAAAGTCTTTATGTTACTGGTACTTAGAAGCACCTGGTGTAAAAGGTTGTGCAGGTATAAGAGATGTTCTTAAAGAAGGAGGTGTGGGATTGCAGTGCTATTGGGAAGGAAGATGAAGGTTACCAGGAACAATAAATGATGATACATTTAGACTGATATGATCAATATTTATTGAGCTACACATACAGAAGTAGTGTCTTTCAGTATGGCGTCAGGCCGCCATGTTTGCTGACGCAACATGCCAGACGTCTCGGCATGGAGCTGTAGAGGTTCCTAATGGTATCCTGTGATAATCCATCCCATGCAGCTTGCATATTCTCACACAGTTCCTGCAGATTTTGCGGTAGGGCTGGAGGTGGACTGACACCAGGCCTTCTGGACGTGTGAAGTGTGACCACAAACCGTTCATCTTGGCGCTGACCACAGTGCTTCCACACATGGTTTCGTTGTACACCTCCACACACGGATTCATTATATACGCTCATCATCAAAAAAATAGCCGCACCCAGAAGGAATCAACTGAGAGGAATGAAACTTGGTGGGTAGGTTTGACACTGTGAGACGTTCAAATGAATCAAGTGCTTCAACGCTCGGCCGCACATGTGACGTAAGCAAGGACGGGCCTTAACGCTGTACCTGACTGACTCAACAGCCACGACTGCAGCCCTCCATGAGTCATCCAGTTAGTGCCAGCACCATTGGCAGACGGCTGCATGATGCAGGACTACATGCACACCAACCATTACGATGACTGCCCACCATCTCAACGTCGCCAAAGACTGCAATGGTGTTGCCAGACTGTCATGGAGTGACTCAGAATGGCAGCGGCTCATCTACAGTGGTGAGTGGACTTCTACAACTCATGGCATGTTGCGACACTACCTCTGTATGTGTAGCTTAATAAATATTGCCCATATCAGCCTAAATTTATCCTGATTTATTGTTCCTGGTAACCTTTATCTTCCTTCCCAATAGCACTGCAATCACTTCCTTCGTGGTGCAGCTTTTAGCTTGATGATGAGTGTATTATACATATTATAAATCTCAAGGCCATGAGATTTGTCTGTCTTCCACATTTTTGTTGTCAATTTAATAATCAAAGCATCCAGTCAAAGTTACATCAGTGTAAAATTGAACCGCCCACCGCTAAGCTATTAGTCACACATCATTTTTATTTCATTTGCTTGAGGACATTTAAATGTCAGCACTTTTCGGTTTTCACGCATATATTTCCGACTCCATAGTTTAACTGAATAAGATTTTGAGTAAGACACATTACCCATACTTCCACTTAATACATTTTACACCCCTAGAGAGGAACATACATAGGAAATACTGGGCTGTTTGAATGTTGTACTTCTACTGTCTACTGTAGGCTTGCCTATTTTGGCAGCTGGGCTTTGATGAGGACACCATAATGGCTGATTATCACAAATCACTTGGCTAACACCAGCACTGACGGTGAGATGAGAGAAACTATCAACTTAATGACATGAGATTGCTAATCATGCTAATCACCGTATAGCAGGCTCTCAGTATACAAGGAAGCAGTATGATGTAGTATAGGAGGTAGAAACAGAATCCATTTATTAGGGCTAAGTTGTCTTAAACAGCTATGGCCATTATTCAGTGTTCCCCATACAGAAGCAAATGGCAATCAAACATTGGATTTTAGAATACACTGATTTCCACCACACCACAAGAATATCAGGAGCATTAATGTGCACAGCTGGCCATATGATATATATATATATATATATATATATATATATATATATATATATATATATACATACCTGACTGACCCAACAGCCACAATTGCAGACAATCAGCAAGCAGTGACAGCAGTGGCCCGTCCTTGTTTATGTCACATGTGCGGCTGCGCAACACAGGACTACATGCACGCAGACTGCCCTAAACACCACGTCAACGTTAGCAAGGACTGTTATAGTGTCATGCCAGACTGTCATGGAGTGACTCAGAATGGCAGTGGGTCATCATCAGTGACGAGTCGCGCTTTTGTCTTGGTGGAGACGACCAATGAATCTGTGTGTGGAGGCACCGTGGTCAGCAACGAGATGAACAGTTTGTCCAAGATGAACGTCACGTGTCCAGAAGGCCTGGTATCACCCCACCCCCACCCCTACCACACAATCTGCAGGCACTGTGTGAGAATATGTAAGCTGCATGGGATGGATTATCACAGGACACCATTAGGAACCTCTACAACTTCATGCCGAGATTAGCAAACATGGCAGCCTGAGGCCATACTGAGAGACACTACTTCTGTATGTGTAGCTCAATAAATATTACCCATATCAGTCAAAAATTTTGGTTTTTCCTGGTAAGCTTTCTCGTCCTTCCCAATAGCATTGCATTCCGACACTTCCTTCTGGGTGCAGCTATTCTTTTGATGATGAATGTAATAATAGCATGAAAGAGCTGGAAGTCATTGTGTATCAAATTAAAATGCATTAAAATACTGTAATACAACATTAATGACCTGATGTAAATCAGAAAACGTCTGAAAACTGTATTACCAAAAATACTAACATGCTGCAGATCAGTCCAAATACAGTACTCAGTAATGACATTTATATGAATGTTATGGGAAGCAGGAAAGTTATCGTTCTGTCTTTTGGTCTTGGAGACGGACAATTATGACATTAGCTGAACTGAGATTACAATGTGAAACACTGACAATGTTCTGTCGCTGTATTAATAGACTATATTACTCTACAGATCAATATTAAGTCATCAACTGAAACTGGAAAAGATAAATATGCACAACGTGGATTCGGGCAGATAGCAACATCTGGCCCATAGGACGTGACTTGAGAGGAAAAAGGCTCCATCATTTCCAAAAGAGCTTGCGGCATATAACCTTCATCTCTCATTATAATTACTATGGTGAACATCTCTGTGCTCCTATAATTAGACTTTTCTCGGCTGTCCTGAAATCCTGAAATGATGCCGTCTACCTGCAACTTATCCTGCTGCTCAAGATTTACAGGGGAATTCCACCCAAATTCCAGAATACTTCAGTCCTTGAGATGTAAACAGACTAATTCAGCTTGGTTTGATTTGGTGAAATGGTTCATTGTAGAGAACCTTACAGACTCTTTACAGTGGTGGTGATGGGAACCAGGCGTCACCATGTCTATAAGACAAATACAGATGTTTTACTTACTGTCCGGAACCACCCAGCAAACCTACGTGGGTTCTGAGCTTTAGATGTTTTCTTAGGGGACTACTTTGCATTACAACACCCTGTATGTACCCCTCCGCCATGAATGAATGGTTTTAACTAAACTGATTGAAATATATTTTAAGCCAAAACTATATCACAAAACTACCGCTAAACAATGTGTCAGACATCAGGCAGCGCATATGGTGGTTCCTATCACCACTACAGTGAACCATTCTGAACTGAGCATTTCACACCAAACCACCCCGAATGACTTTACATCTAAACTGTTTAATTAGGCAGATTTTTTGAAAAACTGGTGGAGTTTTCATTTAATTAAAGAAACAGGAGAAATATTAAAAAATAAACTGCAGTCTGCAAAGAAGTGGAGGAAAAGAATCCATGTAGAAATATGTATGTCATGTACATGAAGTTCCCCTTCAGTTAAAAACACTCCGCAAACAAGAGGAGGAAAGAGGAAGAAGCAGGCTGATAACTTTGGAGAAGTTTATACATCATGAGAGAAAGAGAGAGAGAGAGAGAGAGAGAGAGACCTGTCAGAGAGAGGGGCAAGAGACAGAGAGAGAAACAAAAAGAGACAGAGAGAGACAAAAAAGAGGGAGATAGTCTGTGAGAGACAGGGAGAGAGTCAGTCAGAGAGAGAGACAGAGAGAGAGAGACAAAAAGAGAGACAGTCACAGGGAGACAGAGAGAGAGACAGACAGAGAGACAGACACAGACAGTCTAAGAGACAGTCAGAGAGAGAGAAAGAGACAGACAGAGAGACAGACACAGACAGTCTGAGAGACAGAGAGACAGACAGAGAGACAAAGAGGGACAGTCAGACAGACAAACTGGGAGGGAGACGAAGAGAGACAGTCAGAAAGAGCAAGACAGGGAGACAGGCAGAGAGACAGAGAGAGACAGGCAGAGAGACAGACAGTCAAAGAGAGACAGACAGAGAGACAGAGAGCGAGACAGTCAAAGACAGACAGGCAGAAACAGAGACAGACAGAGAGAGACAGTCAAAAAGAAACAGGCAGAGAAAGAGACAGTCAGAGAGAGAGACCGAGAAAGAAAGGGAGACAGAGAGAGAGACAGGCAGACGGCGAGAGGGAGAGACAGAGAGAACATTCTGGTGTCTTACTTTTCCGGTTCTCCTCGTACATGTCGGAGGTCAGCTCTCACTTTCACCTCGGTGGAATGACGTGCATGATGCTCACCGCCCGGTTACCTCACTCACACTTGTGAAGCACATCCCTCCAAAAGCCCCTCAAAGTTCAGACCAAAAACAGACCCTAACGCCGGTGCTGTGGTCGTCAGCGCTGTCCTGAGGTAAGGTCACTTCCTAATGGATTTCCATCTCGTATCGATGTGAAGTAAATCGGTTCTTCAGGAGATTCCCCCCAGGAGCCAGGAGCATCCCACAGGCGGCGGAAACGCTACCCGACAGAAAATCCACAAGTTGGAAACCCGCTCAGCACACAATCCGCCAACGTCTGACAAATACGACCGTAGCTCCGGCTATCCTGTCGCTCTCTGTGTGTGTCCGCCGTTTAAGCCATCAATTCAGGATTAAAGAGGCAAAAAATGAGTGGTATTAAAGGGAACGGCAGCCTAGAAACTTATTAAAGGGAGGGATGTCGGACGGACGGATCTGTGGAGCGTCGACAGAAAATGTTGGGCTGGTCTGTGACCATCACAGCAGCACAGGGGTACGCGTTTACTCGCGCGCAAAAGGGCGCGTGAGCAAACGATGCCTTTCCCGCCTTAATTTTTTCCCACCCGTATTCAGGAAAGTCCCGCCTCCTTCTCCAGGATTGGCCAGTAGTATCTTTCAGTCCGGGTTGGGATTGGCTGGTAGGTCATACTCACGTGCGTCTTGCGTTCTAGAACCCCAGTGAACGTAAACACCAGCCAATCGAAGCGCAGGAGGCGGGGCTTGTTCGAATACGGGTAGGAAAAAAATAATACCTGCTGTCGTTTCTGTTTAGACCACAGAGACGCCACAAAGAACAGGACTGTTACTGTAATTAAACGGCTATCAATGGGGAGCATAATGGTTTATTCAGACTGATAATATCCTACAAAACGTTTCTTTCCTTAAAGGGCCCATATCCTGCATTTTTCATCTATTTTTCTCTTTTAGACCTTTACTGTCTAACAGCCTGACTGATATATGCAAATGACCTCTGTTCTGATTGGCTGTTGTGCCTCATTAAAAAAAAACAAAACAAAAAAAACAGTCACACTCAGTATGAAAGGGTGGAGCTAAACTGCTGACAATTGGAAATTAAATTAGTTTTTGTGATGTCACAAAAACAGTGACTATGTATAGACTGGGAGGTGCATTTGGACACCTTATGAATGTTTACATGCTACATCAGACTTAATAAGGTGAAGGTTAAACTCCTAAAAGGCTTCAATGACAGGCAATCACACATTTCTCTCCACAGATGACAGCAGCAGAGGAGCTGATGCGGATCATGTGACAGCCATTACACATCTAAGTCTGTGCACAGCATCCATTTGACAGCTCAGCTTCACGATGTCGAGCGGGCAGGCGAGAGATGGAGACCCGAGGGAAGTAGTAGTCTTTGAAGGCGGAGTTACGTTACCTACAGTCACATTACAATCCACAGGCTTTTGTCTGCTAATGAGTTCTTGCTGACCTGCTCGTGCCACGCGGCAGCAAATCTGCATATTAAGTCCCTGTAATCCCCGGATTTTCTACTGAAGTCAATGTCCGATCAAGCGTCAGCTGAATGTGAGGGTCATTTTATTTCAGAGGTGCGTTTAACAGCAGCTTCGGGACAGTCTGTACTGTATTAGCCTATTATTAACCCTTTAACGCTCCACTGAGTGACCAAATACAGGTAAGGTCAAATCAAACAGCTCGACAATTACAAATGGCATCAGCTGAGCTGGCAGTGCCCTGCTTTTTCAAGTTGGACTTACTCTTGAAATAGTTAGGTTAACCTGAATTCTCATTCATTACTATTTACACTCATCATCAAAAGGATAGCTGCACAAATAGCTGCACCCAGAAGGAATCAACCCACAGGAATGAAATTTGATGGGTAGGTTTGACATCATGAGACAGACAAACGATTCAAGTTTCACGCCCAGCCGTGCATGTGACGTAAGCAATGACAGACCTTAGCGCTGTGCCTGACTGACCCAACAGCCATGATTTCAGTCTTTCAGCGAGCAGTGGTGCCCTCCATGAGTCATCCTGTTAGTGCCAGCACCATTGGCAGACGGCTGCATGACACAGGACTGCATACACGCAGACCGTTACGACGACTGCCCTTAACACCACGTCAGTGTCACCAAAAACTGTAATGGTGTAGTGCCAGACTGTCATGGAGTGACTCAGAATGGCAGCAGGTCATCTTCAGCTTTTGTCTTGGTGCAGGCGACCAACAAATCCGTGTGTGGAGGCACCGTGGTCAGCGCCAAGATGAACAGTTTGTTGTCACATGTCCAGATGGCCTGGTGTCACTCCACCTCCTACCCCTAAAATATTCAAACTGCATGGGCTGGATTAGGACACCAGGACAACAGGACACCATTAGGAACCCTTTACATCTCCATACCGAGACGTCTGGCATGTTGCGTTAGCAAACATGGTGGCCCAACACCATACTGAGAGACACTACTTCTGTATGTGTAGCTCAATAAATATTGTCCATATCAGTGTAAATGTATCATCACTTATTCTTCCTTGTAACTATTCTCTTTATGATGAGTGTACATTTTGTTAGTTGCAACAAAAACCTTTTATCTCTTATTTAACACAGTGTAAAAGCTCAAATTCTCCTTTCAGTTTAGTGAATATTCATGATGGACAGACGAATAGAATTGCTCCAAAACTGCCTAGAAATAAACCTTGTTCTATCAGCCTCCACTGCAGGTTAAGAAAGCTGGTTCAACCTCCTGTAAAGGTCCATTTTGGAGGTTTTTAAGGTGGACTGTATAATCCCATGAGTGCTATTTTATAGTTTGATGTTTTCACTTTTTTAAGCATTAAGATAACAGAAGGAGAACCTTCTATGAGGACCCATGTCTAACCTTTTGACTGGTAGTGCATATAGGCACCTGAAAAGTGGCATCTGTCGTTCACTGATCACAGTGGTGAAACAGCTGTCATCCTGTGTAGTTTGCAAAGCCTGCTGCTCTTATTGGTGGGAAAACCATAATGACCAGACTATGATTACATTCATTCACCCATCACAATTACCTGAGCAGTCAAGGTTACATTGCTATTTAATGAAAGCTCCCACCGCAATCCTTCTATCTGAAACACAGTGAGGGGGTTCTTATTCGGCATACCTGGCAGATCATGGGTTTGTTTTAAAATGGAAATGATTTATAAGTTAAATTATGTATAAGGTGTCAATGACGCTCAGCGGGCATAATCAGCAACCATTTCAGTTCTAGTATTCACATTCTGACATACAGATACTGCTCTTATGCACGTCTTACTGTTATGTTTAGTTATGTTTATGCACGTATTGTTTTTGTCTATTTGTTTTTGTACGGTATATGCACATATTGTTTTTGTGTATATATATAAACTGCAGTGGAGACTGTTTCGTTATACTGTACAACCCTGAATTGGCACAATGACAATAAAGTTGAATTGAATTGAACATGATGTAATGGGCATTCTTTGGATGGATATGCAGTGCCCTCTAGTGGCGTCTTGTGTTATGACCGTTGGTTTGATAGGATGACATCACACCTTGTTAAGAAGACAGGTAGGTCTGCCTATTTTTAGGCATTGTTGAATATTTATGATTGAAATAAAAGCATTCTTTACTACATTGTAAACCTACATATGGAGTAAGACAGGACCAAATCAGGTGAGTTCAACTGCTGTTTGTGATGTCATATCAAAAGCTCATTCAGCCTTCTTTTGTTTGTTTATCTCTTGTGGCTGATCTCTCTCTGCATCTCTCTCCGTCTCTCTCTCTCTATCTCTCTCTCTATCTCTATCTCTCTCTGTATCTCTCTCTCTCTCTCTCTCTCCCTCCCTCTTTCTGTCTCTCTCTCTCTCTGCTCTGTTCTGACAGTATGCAAGGGAGTGCCATGTTTGACTACAGCTAAACTGAGATTAATATCTGTCACGTTGGCGTTAAAGACGGAGCGTGAGATTTAATACCAGTGTATTTGTAACGGAGGACTCACTCAATAATAATTCACTGACCACCTTTAATGTGTGCTGACATGCTGAAGTGAGCAGGTGTCATGTACGGCCCATTTATACCATGATATATTTGGTTATATAGATGTTAGATCATTAAGCTACACCGTTATTGAAGGGCGTCTTTTGTTTTTTCCATGATGCACATTGTTGAGAGTGGGCTTCACACTTCCACAGCAATGTGATGATTAGTAACAGTTTGATTAGAGAAATGCAAATGTGCTTGCCATGAATATTTAATGGATAGTCCCACCTGCATTCTGAAAACGAGCATATGTATGACCACCTATACAAGCTATGCAAGCAATCGTTTTGAATATTAATGTTGTTTGCATGGATTACCAAATGTACACATCACAGATGTTCCATCTGGTTCCTAGAGATCATAGTGTAGAGGAAGTAAACAAGCTGAAACCACAAGAAAACGCTCTAATATCTTAATCTAGATGGATGAACTAGGCTGATACCTAACAGGCTAACAGGCTCCTCTATTAATGTCTAATAAACTGAATTGTGTGTGTTTGTGTGTGTGTATATATATACATATACACATACACACACACACACACACACACACACATATATATATATATATACATGTGTCCACTCACGGACCACTCTATTAGACACTCCTACCTTGCTGGTCCACCTTGTAGGTGTAGGTGGTTTGTGTTGGTCATCCTCTAGTCCTTCATCAGTGGTCACAGGACGCTGCCCACAGGACGCTGCTGCCCACAGGACGCTGCTGCCCACAGGACGCTGCCCACAGGATGCTGTCCACAGGACGCTGCTGTCCACAGGACGCTGCTGCCCACAGGACGCTGGATAGTTTTGGTTGGTGGCCAATTCTCAGTCCAGCAGTGACACTGAGGTGTCCAGGAGTGCTGCTGTGTCTGATCCAAATCCCACATAATACCTGCTCTGTGGTGGTCCTGTGGGGGTCCTGACCATTGAAGAACAGGCTAACAAAGTATACAGAGAAACTGATGGGCTACAGTCTTTCTTGTAGAACTACAAGGTGCTCCTATAGAGAAAAGGAGGTGTACCTAATGATTTGGCTGGTGGGTGTATGATGATAGACTACTGAGTGCTCGCCCTTGCTCTGATGCTAGTGGACTTGCCTTGATCTGTTGAACATTTGTATTTTTTCATATTCTGTGTTGCCCACAACACCTCTTACTAGTACTAAGCCCACTGTAATACATAGACCCTCATCACTTATTATTGTGTTTGGCATACATTAGGTTAACAGTGATCTAGAATTATGACCACACGCTGACCACGGTGCCTCCACACACAGATTCGTTGGTCGTCTCCACCAAGACAAAAGCGGGACTCATCACTGAAGATGACCCGCTGCCATTCTGAGTCACTCCATCACAGTCTGGCACGACACCATTGCAGTCTTTGGCGACGTTGGCATGGTGTTAAGGACAGTCGTCGTAACGGTCTGCATGCATGTAGTCCTGCGTTGTGCAGCCGTCCACCAATGGTGCTGGCACTAACAGGATGACTCATGGAGGACATCACTGCTCACTGAATGGCCACAATCGTGGGTCAGTCAGGTACAGCAATAAGGCCTGTCCTTGCTTATGTTGCATGCACGAGCATGAAACTTGAATCATTTGCATGTCTCATAACGTCAAATCCTACTCGCCAGTTTCCTGTGGGTTGATTCCTTCTGGGTGCAACTTATTGTGCAGTTATGTTGTTGATATTGAGTGTATATAAGCTAAAAATCTTAAATAGGTTCTTAACATGTTCTTTAACATCAGCTGTTAGTAGGTAGAGGGACAGGCCTTAAGAGCATCACCGTAACAACAGCAAGCAAACAATGTTAGTTATTTTCAAAAAGGTTATTTATGTGTGTTACTACGTTTGAGAACACATTACTGTACGGTGGTGTTCATAAGGATAATTGACACCTACCAAGCAATGACAGCTGACATTCAGAAGCATGAATATTTATTAATGCTTTTTCCAGTAGTAGCCTTTGGTAGCATTTGGTAGCATTTGCTAACTTTGAGGTCAAGCTGACATCTGACGTTGGTTTTTAGGTTCTATCGTGAGACTTTCTTGATTGAAATTGTAGACTTTTTAACTCAGTGTCTACATGTTTACAAAATGCTGATATTACAAAGAAAATGTACTATATGGCCAAATGTATGTGGACAGTCTTCTGCTTTATTGAGTTCGGGTAATTCAGGCACACCTGTTGCTAAAAGGGCGTTTCAACTCAAGCACATATCTATGCTATCTCCATAGAAAAACATTAGCAGTAAAATGTAACCTGTGCTTGTGAAATTTCTGCCCTGCTAGGTCTGCCCTGGTCAACCGTAAGTGCCATGACTGTGGAAATGGAAGTGTCTAGGAGCAACAACGCGTTACAGCACGCACACTTACAGAGCAGGGCTGCCCAGTACTGAACTACATATAAAATTACGTTACATAAAAAGTACTGAATTACATAAAAATCATTTGCTTCCGTGGCTTCACTCACTACAGACTTTAAATTGCCTCTGGAAGCAACATCAACACAAGCACTGTGCATCCAGTGCTTCATGAATTGGCTGAGCAGCTGCACAGAAGCCTAAGATCGGTATGCGCAATGCCAAGTGTTGGCGGGTGTGTTGTACAGCGTGCTGCCACTGGCCTCTGGAGTGATGGAAACCTCTTCCCTGGAGCAATGAAGCACACTTCAATGTCTGGCAGTATGATAGAGGGATCTGGGTTTGGTGGATGCCAGGTGGGCGCTCCCTACCGGAATTCATAGTGCCAAAGTTTGGTAGAGGGGGGATAATGGTCCTCGGTGCTTTTCAGGGTTTATCCGTGCCTCCTTAGTTCCAGTGAAGGCTGATGCTAGTGCTACAGCATGCTCATTTTTTTACAATTATATGCTTCTAACTCTGTGGCAACAGTTTGGGAAAAAGGCCATTTCCTGTCTCAGCCTGACTGTGTGGTTTGACGGGTTTAGTGAGTCTGACCCCTACCCTACTGAGCATCTTAGGGACGAACTGGAACATCAAATGGGAGCCAGGCCTTTTCATCCAACATCAGTGACTGACCTCTCAAATTCTGTTTTGACAGAATGAGCACAAGTTCCCAAAGACACACTCTCAAATCTTGTGGAAAGGCTTCCCAGAAGGGTGGCAAGAGGCCGTTATAGCTGCCAAGGGGGAGGGGCCAACCTTATATTAATATCGTTTATTGGAATAAGGCTATATGAATGTTTGTGGATGCTAAAATGAAGTATAATGACAAGCTTATGTAGGTGCCATGTATCCTTATGAACATTGCTCTAATGCTCTTTAGCTTATCAGTCAGTTCTGCACTCTCTTGACTGCCACACACACTCACACACAGTCATGCCCTGCCACAGATCTCTGTAATAAAGTGGCCGTTCTTCTCTTAAATGTTCCAGTCATTGCTTGATAAATGATGCTTGCTAAAGGGGCTGTGTGCACTGGATCTGTGTTGTGAGAATATGTCATGCACAGATGCTGCTATACTGCTATAACCGTTAGCCTCCTTCCCTCCTAACAATCTCACAATCTCGGCCTAGTAGTGGCAACCCCTTTTGGTTCAATGGGACGGCATCTCTGGGGATACATGGCTTTTAATAGTGCATCGCGCTCGTTAAAGAAAATGATTCAGCCTCTGATGACGGCTTGCTGGTCCTATGCCCCTTGGATGCTGTATCCAGGATACCCCTCAGTTTCCCTGGCAACGGGATGGCGCGAATGGATAAAGCGTGCGCAGCAGCTATTGATGCTCCACGTCTTCCTTTTCAAAGCCATTTCTGGGAGCGTGCCATCATTTCGTATGTCTTTTTGTCATTGCGCCATGCTGCATTCCTGTTCCCACGCTTATCCTAACCGTTTAAAGCGCGCATCAGGTGTGCAGAATCCATCCCCTGGTTGATGTGAAAGCTAAGCGAGGTGAAGCCGTGTGAGTCTGTAGCATTAGAGCAGCACGTCATCGTTAGCCGTGAAGAGCCGGGCGCGTTTGCTGATGTCAGCTGAACTGGAGCCACTGGGGCAATAGAACAGTGCTGCAGCGAGGAAGACTAGCGATGTGCCACCAGCCTCCGCTTTATCGACTTCATTAATAATGAATGCTGGACTGAAGGGACTACAGCTTAAGCACAATATTTACATTCCATTACAGCATATCGTATAGGCTGTGCTTAGATATGGGATATGTGGAGGCAATGTATAAATCTCTGCCTGGATTTTTTCTTTTATTGATCTCTTCTGTTAGCCATGCATTAACCATAATCAGCACAGTATACCACACAGTATACAGCACAGTATACCACACAGTATACAGCACACAATACCACACAGCATACAGCACCATATACTGCACAGTATACCGCACAGTATACACCACACTATACCACACAGCATACAGCACCATATACTGCACAGTATACCACACAGTATACAGCACAGTATACCACACAGTATACACCACACTATACCACACAGCATCCAGCACCATATACTGCACAGTATACCGCACAGTATACAGCACAATATTCACCACAGTATACCACACAATATAATAGAACAATATACAGCACCATATACCACACAGTCTACACTACAGTATACCACACAGTATACCACACAATATACAGCACAGTATACCACACAATATACAGCACTGTATACCACACAATATACAGCACAGTATACCACACAATATACAGCACAGCATACCACACAATATTCACCACAGTATACCACCCAATGTAATAGAACAATATACAGCACCATATACCACACAGTCTACACTACAGTATACCACACAGTATCCAGTACAATAACAGCACAGTATACCACACAATATTCACCACAGTATACCACACAATATACAGCACAGTATACCACACAATATGCAGTACAACATACAGCACTGTATACTGCACAGTCTACACCACAGTATACCACACAGTATACAGTACAATATACAGCACAGTGTACCACACAGTATACAGTACAATATACAGCACAGTATACCGCACAATATACAGCCCAGTATACCACACAGTATACAGCACAATACACAGCACAATATACTGCACAGTATACAGCACAATATACCACACAGTACACAGCACAGTATACCCCATAGCATACAGCACCATGTACTGCACAGCATACCACACAGCATACCACACATTATACAGTACAATATACAGCACAGTATACCGCACCATATACAACCCTGTATACCACACAGTATACAGTACAACATACAGCACTGTATACCACACAGTCTACACCACAGTATACCATGCAGTATATAGTACAATATACCACACAATATACAGCACAGTATACCACACAATATACAGCCCAGTGTACCACACAGTATTTCCACACAATATACCACACAGTAATCAGCACAATATACAGCACATTATACCGCACAGTATACCACAGTATATAGTACAATATATAGTACAGTATACCGCGCACCATACAGCACAATATGCTGCATAGTTTACAGTACAATATACAACACATTATACCACACAGTATATAGTACAATATACAACACATTATACCACACAGTAAACAGTACAATATACAGCACATTATACCGCACAGTATACCACACAGTAAACAGTACAATATACAACACATTATACCACACAGTAAACAGTACAATATACAGCACATTATACCACACAGTATATAGTACAATATACAGCACATTATACCACACAGTAAACAGTACAATATACAACACATTATACCACACAGTAAACAGTACAATATACAGCACATTATACAGCACAGTAAACAGTACAATATACAGCACATTATACCGCACAGTATACCACACAGTAAACAGTACAATATACAACACATTATACCACACAGCATATAGCACAATATACAACACATTATACCACACAGTAAACAGTACAATATACAACACATTATACCACACAGTAAACAGTACAATATACAGCACATTATACCGCACAGTAAACAGTACAATATACCACACATTATACAGCACAGTATACCACACAGTAAACAGTACAATATACAACACATTATACCACACAGTAAACAGTACAATATACAGCACATTATACCACACAGTAAACAGTACAATATACAACACATTATACCGCACAGTAAACAGTACAATATACAGCACATTATACAGCACAGTAAACAGTACAATATACCACACATTATACAGCACAGTATACCACACTGTAAACAGTACAATATACAACACATTATACCACACAGTAAACAGTACAATATACAGCACAGTATACCACACTGTAAACAGTACAATATACAGCACATTATACCACACAGTAAACAGTACAATATACCACACATTATACAGCACAGTATACCACACAGTAAACAGTACAGTATACAGCACAGTATACCACACAGTAAACAGTACAGTATACAGCACAGTATACCACACAGTCTACAGTACACTATACCACACATTATACAGCACAGTATACCACACAGTATACAGTACAATATACCACACATTATACAGCACAGTATACCACACAGTATACAGTACAATATACCACACATTATACAGCACAGTATATTCTTTCCATCTATCTATCTATCTATCTATCTGTCTATCTGGATAGTAAATATCATAACAGCCTTTGCATTTATAACCTATCGAGACAGTAAGACCGCCCATAAAGGTTACTACCCTCAGCTAATCTGAGCGGACAGCCAGGCTCGTGCTCTCTGACTGAAGCCCTTTAGCTGAGGACTCATGGCGGGTTCGTGCTCACTCTCGTTCTCCCGCAGGCCACCGCCGGCCAATCGCGTGCCTCGAGGGGCGGTCCCACCCTGCGGTTGGCCCCTCCCACTCATGCTCGCAGAACACCCCTCTCTCCTCCACCTCCTCCCCCCGCCCCCTCCCTCGTCTTATCATCGCTTCCTTATCTCCGAGGCTGGCCTGTGAGTGAGTGAGTGAGGAGGACCGGGCTGTGGGACTGTAATGCTGAGCGCAACGTGATTGTAGGGCTGAGTGGCGTTTCGCTCGGAGCTCTGCAGGCATGGCCGCCTGGCCGCCCTGTCTACTCTCTCCCTCCTCCTTCTCCTCCTCCTCCTCCTCCTGCTCTGGAGCTGAGGAGCTCTAACTAAAACCCCTCGTACCACACCAGGCGCGCGGATCACTATTGACAGGATTATAAGGCGTCGAAAGAGGGGGTGGGAGGCTGGAATTATGAAGGTATGTGTCATTGTGACCATGTGATCGGTCATCCGTACGCTTTTGTCCACTTGCTTCTTTCTTGTTTCCCCCTCTCTCAGCTAGGCTAAGCTATGTATGTATCTGTCGCATCCGTCCGTCCGTCCGTCCGCCCGCCCGCGCGCACGTTACAGGTTCCGTTCTCCTCGTGGCTGAGGAACATAATGACACTCGCTCTTGCAGCATTTACGCATCAGCAGTGCGTCTGTGCGCGCTGTTCGTGGCTCCCGTTTGCTTCCAGGTTGTCTCGTGCTGTGAAACGGGCTCGAGCCACAGTGATGGTGGACCTGATCGTTTGTTTTCATGTCGAACACTAAAGCACATGATGTGGGGATGATGTGGCGAGGGGGGCAAAAAGCAGGGTTCAGACAACAATAGCAGCAGGCTGCATGGACAGTGCATGCTGGGACAGTGAGTGCCTTGCCTTTGCCTTGCTTCAGCAGGAAGGACCACTGCATGAGCAGAGTGCTGGTTCAGTAAGATGGGGTGCCACTGAGATTTGGGTGTAAATGTGGACTGCCCAGGACCGAAATACATTCCAGTGCAAGTTAGCACTTCAGTTCTGCAAGCTGCTTCACATCTCTCTCTCTCTCCCTCTCTCTCTCTTCCCCTCTACCTCTCTCTATCTCTGTCCCTGGGCTTTTAATTGAGGGCTGGTCTAATTGGCAGCGTGATCAGATGTAAGCTGCACTGTACATTGTTCTGAGGAGCTCCCCCGAGTCATACTCATGATGTAAGTAATCCTTGTTGCAGTCGTTGACTAGCTGCAAGCATCACCCCCCCACCCTCCTCCTCCTCCTCCTCTGCCCCCCTTCCCTGTGCAGCTCCCCGGTGATACACCTCATTTTTTCATTCATGTGACAGTGTAGTTTTAGTGAGCTCCTGCTGTGAAGCGGAATGGGGGATCGTGAACAGTCAGTGCAGGCAAGGCTGTGGTGGAGGTGAGTGCTCCTGTTTCTGCTGAGGGATGATGACTGTGGATCGGTGGAGAGAGCAAGCGGTGTTTCAGCAGCAGGGTCGGTCATAGCTGTAAGCCTGTGGTCAGCAGTAACTGACCTATAGCTACAGTACACACTCGGGGTGTTTACATGGGACGCAGAGCAGCAGGATGGTGCATCTCTCTGGATCTCACTCTCTCTCTCTCTCTGTCCCTGTGTCTCTCTCTCTCTTTCTCCTTCGATCTCTTTCATCTTCTGCTGATAGACAGTCCAACTTTTTCTTCTGTCGTCTCTCTTCTGTTCTCCTTTCCTATCTTCCCCTCTTTCTTATTTATTTTTGTCTCTTTTTCTTTCTACTTTTCTTTCTATTCTTTTTATCTATTCATCGTTTTTCTGTTCTTTTGCCTTCTTTTTCTTTCCCATCTCTTCTCTTGCTCTTGTATCTTCTCTTCTTTTCTCCTTTCTTCTCTCCTGCATGTCTCATTCAGTCATATCAGCCATAAAGCTCATTCTCTTCTCTTCTCTTCTCTTCTCTTCTCTTCTCTTCTCTTCTCTTCTCTCTTGTCTTTTTGTATCTCCTCTGCTCTCCTCTCCTCTTGCATGCTCCATTCAGTCATAAAGCCCACTAGCATGAAGGTTACACAGCCGAAGGTGCCACTAAGTCAGAGCCAATAGCATCATTATGTAAATAGTCCTCTGCAGGTGCGACTTTGTGGGCCATTCATATGTATGAGCATGTGTGCAGGTACCGTGGAGATGTGTTTCTAGAATACACAGTGTATGTAGTTAAAGCAGCACTCTCCGTCTCGGTGTCCCAAACGCTTCTGTGCTGCATTTTGCACCCAGAGCAACAGCTGAAATCAGATAGCAGAACCGACGTGTGTGTGTGTGTCTGTGTGTGCGCGCTAAACTTGCTCTGGGCTACCGAAACTGATGAGAATGGACAGTTGAAAAGAGGTCAATTAGAGAGCGAATATACTCTAGAGTACAAACTGCTCTCATCTCTGGTGCTGGAGTGTCCAGGGCGAGCGGAGTACAGATTACAGAGTGTTCAGAAGCATTGGAAATATGAAAAGCATTAATAAAGCAATTTTTTGTTCATCCGTTTTTTTCCCCTTCTCATCAGCGGAGGTGCTTTGCTGCTGATGTGGGGAAAAGTGAAAACAGCTTCTGGCGCTCCGGCCCTCGGAATGCTTTAATGGTCCCGCATAGAATGCCAAGCCGCTCTACCTGAACTGCTTCACACACTAGTGAGCCGCACTGCGTTGCTGCAGAGTGTTTTTAAAACGTGTCCTCAAGCGATACGATCATATTGATGAGGGCACTAGCAACTTTCCAGAGAGAGAGAGAGAGAGAGAGAGAGAGAGAGAGAGAGAGAGAGAGAGAGAG
>CM067484.1:3409322-3460156 GCA_034552555.1 Semaprochilodus insignis | reverse complement strand
AGAGAGAGAGAGAGAGAGAGAGAGAGAGAGAGAGAGAGAGAGAGAGAGAGAGAGAGAGAGAGCTTTCTAGTATCCTTTTGCAGGCCTATAATTCTCCTTTACTTCACTGTGTGTGGTATGGCTGGGTTTAAAATGTTTCAGCATATGCAATATTTATCATAGTATTTCATCCTTCTGGGCTTTGGTAAGTGGGGACAGACATGGTGCACCAGCGCTGATACATTTACACAATGACAGCAACTTTGTGTGCAGTGATCCAATTAACTGTCCCCTGCATCCAATTAAGTACAGCCAATTAAGTCAACCAGAAACCAGAATTTTACTCCTTATTGGTCATATTGAGGATGATTGCTTATGCTATTTAATTTAATTGATATCCTGCATCATTTATATGTGTATTGTTGTCTTTGAGGTGTAATTTGAAGGTGTGTTTTATGCCACCTTGCTTGTTTAAGGTGCTAGTAACTTCAGGGTCCTGCAGATGGCGCTGCACGAGGACGATGGGGCTATAAATACCTGCGGGGTGTGAGTGACGGGATCCATAGATTGGGAAGAGGTGCTACAGTGCAGTGAATGTCTCGTTCCATGTATGGAAAATGTCCCCAAAGCAGATGTTAATGATTGGCTAAAAGGAGTGACTGCATTTGGGCGCGCCAAAGACCATAGTGTGAAGGAAGTAGCTGAATCTGCAGGTGTATGGAAGCGTACGGTCATACGGGTCTACCAGCAGTGGCTAAAATCCCAGTCTAAAGGTAATTCTCTTCGGAATTGTGCCAGGGAAGGCATCTACCAAATCTGCAGCAAGAGTGTATGAACATTGATGTGGCCTACATCCAGAAAGTTCATGCCAAATCCAGTCACAACTGTTGTTGGTGCTTGTGGAGGTATTACAAGCTATTAGGTACGTTTCGGTCACAGGAGTCTCAGATAGCTGCCCATGCTGTGGTGTACATATTCAGCGGAAATTGATCTCAGGGCCCCAGAAAAACACTGTCGCCTCTCAGCACTAAGCAAAGAGGCTAAAGACACAAAACATTGGATGGTAAAGTTAATGTGACATTTGCAATTCTGTTGTTTTATATCTAGATTAATTATGGTATTATGGCCATGTTAAATATTACACTGCTCTACAACCACAAGCTTTATTGAACTGCACTGTTATGTACTTTTATTATGTACTCCCGTGCTATTACTTTGTTTGCTCCCGCATCCAGGCTTCAGATCCATCACACATTCCCCTTAACAGCATTTTGCCTAAAGACGCTAAAATACACTTTCACGTTCCCATTTAATCATTTTTATAGCCATCCTTTTTGGTGAAATATAGACCCAGGATAATCTTATTAGATATTTGTTTAGAAATTTCAATCATAGCATCTTAAATCTCCCAGTAAATTATCCCCTGACGTGTGAGCTGTAATCAAAGTCCAGGGTTCTCCTCGTCAATCATCCCCACTAAGTTCATCATTCGTCAGCAGGGCAAAGAGACTTCAGCCCTTTTCACACCTATCTCCACAACCACCACCCTCCCCCCACACAGCCCCCCCAGCCCGGACCCTGCACCACCACCGCCCACACATACTGTCCTGCTATCCTGTCCACCCTCTGGCCTGGTGCCGCCTGGACCCTCTCTTTTCAATTAAAGCCAGGCACAATTGGAGCCCATCTATCGTCTCACCTGAAGGCCCCCGCAGGATTGATCTCCTTTCTGCATTTCATCTCCAGCAGGCCTCCGAGCTCTGAGCTAATGAGGGCTGGAGCAGGAGAGCTATGCCAGAGCAAGATATCGATGCGCCCCTAACAGAGTCTCCAACTCTGGAAATCTATACTGTAGTCTTAAAGTCTTTAGGTGTAAGTTAAAGCTTGTGAAGTAGCCTTTTTCCAGCTTGCATTGTCTGCAGAGATTCAACCTGCATGTTGAACGTTTAGCAAATTAGAAAAGTTGGTAGACACCTGCTCAGCTTAGTGATTGGTGACGAGTGGACCGGTCCCTCTTTTCCACCAACAGAGTCCCAATGCTTGTACTAGAGCTGGTGCTGGTTTCAAGGATCTTTGAGCCCATTAAGAACAGGGCCCCCTTTTACACTGGTTTGAGAGCTGAGCGGTTGCGTATCTGGTTGTGGGTGGTCGTTAGTCTGGAAGCAGCCGTCAGCTGCCATTGTTTTCACTTATTCTCCTGTTTTTTTGGAAAATGGCGGCATCAACCACTTTTGCGGTGACAGCAGCGGCATGCCCTTTTGCCACTTGGGTCACGGGCTCCATGGTGCTCCAGACCAGTGAGTTCATGGGGCTGAAACAGCACCTATTTTGTCAGCTGCAAACCAGTTTTTTGCGGTGGAACAGCCAAGATTTTGGCACCGGCACCATGTTGGTGGAAAAGAGCTAATTAAGTAGCCAGTTAACAGTAAACCGATGACTTCTGGCCAAAGTTTGTTGTGGAAACTGACACTTGTGTTCACTCAACCTCTTGCTCCTCTGAGCCCTTAACTTGAGCTAAGAAACTAATGGAACAGCCCTTAGTGTGGCACTGGGGGGGGGCGGTATTGAAATAGACACATCCCAGAGGTGCTCCGACCCCAGAACACACTTCTCCCGCTCCACAGCCAATTGATATTAGAGGCTTTATACCCCTCTACCCAGTGCTTGAGATTTGACTGGGTTTTTTGACAGTGTTTATCTATGAAAAATGCTAGTAAAGGTGGTAGTAACTTCAGGCTCCTGCAGATGGCGCTGCATGAGGATGATTGGGCTACCTGCAGGGATTCATAGATTGGGAAGAGGTGGTACAGTGCAGTGAATGTCTCGTTCCATGTGTGGAAAATGGCTCCAAAGCAGATGTTAATGATTGGCTAAAAGGAGTGACTGCATTTGGGTGTGCCAAAGACCATAGTGTGAAGGAAGTAGCTGAATCTGCAGGTGTATGGAAGTGTACGGTCATACGGGTCTACCAGCAGTGGCTAAAATCCCAGTCTACAGGAAATTCTCCTCGGAATTGTGCCAGGAAACGCATCCACCAAATCTGGCCCAATTGTGCAATTCTGTGATACAAGAGAGTCTGAACATTGATGTGGCCTACATCCAGAAACTTGTCCAGTCCAGGCCAAATCCAATCACAGCTGTTATTTTGCGGTTGGGGGGGAATTATATGCTATTAGGTGTAGCTGTATGTGCATAAATGAGCACCACTAATTATACCTGTTGTCTGGATACTTTTGGCCACGAAGTGTATGCTCTTGGGAATGGTTGACTTTAAATAACTTTGATGTGCCATCACAGCACATCAAAGTTATTCCGATGACTAGACGTGTCCAAGTGGCTAGACGTGTCCAAGGTTATCTTGTCAAAGCTGTTGTTACCTTGAAAAACAAAACAACAGGTAGGCCTTTGTTGCTGGTCATGGACTTAAGCTTCATTACAAGGATAGTATGGAATTTGTCCAAAATGCCTAGTCAATTATTCCCAAGATCCAAGCAATCTACAAAGAAGCTGCACAGAAGGAAGGTTTCCTATTTCAGGCAGCCGCATGGCAGAATACCTAACTAGCGAGACATGCTGGCAGATTCTTTTACTTAAGCCCCACGGGACGAGTTGTCAAACTTCTCTCCGTAGACCTGTGTGTGTGTGGGAACATTAAAAGAGTCGTCGCCCAGGCGGTGTAGCGGAACTGCGCTGAACAAGCTGGCGGACTAGGAGCAGATGCATATTTAAAGAGAAGTTATATTTTAGTAATGCATTGCACCTGAGAGCAAAATCGCAACACGTCTGCAAGAGAGGAAGAGACTTTCCCAGACGGATGGCGGTTTTTCAGGAACAGCGTGTCTAGCTCTTGGCCGAGTTAAATTCAGGTGCAAATGCAAAGCGACGGAGCAAGTGGACTTTGACACCGTGCCTGAAATGCTCCCACCTTTGTTTGCTTTTGCTTTTGTTTAAGTGAAGCATGTGCTGAGACAGAGCTGGTAGGTTGTTAGAAGGCTGGGCTGTATATTGTCTTTACCGGGACTCAATGCCATGCAACAATACTGACTGTCTGTTTGCTCTCTAGTTTAACAATAGATGTACTGATATGGGAATTGTGGGCCTGATATCTGATGTTTTTCCTTCATTAAAAAGAATAGCTGCACCCAGAAGGACGTGTGGGATTGCAGTGGTATTGGGAAGGAAGATAAAGGTCACCAGGAACAATACATGATGATACATTTAGACTGATATGGGCAATATTTATTGAGCTACACATACAGAAGTAGTGTCTCAGTATGGCGTCGGGTCGCCACATTTGCTAACACAACATGCCAGACATCTCGGCATGAAGTTGTAGAGGTTCCTAATGGTGTCCTGTGATAATCCATCCCATGCAGCTTGAATATTCTCACACAGTCCCTGCAGATTGTGCGGTAGGGGTGGAGGTGGAGTGACACCAGGTCTTCTGGACATGTGGCATGTGACAGCAAACCGTTCATCTCGGTGATGACCACGGTGCCTCCACACCCAGATTCGTCTCCACCATGACAAAAGCGGGACTCGTCACTGAAGATTAAGACTAGATCCACCTGGATCAGCATTACAGAAGAAGATAATGTTTGTTTATAGAGGGTTAGTGAAATGAATAAAATGCAGTTATTTGAGTGCAGTAACCCAGCGTCACCTAAACATTCTGCTCCTCCACAGTACAAGAAATGCAAAAGAAGTCCTCAAATATCAGCCTAAAATATTGGTACATTGTTACATTATGGTTCAAATTTACTGTCACCTCAGAATATCACAGAGGGGACTAATTTTTTTTATGTGGGGAGCTTATAATGAATGTAAAGTTGTTTTTTTTAAAATAAAAATCAGTGAGTGAGTGAGTGAGTGAGTGAGTGAGTGAGTTAGTTGGCTGTAGGTTAAAATAAGACAATAGGGTTTAGGAAGGGCCAAAAAATAATAGGACTCTATGGGAGAAACTAGTGATTTGGCGTGAGCCAAACAGACGAATGCAGGTCAGACCAACATTGAATTTGTGTTCAGGGGTCTGCCCTAAGGTAGTGTGTCTGAAACGGTGTCTCTTGGGCGAGCAGGTGTTCAGTAGATAGGCATGCTCGTTTCCATCCCATTCGTTCTTAATGGGAAAAAATTCAGAATATATTCAGATTAAGGTTTTTTTTTCTGAAAACCGTATATCAGATCAAAAAGCTGTATACAAGCACACCATTTCTGATGAGACCAAACATTCAGAAGTTGGAACGGTGTTGATGTCTTGAAAACTGCAGAACAAGTTAGGGGACAAAAACCGAGTGCATTCCCTGAAGGAAACCCGGAATGGTTGTGCAGTGTAAATGGTTCCGTGGGAGGAACGAGACATAAATAAACAACACATAGGGAAGTTTGGGCCAGTATGGCCATGGATTAGAGTTTGGGGATCTGCCCTGAGGGAGTACATGCAGTTTGGTGGCTGTAGGAAACAGTAGGGTTTGGTAGGGCCAAAAATGAATGGGGCTCTATGGGAGAAACAAGGGATGGGGAAAAAAGAGACAAACAGATGAGTGTGGGCCAAACCAACATTGAATTCATGCTTGGGGGTCTGCCATGAGATGGCGTGTCAGAAACGATATCTCTGGGTCGAGCAGAAGTACAGTAGATGGACATGCAATTTTCCATCCCATTCATTCTTAATGGGGAAAAAATGAGGGAACAATCTATTGCCACATGGAAACTGTACATCCTAACAAACAGTCGTATACATGCACACCATTCCTGACCAGACTGAAGATTTTGGAGTTGAAATGGTGTTGATATCTTAAAAACTGCCGGACTGGTATAACAATAGTGCATTGTGTCGTCGCTCACACGCTATATCGGGTTTGTGAGACGTTCTTTAAGCTTTGAATGCCAGTACTAAGGAAGCATATACCCATTAACCATATTAATGCCAGTTGAAATACCGTCTGATACCATAATACGGTGATGCAATCGAAAAATATGACGGCATTGAACTTTATCAGTACCGCCCTGCTCAAGGTGAACCATTCCGTAACACGGAGTCGATAACCTGTTATTAGTGCTCTCTCTCAGTGGAGGACCAGTCGGAAGTCCCAGAGCTGACGTCTTGGACAGTTCCCCGTACAGGCCGCTCCTACAGGGCCTATCAGCAGACGTTTGAGTACGCTCCACTTAACCTTTGCTCTTTTGGTGCTTTGGTGCCACTGTCGTAATATGTGTGTGCGTCTGCCTGTGTGTGTGTGTGTGTTATGTAACTGCGTCAGCTCAAATGACTACACAGGTGAGTTCGCCCCTCTGTCGGAGTGATTGTATTTGTTTGTTTGTTAGTTTGTTTGTTTGTTGGTTAATCAAACCGGTTCCATATTAGCAGCTTCTTTCAAGTCAAGCTGACAGGAAAGTGGGATGGGTGGGAATGATGTGGGAATGATGATCTAAGGATGATGCAGCGTTGCTGTAAGCATGTCTCGTTAGGCACGACACCAGAGCGAGTGAGTGTGTGTGTGTGTGTTCCAAGTTCCAAAGCAGGCAGACGCTCCATGTTATCTGGCAGCCCACCATCAGTAATTCTTGGCGTTATCCGTTTACTGAGGTGCGTAAATAGGAAACCAGCCCAGACGTTATGGATGAAGCAGGCCTGTGAGGTATCAATAGAACAATTGTTGACACCTGAAATAGGTTCCTGCATTTTTAATGGACGCTGGGAAACCGTGTTTGCAGACTTATGCCCCCCCCCCACCCCCCCACTGTGTTTTGACCATCTGTTTGCTTGTTTTGTTTCAATTTGGAGACTCTTATTGTGTATTTAGCTTGGAGAATGCTGCAGGGACGCAGAACGCTTTGCTGTGTGAGATGCTGGAAATGTGCAAAGGAAGCTGCTTTCTCGCATGAACATCTTATTTATAGAATGAAGAGATCTGCGAAGCGCTACTTAATTCAATATGCGCTCGGCTTTTACATCATTTATTATTATTCCTTCATTCACATTCTAGTCAAGGGCAGCGCACTGTTATTGTGTTTCACGTGTTTCTATGGCAGTGTAAATCTAAAAACTGTGTAAAACACTAACATTTGTACACTCATCGTCAAACGAATAGCTGCACCCAGAAGCTATTTACAGTACACTACTTACAGCACACTAACGCATTACACTTACTGAGTTACTGTACACAACACACTACTTACAGCACACTAACACATTACACTTACTGAGTTACTGTACACCGACACACTACTTACAGTACACTAACGCATTACACTTACTGAGTTACCGTACACCGACACACTACTTACAGTACACCAACGCATTACACTTACTGAGTTACCGTACACCGACACACTACTTACAGTACACCAACGCATTACAGTTACTGAGTTACTGTACACCAACACACTACTTACAGTACACTAACACATTACACTTACTGAGTTACTGTACACAACACACTACTTACAGTACACCAACGCATTACACTTACTGAGTTACTGTACACCAACACACTACTTACAGTACACTAACGCATTACACTTACTGAGTTACTGTACACCAACATACTACTTGCAGTACACCAACGCATTACAGTTACTGAGTTACCGCACACCGACACGCTACTTACAGCACACTAACACATTACACTTACTGAGTTACTGTACACCAACACACTACTTACAGTACACTAAGGCATTACACTTACTGAGCTACCGTACACCAACACACTACTTACAGTACACTAACGCATTACACTTACTGAGTTACTGTACACAACACACTACTTACAGTACACTAACGCATTACACTTACCGAGTTACTATACACCGACACACTACTTACAGTACACTAACGCGTTACTGTACACCAACACACTACTTACAGTACACTAAGGCATTACACTTACTGAGCTACTGTACACCAACACACTACTTACAGTACACTAACGCATTACACTTACTGAGTTACTGTACACAACACACTACTTACAGTACACTAACGCATTACACTTACTGAGTTACTGTACACCAACACACTACTTACAGTACACTAACGCATTACACTTACTGAGTTACTATACACCGACACACTACTTACAGTACACTAACGCGTTACTGTACACCAACGCACTACTTACAGTACACTAACGCATTACACTTACTGAGTTACTGTACACCGACACACTACTTACAGTACACTAACGCATTACACTTACTGAGTTACTGTACACCAACACACTACTTACAGTACACTAACGCATTACACTTACTGAGTTACTGTACACAACACACTACTTACAGTACACTAACGCATTACACTTACTGAGTTACTGTACACCAACACACTACTTACAGTCCACTAACACATTACACTTACTGAGTTATTGTCTAACGTTCATGATATACTGTCATATTGATATTTCGAGTGAGATTTCCGCAGGCCGCCCTCATGATAACAAAGCTGTGACATGTTAAGGGTGTTAGGTGGGTTTACATTACTGTTAAGAAGAAAACATACTATTGCCCATTCTACATGCTCACTACATGTCCTGGTTACATGTTGGTCAAATTTGCATAACTCTGTATGCTCACTGTCATAGGTTCTAGATGCAGACACTAGATATGGGAGTAGATCAGACACAGCAGTGCTGCTGGAGTGTTCAAACACCGCAGTGTCACTGCTGGACTGAGAATAGTCCACCAACCAAAACTATCCAGCCAACAGTGTCCTGTGTGCAGCATCCTGTGACCACTGATGAAGGACTGGAGGATGACCAACACTGCACTGTGCAGCAGCAGATGAGCTGTCGTCTCTGACTGTACATCTACACTCACACCAGTACAACACACACACACCACGTCAGTGTCACTGCAGTGCTGAGAATGATCCAGCACCCACATAATACTTGCTCTGTGGTGGTCCTGTGGGGGTCCTGACCATTGAAGAACAGGGTAACAAAGTACACAGAGAAACAGATGGACTACAGCCTGTAACTGTAGAACTACAAAGTGCTCCTATATGGTCAGCGGAGCTGGACAAAGAGTGAAGAAACAAGGAGTTGTACTTAATGAAGTGACTGGTCTGTGTATATCAGTTTAGTATGACGTCACCAATTTGCAGTAAAATATAATACATAAAAATACAATATGATTTTTGCTGAACTCACAAGATAATGTTCTTTCACATTAAGTGGCTTGATGAAGAGTGACAACATTTTAAGCCTTCAGAGAAGCAAAAGCTGGTTCTTTCTGCTCTTGTTCAGTATTGATCATTGTTGTTAGCGCTCCTGTGAACTGGTCATCCCGCTCTAATGAGGGCAGAATACGATCCAATTACAGAGGATAATTGGAATGTGCTCTGAGCTGTAGCAGGGAGCATTCATATTCATCTGTACATCATTTTGAGGAGAGATGTGAGATGTGTGAGAAATGTCTGATGTGAGAGTCAGGGTCAAGGGCTGGCGTGACGGCCAGTGCGTGAGAGTTGGAAGCCCTGTGAACACAGTCCAATCTTTAATCCATTTATGGAAATATACTGTTTTAATCCACAATCATTTTCTTAATGTACAATAGCAGGTTAGTAAATCTATATATACACTCATCATCAAAAGAATAGTTGCAAGTGTGGGATTGCAGTGCTGTTGGGAGGAAGATAAAGGTTACCAGGAACAATAACTGATGATAAATTTAGACTGATATGGGCAATATTTATTGAGCCACACATACAGAAGTAATGTCTCTCAGTATGGCGTCGGGACGTCATGTTTGTTAATACAGCATGACATTCAGCGAGCAGTGATGTCCTCCATGAGTCATCCTGTTGGTGCCAGCACCATTGGTGTGACACAGGACTACATGGACACAGACTGTCAGAACAACTGCCCTTAACACCACGTCAAGGTTGCTAAAGACTGCAATGGTGTCGTGCCAGACTGTCATGAAGTAACAGAATCTTCAGTGACGAGTCCCACTTTTGTCTTGAAGGAGACGACCAACGAGTCTGTCTGTGGAGGCACTGTGGTCAGCACCAAGATGAACGGTTTGTTGTTATGTGTCACACGTCCAGAAGGCCTGGAGTCACTCCACCTCCACCCCTACTGCACCATCTGCAGGAACTGTGTGAGAATATTCAAGCTGCATGGGATGGATTATCACAGGACACCATTAGGAACCTCTACAACTCCATGCTGAGACGTCTGGCATGTTGCGTTAGCAAACACGGTGGCCCAACGCCATACTGAGAGACACTACTTCTGTATGTGTAGCTCAATAAATATTGATCATATCAGCCTAAATTTATCATCATTTATCGTAGCTATGCTTTAGACGATGAGTGTATTTGTCATTAGTGAACACTTAAACTTTTTGATGCATCGTGTTGTTCTACCTATAAAATTATCTGGGAGCGTTGTAGCATTTTTTTTTTATGTAGCATTTTATATAATTTTTCCAGATAGACAGTAGCAGTTAAAAGTCTAGATACCCCCAACTAAATGGATGTTACTGATCTTAAAGACTCTACGGTCTTACACTTAACAGCTCCAACTGATGAGAGTCTGAACCAGTACATATCCTGATATACCACATATCCTCTTGATGCACCACAGTATGATATTTCTCCATATCTCCACCTCTAATATATATTTAGTGGTGTAAAAACTTTGATCTCTTTTTCTGCACAGTGTAAAAGCTCTAGTTCTCCTTTCAGTTTAGTGAATATTCATGATGGACCGACCAATAGAATTGCTCCAAACCTGCTTAGAAATAAACCTTGTTCTATCAGCCTCCACTGCAGGTTAAGAAAGCTAGTTCATCCTCCTGTAAAGTTCCATTCTGGAGGGTTTTAAGGTGGACTGTATAATTCCATGAGTGCTGTTTTATAGTTTGGTGTCTCACTTTTATTCTACAGTAAAGCATTAAGATAAACATAAGGAGAAACTTCTATGAGTAGCCGTCTCTAAACTTTTGACTGGTACTGTATATACGTGTGTGTCTGTGTTTTTATTTTTCTGTAGTTTGTGCTTTGCTATAAATTTGACCTTGTTAATCTGTGGTGTTTGTTAGGTCTTGGAAAATGAACATTGAAGTAACTGTTGCAGTTTTTATGGCTGTCCTTTTTATCTGAAACACTGCAAGATCATTGAGGAGTGCATCTCACCCTCTCCTTCTGTAATAAATGTACCATTTTTTAGTTCCCAGATGAATCTCTGTTTAACATACGGAGGCATCAGAAGCGGAGAGGAAGCTTAGAGGAAACTGTCAAAATGACGCTGCCTAAATTAGTTGCCCAATAAACTGCCTAATAAAATGGCTTCTGCTTTATTTTCTCCTCCGTTGATCCTGAAATCAATTGTTTTTAGATTAGGTGGACCGGCCGATAGCGGTCATCCAAAATACCCTTTCGGCACGATCAGCCGATAGCCAATAGCGATCGTGGGTGAGGCTGGACTGTTAAGGTCACCGTACCCTGCTTTCACACTTGACGGCCCTGACTGAGTTCATTTCAAGCCGGATGTGATCTGCTGTGGGCTCCTAGTTTCCTAATATGGCTTTAATTTTACCTAGTAAAGTAGTGTGGGGTGGGTGACTCAGTATCTTGTAGTGTAGGGTGGACACTCAGTATCCTGTTGTGTGGGGTGGACGACTCTGTGCCCTGTAGTGTGGGGTAGACGACTCAGTATCTTATAGTGTGGGGTGGTGGCTCAGTATCCTGTAGTGTGGTTTGGACGACTCCGTATCCTGTAGTGTGGGTGAACAACTCGTTATTGTGTAGTGTGGGGTGGATGACTCGGTGTCCTGTAGTTTGGGATGACTCAGTATCTTGTAGTGTGGGGTGGGTGACTCAGTGTCCTGTAGTGTGGGACGAATGACTCGGTATCCTGTAGTGTGGGGTGGACGACTCAGTATACTGTAGTGTGGGGTGGCGATCAGTATACTGTAGTGTGGGGCGGATGACTCGCTATCCTGTAGTGTGGGACGGACGACTCGCTATCCTGTAGTGTGGGACGGATGACTTGCTATCCTGTAGTGTGGGATGGGTGACTCGCTATCCTGTAGTGTGGGGTGGCGATCAGTATACTGTAGTGTGGGGCGGATGACTCGCTATACTGTAGTGTGGGGCGGATGACTCGCTATCCTGTAGTGTGGGACGGACAACTCGCTATCCTGTAGTGTGGGGTGGCGATCGGTATACTGTAGTGTGGGCCGGATGACTCGCTATCCTGTAGTGTGGGGTGGCGATCGGTATACTGTAGTGTGGGACGGATGACTCGCTATCCTGTAGTGTGGGGTGGCGATCGGTATACTGTAGTGTGGGTCGGACGACTCAGAAAACTGGAGTGTGGGGTGGGTGACTTGGTGTCCCACCCACCAAGTTTCATTCTTGTCGGTTGATTCCCTCTGGGTGCAGCTATTTGTGCAAGTATTGTGTTTATATTTAATAGTTATATCTGAATTGCCTCCAGTATATGCACAACCCTGAAAGACATGACCTCCTTTTTCTCCTCTCCCGTCCCTCAGCGCTGGCACCATGTCTAAGGCCACGGTGAAGAAGCTACACTGGCGCTCCAAAGTGCAAGAGAGTTTCGTCCCTCTGGGAGGAGCCTCAGGAGAGCTGGGTGTGGCCATAGGTGGTGGAGCTGACTACGGCGAGTTTCCATTCGTCACAGCAGCCCCAGGGGGTGGAGCCACAGTGGGTGACATCATCCTGGAGATCGGCGGCACGCCTGTCCTCGGGATGACCCTGGGAGATGTCAGAGGGGTTCTGAACTCGTGTCCCCACCCCATCCGCATCAAAACAGTCTCACCAGGTACCGACACCTTACTGGGAATTGAGTTTGCTGATTCAGGTGCTGTACTGCTGAGTAGTTTGTGTGCAAGTTTGTCTGCTGATTCTCCCGCTGTGCAGAGAGGCCACTGCCCAAATGGACTTAGCATAAGGCACAGTTAAAGACGCTTTCTTTTTTTTTTTCTTTCGTTTAAATCAAAATAAATAATTAAAATAGATAATGAAGCGGTGGTGAAGTCGGTACTCAGTTTTGCCTGTTTATGGAGTAAGGTTTTATTGCCTGGGGTTTGTGGAATCAGCATTTTGTAGTGTCAGGTGGACGACTCAGCATCCTGTAGTGTGGGGTGGACGATCCAGGGTCCTGTAGTGTTGGATGGACGACTTGGCGCCCTGTAGTGTGGGGTGGATGACTTGGTGTCCTGTAGTGTGGGCTGGACAACTTGGTGTCCTGTAGTGTGGGGTGGATGACTCGGTGTCCTGTAGTGTTGGATGGACGACTCCGCACCTTGTAGTGTGGGGCGGACGGCTCAGTGTGCTGTAGTGTGGGGTGGACGACTCAGTGTCCTGTAGTGTTGGATGGATGACTTGGCGCCCTGTAGTGTGGGGTGGACGACTCGGTGTCCTGTAGTGTTGGATGGACGACTCCACGCCCTGTAGTGTGGGGTTGAACGACTCGGCGCCCTGTAGTGTGGGGTGGATGACTCGGTGTCCTGTAGTGTTGGATGGACGACTCGGTGTCCTTTAGTGTTGGATGGACGACTCGGCGTCCTGCGGTGTGGGGTGGATGACTCAGTGTCCCGTAGTGTGGGGCGGACGACTCAGCGTCCTGTAGTGTGGGGCGGACGACTCAGTGTCCTGTAGTGTGGGGTGGACGACTCAGTGTCCTTTAGTGTTGGATGGACGACTCGGCGTCCTGCAGTGTGGGGTGGATGACTCAGTGTCCTGTAGTGTTGGATGGACGACTCGGTGTCCTTTAGTGTTGGATGGACGACTCGGCGTCCTGCGGTGTGGGGTGGATGACTCAGTGTCCCGTAGTGTGGGGCGGACGACTCAGTGTCCTGTAGTGTGGGGTGGACGACTCAGTGTCCTTTAGTGTTGGATGGACGACTCGGCGTCCTGCAGTGTGGGGTGGATGACTCAGTGTCCTGTAGTGTTGGATGGATGACTCAGTGTCCTGTAGTGTGGGGTAGATGAAAGGTTTCATTGTATGGGGGTGGGCGGGCGTGGAATTTAAATCAATAAATTGAGTTCATGGAATTTGAAGATGGGGTGGAAATGATCTTAAACTACAGATTAATCAAAAATATCACTTAAAATACGCTGTTTTCACTTTACAGCATCAATAGAGGATTAGCCAAGACATGTACGAAGGTGTGTTGAATAGATAAGAAGGGTTCGAGGCCATCTTGGTCCTTAAATTGTGTCTGTACCATTCTCCATTTCTGTAGATAGCGGTATGTCATACAGTGTCAGAAACCACCTAAACAAGCCTGTTTGAGATTCCTCACAACTCACCAGCTTCTGAAGCATGTGTGTGATCATGTAGGCATGCAGTTGCACAATGCTAATTAGTGGTTATAATGGAAATGCACTATGAGATTAGTTTCATGTAGGTATCACCATTGCTAAAAAGTGGACTCACTGACTTGTGATGTAAGCTCGCCGGACCAAATGAGTCACCTCTGACTGAATCCTACATGATAGTGTCCACAAGCACGAATAACAGCTGTGATGGACAAGCTTCTGGATGTAGGGTACATCGATGTTCAGCCACTCTTGCATCAAAGAATTCCACAGTTGGGCCAGATTTGGTGGATGCCTTCCCTGGCACAATTCCAAGGAGAATTCCCTGTAGACTGGGATTGCTGCCACTGCTGGTAGACCCGTATGACCGTACGCTTCCATACACCTGCAAATTCAGCTGCTTCCTGTATTATATTAGTTGTCCAGTTATTGGTTTGGCTCATAAACACCTCATTTAAAGTCAGGTGTGCTGATCATGGAATTTAATAAATCCATGCAATGGCTGTGAGTGTTGAGGAGAAATGAAAATGAAAATTGTCCAGGTGAAAATGAGCAATTTGGCTGGATCTGGCACAATTACATCATGAAATAATTCACTCACTGATTCAACTTCTAAGCCACTTACCCTTCTGGGACTGACGGCCTGTCCAGGGTGTTTCCTGACTGATATTCCTGATATTAATATTCTATATTATTCCTGTATATACAATGCTGTATGAATCTCAGGCATCTATGCAAATGGCTTAAAATCTTTTATCTTGGCTGTGTGCTTAAAGCACATTAATAATTATTGAAATGAGTGCAAACATTCATTCATCCATTCATTCATTCATTCACCATCTACACTGCTTATTCTTCTGGGTCTCAGGAGGTGTTGGAGCCTATCCCGGCATTTATTGGTTGGCAGTCAGGAAACACCTTGGCCAGGCCATTTACACTCTGCGATGGACTGACGGCCTGTCCAGGGTGTTTCCTGACTGAAAGGTTTAAAAGATTTTAAGCGATTTGCATAGATGCCTGAGATTAATACAGCATTGTATATACAGGAATAATATGGAATACTGAAATCAGCCCACAGACTGCATATCGATGTATAATTAGTTATAAGCTTCCTTTACTAGCTAAATAAACCTGCCAGCTCCAGTGCAAAACCAAAGAAACTTTGGACAGCATACATGTCTTGGTTGATTGACTGCATTTGGGATAAAAGAGGGGATTTCAGTTCATTAAAGCTCCACCCCTTTTAATTGCATTCAACTCAGCACTGCCTTAATAAGTACACACGAGCAGTCTAGGCTTCTCCAGTGTGGCATGTGTAGCTCAGCTCTGCATCCTCCTCCTCCTCCTCCTCCTCCTCCTCCTTTTTCTGCCTCCTTGCTTGGCTGCGGTTAAGTGGATGTGATGGGCGCACTCCATTACTTAACCTTTCTGGAGCTCCCTGCTCACGTCCGGCAGGATTGATCGCCATCAGCACAGGAGAGGAGCCCCCTGTACAGCCTGCTCGAACGGGACAGCCCATCCGCTCGTATGCTCTGGGACCAGCGCACGGTGGCCATCAATATACAGGAACCTACCGTCATTCGAGGTCATAAAGCACTTGGAAAAAATGAATAGATGAGAGAGTAATACTCCTTTGTCCCGCTATTCACACGAGTCCTTGAGGCCTTTTTCTGGCTCCTTTATTGGCTTTTGTTGTGGAGGGGGAGCAGGTATTGAGGGAATTTGTGGAGCGGGAGCAGGTATTGAGGGGATTTGTGGAGGGGGAGCAGGTATTGAGGGCACTTTGAAAGCGGAGGAAATCGATGGAGGGAGACGCTGGAGTTTTCCTCTCGCTGGGTGGTTGAGTCAAACAGAGCTGTTGTCCGCTCTGTGCTTTGTTCACACCACGCGCCGTTACGCTGTGTCGTTGGGCTTTTGCGGCAGGCTGTGTGGCAGACCGTGTGAGCTTTTCCGACAGCTTCTCGCTCTGTCCCTGTTAGGGATGGGACTGTTGAACTGTTAATTTGAAAGACTGGGTGACTGCCATTGATGACTTATGCTGAAGGGAAAGTGTCAATGCTACTTCCCCATACATCTGAGTCTTGAGGAATGATGGAAGCTTAGCTGCAAAGGTTTCTCGTCACATTCCAGCAGAAGTTTGGGTTTTGTTGAAGTGGAAATAAATTGAAACATCCTCGATACAGAGCACACCTCTGCACATTTAAGACATATTTACGGCTTATTTGCTGAATATAACAGAGTCGGGGGGAAAAATACACTTATCATCCAAAACATAGTTGCACAAATAGCTGCACCTAGAAGGAATCAGCCGACAGGAATGGAACTTTGTGGGTAGGTTTGACATCATGAGACATGATGTAAGCAAGGATGGGCCTTATTGCTGTGCCTGACTGACCCAACACCCACAATTGCGGACATGCAGCGAGCAGTGATGCCCTCCATGAGTCATCCTGTTAGTGCCAGCACCATTGGCAGACGGCTGCACAAAGCAGGACTACATGCACACAGACCGTTACGACAACTGTCCTTAACACCACGTCAACGTGACCAAAGACTGCAATGGTGTCGTGCCAGACTGTCATGGAGTGACTCAGAATGGCAGCGGGTCATCTTCAGTGACGAGTCCTGCTTTTGTCTTGGTGGAGATGACCAACGGATCTGTGTGTGGAGGCACCGTGGTGAGCTCCAAGATGAACGGATTGCTGTCACACGTCACACGTCCAGAAGGCCTGGTGTCACTCCACCTCCACCCCTACCGCACCATCTTCAGGATCTGTGAGAATATTCAAGCTGCATGGGATGGATTATCACAGGACACCATTAGGAACCTCTACAACTCCATGCTAAGACATCTGGCATGTTGCGCTAGCCATACTGAGAGACACTACTTCTGTATGTGTAGCTCAATAAATATTGTCCATATCAGTCTAAATGTATCATCATTTATTGTTCCTGGTAACCTTTATCTTCCTTCCCAATAGCACTGCAATCCCACACCTCCTTCTGGGTGTGACTGTTCTTTGGACAATGTAGTAAATGAAGTGGAAATTGAATAATGTGGCTGTGCAAGTTATGACACGTTTAATGTTGTTCTAGTATGTTAAACTTGACAAATAAATAGAAATTGTGTGCTAATATTTGCAGATGTGTATTATTTGTGTTTATTAAATAAAATATAAATTAAATAAAAATATTTATTATTTAGCACATATTTAAGAGTTACTTATTTTCATATATTTTTAAATATTTGTTAATGTACATACCAAAAGTATAAATGAGATAGCAGTATGTAAACTGATTATGAAGTGGTGTTACTTCAGGGGATGGTTTGGGAATGCCCACACCTGTATAAGTTGTGAGGGATTAGCTTGTGAGTGAGGCTGAACACCGCAACACCAAACACAGTTCCTCACCTGGGCTTGTGAGGTTGCTAACTGGACCAGTGGTATCAAGCTGATGGTAGGGGGTTCTTGTGTAGCGCAAACCCCATGATGCCATGGACCCCAGTTGTCAACAAGGCACGATGCAGGCTGGTGGTAGTTCCATGCTGGTGTGGGGTGTGTTCTCATGACATGGGTTGGGTCAGCTGGTCTGCCTAAATATGTCATTGACTGGTGCCTGCTACATTTCACGGCTCGGTGACCATATTGCACCGGGCCATTGCGCCCAAATTGTCCAGAATTGGTTCGAGGAGCATTATGGACAGTTGCGAGTGGTGTGGGGGGCATGTAGACCCGACATGAGCCTAACCAAGGCATTCCACTATCATGCCTCTTTCGAACTCACACCATTTACATCAGCTCTTCATGAGCACACTGACCAGTGTTCAGCCTCACTCACAAGATAACACATCTCAACCTATACCGTTGTGCGCCTGCTGAGGTAATCAAATTACATACTGCTGTCCCGTGATTTTGGTATGTCAGTGTATTATAGAAATTGTGCTTTAAGAGATTGTGTTTATGTTGGCTGCTAGTTCAATAATGCACCAGCGTATAAAACCCTACTACAAATGCAACAATTCGTCATGGTGGAGATGTAAAAGCATGCTCGTTTTGATTGCATGTATCATAATAGGGACTTTTCGTAATGTCTCATTGTTAGTCTCTGCTTATGGAGTGAAGTATAGCATGCATGTGTACAATGGTGCCTTGTTTGCATTAGAAATGTGCTTGAATGCCACCGGGGAATTACACTGACCTTTGCAAAGATGCAAATGAAGGCTATATTGACTCTGTTTGCTGCACATGGTAGTTAAACATTAGCTGTGGAGTAGTTTTGAGGTGAGATATGGAGTGTGCAAAATTGCCCCTGTTCGAGTGTAATTTGTTGATTACAGTGGTTACTCTATAACTCTTTCAGGCTCCACTCTCTGTAAAGACCTGAGGTTATATTTAAGCAAGTGCTTCACACCTGGATCCATGGACAGCCAACTCCAGCAGGTCATTCGAGAGAACCTTTACCTGCGCGCAGTGCCCTGTGAGTGAGACGCACGTGCACACACACACACACACACACACACACACACACACACACACACATATGCACAAACACACACAAAAACACACACACACACACACACACTCAAAAACACACACACACACACGCACAAACACACACAAAAACAAACACACACACACACATGCACAAACACACACACTCAAAAACACACACACACACACGCACAAACACACACAAAAACAAACACACACACACATAAAAACATGCAAAAACACACACAAAACACACACACAAATACACACAAAACACACTCACACAAAACATACATAAACACACACACGCAAAAACATACACGCAACATGCAAAAAACACAAAGATGCAAAAAACACACACACACAAACATACACACACAACACGCAAAAACACACAGAGAAAAAAAACACACACGTGCAAAAACACACACACAGAAAAAAAACACACAAAAACACACACAACACGCAGAAACACACACAGACAAAAAACACCCACCCACANCACAAACATACACACACAACACGCAAAAACACACAGAGAAAAAAAACACACACGTGCAAAAACACACACACAGAAAAAAAACACACAAAAACACACACAACACGCAGAAACACACACAGACAAAAAACACCCACCCACACACACACAAAAGCACACATACCCACAAGGGCTGTCATGATTAATTGACTAAACTTGATTATTCAGTTAAAAAACTGAAGTGATTAAAATTAACCTTAATGCAATATTGATTAATTTACAGGATGATGATGATGCATGTTTTAAGTTGTTCTACTGATTACTCTTATAGCAAGAACAAATATAAGATTTTAGTAAGAAAGATTTTTTTTGTCGTTTGTGTTGCATGTTGTTGTTTTTTGGCGGGGGGTGAGGGGTATTTGTGATTTTAATGGGTCAGTAAACTCAGTGGAATGTTTGAATGAATGTTTGATGTATAATCGGTTGTAGTCCATTTTTATAGTTTAACCTGATTAATGATTGATAATAATGAAATAATTGGTGCAGTGAGTTAACCTGTCAGCCCTGTGGTAATGGGTCCTAGAGGTCCAAACTGATGTGGGCGACTTACATATGCCATAGTAAGTGTGAAAAACCAGTAAGGTAGGGACACGGCTACAAACAAGTATAACCAGTTCTTTAAAAACCATCCACAGTTCAGTAGTCACACATATGAATGACATGTAAAAAATTGTTGGTGTGATGTGGGTAGGTGGGATGTGAGTAGGTGGCATGTATGTTGGTGGGATGTGGGTAGGTGGGGTGTATATAAGAGGGATATATGTAGGAGGGATGTGGGTACGAGGAATGTGAGTAGGTGGGATGTGAGTAAGTGGGATGTGAGTAAGTGGGATGCGAATAGGTTACTGATTTATATCTCAGCTGTTGCATTAGACTACATTGCCCCGGGTAGATTACTCAGTAGTGACAGCTCTAATACACATACACTCATCCAAACATACATGTTCACACTTCATTGTCAAGCAGCATATGCATTCACACTTACTTCTCACACATTTCTCTCATACGGGTAGGTGGGATATTTGTAGGTGAGATTTGGGTAGGAGAGTTATATGTAGGAGGGATGTGGGTAGGTGGGATGTATTTAAGAGGGATATATGTAGGAGTGATATGGGTAGGTGGGATGTGGGTAGATGGGATATTTGTAGGTGGGATGTATGTAAAAGGTATATATGTAGGAGGGAAGTGGGTAAGTGGGATGTGGGTAGGGTAGATTAACAAATCCTGTTATTTGAGGCCCTTAGGTTTGATTCATATCTCAGCTAGTGCATTAGACTACATTGCCCTGGGTAGATTACTCAGTAGTGACAGCTCTAATACACACACACACACCCAGACACACACGTTCACACTTCATGGTCAAGCCGCATATGCATTCACACTTATGTCTCGCACTTCTTCTCCCATGCGGGTAAGTGGGTATGTCTGTGAGTAAGTGGGATGGATGTATGTGGAATGTGTGTGTGTATGTATGTAGGTAGGTAGAATGTGGGTAGGTGTGACGTATGTGTGTGGGCAGGTGGGATATGGATAGGTGTGATGTGATTAGAGTAGATTAAAATCCCTGTTATTTGAGCCCCCTTGGTCTGATTCATATCTTAGCCAGTGAATTGGATTACATTGCCCCTGGCTAGATTTCTCGATTACTAATACAGTCAATAGTGACAGCTCTAATATACACACGCGCCCCCAAACATATACGCTCACACTTCATTCTTAGACATACACATTCACACTTTTGTCTAACACTTTCTCTCTCTCTCTCTCTCTCTCTCTCTGCCTCTCTGTCTCTCTCTCGCACGTAATCATGCGTGAACCACAGGCAGTCGTTCTTTTCATTTCTTGAAAGCAGACTTGAATCATCAAAGTCTCCATGCTTTCTTACGATGTGAATCCTGTAAACATGAAGCCTTTATAGTTTTAAATCCTCCAATGTCGCACAGAGGCAAAAGTTCAGCGCATCTCTGGCAAGGCGTTGAACATAAGCCATCGCCATGGAAACTGTCAGTAAACGTCACCCGAGGGTTCTCACGTGCACCCGTGCTTTGCCTTCACAACACGACCAGCTTGTTTTCATTATCAATCCGCATCACCAGCCGTGAGCTGCCAGCGCTGCATGTTAATACGGGCAGTGAACTCACCAGTGTTAAAATCAGGAATTCACTGAATGCAGTTTAGCATGGAGCGGTGCATAAATGGAGCTGTATAGGAGTTAATTTAGCACTGCTGATTTTGCTGTGAATTAATGTGAAGCTTATTATGGATTCGGTTGCTTATATAGGCTCCTTCTGCAGTGCATCAAATTACATCACACCCCCTCCCCCCTGCGCACTATGGCACAACCCGGGATTTTACCTCAGATCACCTTGGATTGATTATGTTACTACATCAGAAATTGGGCTTTTGCTTATGTCAGCTGTAATTCACTAAAGCAGAAACAGAAGAAACCAGCTTTTTGAACTCTGAAGCAGTTTACTGCTTTAATGGCAGTACAGAGATGACAGGCTGTATATTGGAGTTCTCAGCATGTAAGACTCCATACTGCCATACAAACATTCTGGGGCATTCAGTACCCAGTCTCATATAGTCTGCCTCAGTATCCGTGAGGCTATAGGCTGGTGCTCGTCTAATGACTTTGTATTACACTCATCGTCAATACAATAGTTGCATAAATAGTTGCAGCCTGAAGGAATCAGCCGATAGGAATGAAACTTGGTGGGTAGGTTTGATTTCGTGAGACACACGAATGATTCAAGTTTCACGCTCAGCCGGCAGTGTGATGTTAGCAGGGATGCGCCTTATTGCTGTACCCGACTGACCCAACAGCCACAGTTGTGGGTATTGAGCAAGCAGTGATGCCCTCCATGAGTCATCTTGTTAGTGCCAGCACCATTGGCAGGCGGATGCACAACGCAGGAATACATGTACGCAGACCGTTACGACGACTGCCCTTAACAAAGACTGCAATGGTGTCGTGCCAGACTGTCATGGAGTGACACAGAATGGCAGAGCATAATCTTCAGTGACGAGTCCCGTCTTTGTCTTGGTGGAGCCGACCAACTAATCTGTGGGTGGAGGCACCGTGGTCAGCGCCAAGATGAACGGTTTGCTGTCACACATCACACGTCCAGAAGGCCTGTTGTCACTCCACCTCCACCCCTACCGCACCATCTGCAGGAACTGTGTGAGAATGTTCAAGCTGCATGGGATGGATTATCACAGGACTCCATTAGGAACCTCTACAGTTCCATGCCGAGACGTCTGGCATGTTGCGTTAGCTAACGTGGCGGCCCAATGCCATACTGAGAGACACTACTTCTGTATGTGTAGCTTAATAAATATTGATCATATCAGTCTAAATGTATCATCATTTATTGTTACTGGTAATCTTTATCTTCCTTCCCAATAGCACAGCAATCCCACTCTTCCTTCTGGGTGGAACTGTTCTTTTGATGATGAGTGTAGTATGTCTCAGCATCTGTTCTGTCTGATTGTGGAATGGTGTGCTTGTATACAGATTTTTGATCCGATTTACAGTTTTTGGAGAAACTTTGTTAAACTGGGAATTTTTTCCCCATTAGGTAAGAATGGGGTGGAAAAGAGCACACCCATTTACTATACTTTTGCTCGCCTGACAGACACCGTTTTGCATACACTATCTCAGGGCAGAATTCGATGTTGGTCTAACCTGCACTCGTCTGTTTGTGTTTTTTTTTCCCCCACTCGTTTCTCCCATAGAGTCACATTCATTTTCACCCCCGTTTAAACCCTATTGTGTGCTTCAACCTACAGCCACCAAACAGCATGTACTCACTCAGGGCAGATCCCCAAATCCTATGTCACAGACATACTGACCTGCAGTCCTCTGTGTGTTGTTTATTCATCCCTCGTTCTTCCCATAGCAACACCTTAGCAACCGGCTAAAATGAAAACTCTGTTTCTGAATTTCCTCAGTTTGAGACAGTAGTATGCATAGCTGTTTGTATGGTGTTGTTTTTGCCAGTTCGTTTTGACTTCATGCCGAGGTTCTTGTTCAGCAGCACGTTGGGGCGTGTGCTTTTCAGTGTGATGAACAGTAAAGACATCCTTTTGCATCTGCACCACCCATGCCAATAATTCCAGACAGCACTGCACGTGAAGCTCAGCGTCGCTTTGACGTGTTATTTACTCTCCATTTGCTCAGTGTTAGATTATGTCAGACGAAGCCGTGGAGAGCTGTGCTTTAGTAACGCTGGTTCCTCTGAGCCTCGGCATCAGGTAGAATAATCTGCTTAAATGAAATCCGGTCTGGCCGCGCAAACTTTCATTTGTGAATCAGACCTGTGGCACAGCCCTGTAATCTCATCCCTGCCAGATTAAATCACAGGCTGACTGAACATCTGAAGCTTGTGACATAATCAGTGCTGGGTTTGGTATGTTCTGCAATTACCATCGCCAACCAAACGAGGAAGTTTCCTCTTTACACGGTCGTTCTATTTTTGGCCACATGCAGCATTCATTGTTGGAATCGATTGTTAGAAGAAATGTAGACTTTTTACACATGATGTAGTCATAGCTTGTAATATGGTAATCACCTTGTACAAGAAATCATTGTTGCTTAGTGTAATAAATAGAAACTAGAAAATGCATTTCCTGAAGAAATCATTGTGCAGCTTAAGCTTGCAGCTGGTTGCTAAGGTGTTGTTAAGAATGAATGGGATTTTATGGATGGAGCGAGGGATGAATAAGCGACAAACAGAGGAGTGCAAGTCAGTATGACTGGGGATTAGAGTTTAGGGATCTGCCCTAAATGAGTAACATGCAGTTTGGTGCCTGTAGGTTAAAGGAAACAGTAGGGTTTGAATGAGGTGATAATGAATGGGACTCTATGGGAGGAAAAAAAAGACAAACAGACGAGTGCGGGTCAGACCAACTTGAATTTGTGCTCGGGGGTCTGCTCCTGATGTGTATGTGAAACAATGTCTGTCGGTCGAGCAGAAAAATCTGTTTTTTGTAAGAAAACCGTAAATCGGATCCAACAGCTGAATACAAGCACGGCATTCCTGATCAGACTGAACAGTCCAAAGGTGGGATGGTGTTGATATCTTGAAGACTAGGGGACTATTTAGCGGATAAATGTGTAGTAAGAAAAAGAAGAAGAAGGAGGAGGAGAAGAAGAAGACGAAGACTGAAGAAGAGGAAGACAACGAAGACGAAGAAGCAGAAGACATAATAGAAGACATAATAATAGTGTTTCGTATACGTTGTTAGGGATGGGCTTTACACAGACAAGATACAGATATATCGAGGTTATATTATCATTAATATCACCTTTATTAGAGAAATTAAAATGTATTTTCCATTATAGATCAGGCTTGTTCAATACAAAAGCTTACTACAACTCTTCTTCCTGAAATTGTTACAAATGTATACACCGCATTTTGGAATAAAACTAGTTATTAAGTTACATTTTAAATTTTGAACATGTGTACAATAATAGACAGCATATTATATAATATGCTGTCTATTATTGTACACATGTTCAAAATTTAAAATGTAACTTAATAACTACTTTTATTCCAAAATGCGGTGTATACATTTGTAACAATTTCATTACTGTACACATGGTCAAAATTTCAAATGTACGTATATATGTATGTGTATTTTGTGAACATAAATGGCAAGGATTTTGATTTTGTAACGTGCATGTGTACAGTTCTACATTCATCAGAGAGTTAGTTATAAAATACTTTGTAGGTACAGGATGTACAAGAGAATTCTCTTGGCGCTAGTGCCCATATAAAACTTAACCAGGTTAAATAAATTAAGTTACACAACACGTTTGTCATTAACTACACAAATTACATAATACAGATGTACAGTGGGTGTTATGTAGAGTTGCCTTATTAATACTGAAGACAGAAGTTTGAATACCCCCGTTAAATAACATGTTTGTTGATTTTCTAAGTTAAAACAAGTTAAAACAAGTTAAAACATCCTTTACAGAGAACACATTCACAACACAACACTGAATTTCTGTTGATTTGCTACATTTACCATATTGGAAAAAAATAAAACATGAAATATGCACAGAAAATGTTTGTTTTTATTTTGCATTCAGCTGTATAAGGCCAAAATAAAGCTGTCTAAAGAAATTTCAATAAAATAGCAAAAACAGTACCAGTCAAAAGTTTAGACACGGCTACCCATAGAAGGTTCTCCTTCTGTTTATCTTAAAGCTTTAATGTAGAATAAAAGTGAAGACATCAAACTATAAAATAGCACTCATGGAATTATACAGTCCACCTTAAAGACCTCCAAAATAGAACTTTACAGGAGGATGAACCAGCTTTCTTAACCTGCAGTGGAGGCTGATAGAACAAGGTTTATTTCTAAGCAGGTTTGGAGCAATTCTATTGGTCTGTCCATCATGAATATTCACTAAACTGAAAGGAGAACTAGAGCTTTTACGCTGTGCAGAAAAAGAGATCAAAGTTTTTACACCACTAAATATATATTAGAGGTGGAGATATGGAGAAATATCATACTGTGCTACATCAAGAGTATATGTGGTATGTCAGGATATGTACTGTTTCAGACTCTCATCAGTTGGAGCTGTTACGTGTAAGACTGTAAGAGTCTTTAAGATCACCAACATCATCCATTTAGTTGGGTGTGTCCAAACTTTTGACTGGTAGTGTATATAGAATGCCTAACGCACAACATACAAATATACAATTAACATGAGACTTGCAGTTGGTGTTGGGGACAGCTACCTTATTAATATTCAAGTGTACACTTACACATCATACATCATATACAGTTTAAGATGAGATTATATGATGTGCAGTTACTTTATAAGTGCACTGATATGATTTGACATATTCCTGTTTTATGGTTTTGTCTCTGTGCATGACCCAGGTACCACCAGGCAGCCGCGGGACGGCGAGATTTCGGGGGTGGACTACAACTTTGTCTCCATCGAGGAGTTCTTCTCGCTGGAGGAATCGGGGGCTCTCCTGGAGAGTGGCAAGTTCAAAGGTCGTTATTAGCATGAGTCTGTAGCACTGTGATAGCATAATAAACCTCTGTTCCATATGCAGAATACAAGCATCCCTGCTTCCTGTTTCCTGTTTCGAGTAGACTTGTTGGACCCTGATTTGTAAGTGGTGGGCTGAGTGACTCAGATGGGGAGATTTGCAGTTGTTTGATGGTAAACAGGTTCTTGTTTAAGCACACTTAAGTAACTGAAGTGCTATTTTTGCTCTGTTGTTGTAAGGCAGACTCTAAACCAGGCTCTTGTGTTTTCTTCGGTGCAGTCTGATATTTGCGATGCTCAGTGTTATTTGCAGATCCGCGTGTGTGCCTTTGCGCCGTGAGAGTCAGGGTTTCCTGCCAACGCTCTGAACATGCTAGCCGACCGCGAGCTCCAAAAACGCCAGGCGCATCATGCTGCAAGTGCTGTGTTAGCATAGAGTACATTCCAACATTATCAGCTAAAACAGCTCAAATGGGCTCAGACTACAGCAGACTTCAGCCTCAAATAAACCTAGGTTGAATGTATATGTGTATGTGTCTTTTATGCTGTTTTAAAATTAATAATGACCAACAGAAATTCTGCAAAATTAACAATGTAAAATATTAACATTTAATGAAAATTTAATTTTAATAATGCAAGAATGGTTTGCATTATCCCATAGAGTTACTATTTCAGACAAACATATATATATATATATTTCGTTATTTTTGTCTTTTTTTTTCTTTTTTGCAATAATACACATGGGCAAGGATAGACATCCAAGCTAATGAATCTTGTAAGCCAGAGATATATGTGTATGTGTGTGTACATATATACACATGTTGTCATATTGTATAATTTACAGACATATTCAGAATTCAGAATCAGGTTTATTGGCCAAGTATGTTGACACACACAAGGAATTTGTTTTCGGCAGTTTGTGTCTCTCTAGTACGTTACCAGTATACACATAACTAACTGGCAGTACACAATGTACACAATGAATCCACATATACACAATAAATACAGACACTGTAGGAGTCACAGACTCCCCTGACCTGGTCCAGTGCACATGGCTCTGTTTCTTCCTTGCGGTTCACGGCTGCTTGTCTTTCCGATTTGTGGTTATGGATATACCTCCAACATTGCCAGCCTATGTTTTGAACCCTGCCGATCTGGATTTTGAGCATTGGACTGCTCCAAATAAACCCTCTTCATATTTGCAACCAACCTACAGTCCTTCAGTGTTACACATATCGTCACTGTCCAATAAAAACTGGACATTTGATTTTTGTTGGACATTTGATTTTTGTTGATTTTTACTTTTAAACTTCATGATGAATGGACCAACAGAAATAGGCCAAAATCGCTTAGAATAAAGTCTGGTTCCATTGACTTACATTGAACATTAAAGTTAAATTAGACTTTTGCCCTCTCCTGTAAAGTTCCCATTTTGGAGATACTTGTTTTTCGTTGGACAGCATCATTTTCATTGGAGGACCCCCGGTCAAAAGATGCATTTGTTGAACTCATCCTCTGCACTTAACTCAGAATCACCTTTTATTTACTGAATTTAACATATCTGAATGAAGTATTTGGGGTTTGGCCAACAACTGCAGACTGTAATTGTAAGGAAATATTTAGTAAACAAGAGTCAAATGGACAGCATGTAAAATGTGGCCTGGGGCACAACCCCCTCAAAGGAAAGGGACCACCATCGGACCACCGCTGAGTAGGTATTATTTGGGTAGTGGGCCATTCTCAGCACAGCAGTTGCACTGACATGTTACTGGTATGTTTGTGCAAGTTCTGTTGATATGAGACTATTTAACATAACATTGTTAATGGGCTTTATACATACCATAGAGTCACTGCTGGGATGACTATGACCCACCAACCAAAAATATCCAGTCAACAGCAATCCTCTGAAAAGAGACTGGCCACTGGTGAAGGAATAAAATGGTTGTAAATTGGTTCATTTTGACCAAGCAAGAGCACAACAAACATAAATCACCAGTTGTTTGAAGACTGAGACCAACTCATTAAACAAAACGAATATGCCGTGCGTCTGCTTAATTCAAACCAACCCTGCAGTCACAACTGCTCTTAATGGATCAGATTGGTGACCCCTTTACTAGAGAATGACCAACACAGTCTTTACATGGCACGATGAATTATCTTGTCTCTAAATGTACCCCTACAAAGCTTTAGCAACTAACTCTATCAACTTTATTTACCATACCATGTACTTGGTCCCCCACGTAACTAATACCTTGTGTGTTGGTATGTTCCTGTTCATGTACAGGGTAGGGGGTGGCAAATTATGCAGCAATAGATGAGTTACAGTCAGTCATTTTAAACAACAGACTAGCGCATCTATGTGGTAGGTGTTCTTGTGTATGTGCATGGAAATTGGACGAAATACAATATATGTACAAAAGTATTGGGACACCCACACCTTACATCTACAGGAGCTTTTATGACTTTCCATTCTAATCCATAGACATTAATATGGAGTCAGTCTCCCCATTGCAGCTTCCACTCTTCTGGGAAGGCTTTTTACAAGATTCTGAAGTGTGTCTGTGGTGACTTTTGCCTATTCATCCAGAAGAGCATTTCTGAGGTCAGGCATTGGTGTTGGACCAGAGGGCCTGGCTCATAATCTCCATTCTAGTTCATCCTAAAGGTAATGGGACGGGGTTCAGGTCATGACTCACTGCAGGTCACTGAATTTCTTCCACACCAAACTCAGCCAACAATGCTGGTGGATCTCGCATGCTTTGTCCGAAATCTCTTGGTCTGCTGAAGCATTAAGATTTCCCTTCACTGGAACTAAGGGAATTTAGGCCAACCCCTTAAAAACAACCAGACTTAACAGTCGCCACAGTGCAATCCAAACCTAGACTTGTCCATGAGACTACCACATAGAGAAGTGTGATTGGTCACAGAACACGTTTCCACTACTCCAGAGTCCGATGGTGGCCCTTTACACCACTGCAGCCGACGCTTGGCATTGTGTTTGGTGATGTAAGGCTTGCTTGCAGCTGCTCGGCCATGAAAACCCATAAAGCCATAAAGCTCACAGGTTTTGTGAAGAGGAGGTTTGGAACTAAGCAGTTGTTGAGTCAGCAGGGTGCTGGCAACTTCTCAGCATTATGCCTAAATACTCAAAGGTCGTCCCGCTGCTTTTGTCCGTATAGTGTATGCATACTCTTCATCTTTATGGAAAGGATGCATTAATGCATTCCAGTTGTTTACTAGTTTGAATCCCAGATGCTGAGGGGCTTAAAATCTGAGGGCTGGAGGGTTTTGTCGCCCTTTCACGGGGTAAAATCGCTGTGCTCTTGAGCTTTGCACTTAACCTCCGGGTGCAACAGCATGACATAAGAGTTTACCTACCTGCTCAATGATTGCCCAGTGTCCCTCCAGCGACTAAATAAAGGTTACAAGCATGCGTGTTGCATGCGGTACATACAAGCTGGTGTTGCATGCGGGACGCTCTGTTGCGAAAGTCATTTTTCGTGTGGCACGTTTTGCCGTACGCCCGTATTTAAGGATAAGTTGGTAGTAAGGATAACTCGGTGTTTTGTCACTAGTCCAATGCGAGGGCGGTAAACCAGTTCCCCTGGCAATGAGGTCCGCACTGAAAGGCTAAACAGCTCCTCTTTTTTTTTTTATCACTCCGCACAGAGGAAAAGAGGCTTTTCTCTGTAATCCCCGTTTCAGTTCTCCTTGCTCTCTCACGCTCGTTCTCTCTCTCTCTCACTTGCTCTCCTTTACTGCTGTAAACAAGGCCACCATGCAGTTAAATATCCCTCAGAAACAGGATGGAAGCTGAAGCCACTCTGCCTCGTTTTTCTCCGCTTAAGGCTGGAAAAGCTTGTCTCTGGTGGGCTTTACCTATAAGCCGTAATTAAAGCCACCAGTTTTATGAACATGCAACCTATAGCATGCTGCTGGATGTGCTTAGCAGTTTGAGAGTTTGTATGTGGTAGCTGGAGCTTTGCTCTGCTCGGCTCCGGATTTTCGGCCCTTTGCAGTTTAGTTGCCATGAACGTCATTTTGTGTAATAGATTCATAAGCATACTGATGAAAGTTTATAAAAATAGGCTCAATGTGCTGCATTATCTAGGCCAGACAGTGACAGCAAAGCATAAAGATGAGCGCTTCACCTCATTTGACTGCACAGAACACTGAGAATGAATCTGCTGTACTAGGAACATAAAAATACATTAACGTAACGTGTTGATTTAATAGTGTCATTTATGGTTGTATATAGAACTTAGTTTTTGGTAACACTTTCTATTCAGGTATCTATAACCCATTATAAGTGCATTCGTAAAGATCTATAAAGTCTTTATAATGTTTTATAATACTAGACGTAAGCCTTTGTAACTGTGCATAAACGTTCATAATCACACATAAATTGGTATAACACAACAGTATGAGGCTTCATAGCACGAAGTGACATAACACATTATAATGCATATGTATTTCCTGTTATGATAATTATAGATGAAACCGGGATCATAATGCTTAGTAACAAATGTTGTGTTCATTTGCATAATGCTTAATAAGGATCCCCAGTGAGGCCACTCTCACTGTTCCTCAGGGTCTTCAGAATGAACATGAAGTGCACATAAAATCCAATGAACACTTGTAAGCCTTCTTTACAGACGTTAAGTAAAGTGATGTTATCGATCAGCTCTATGAATTAATGCATTATGTGAAGGAATCAAATCGAATTGATTTATTTATATAGCGCTTTTCACAACTGATGTTGTCTCAAAGCAACTTAAATTCAGTAATAATAATTCATTAAGGAGAGAAAAGAATGAAGCCCCCGGTGAGCAAGCCGAAGGCGACGGTGGCAAGGAAAAACTCCCTCAAGTTGGAGGAAGAAACCTTGGGAGGAACTAGACTCACACGGGGGGACCCATCCTATTCTGGTCAAAACTAAATTTTGAAATTGTTCAAAGTAACATCAGTTGAGTACCTAATTATGCTGATCTAGTCATAGTGTGACAATGAAGTTAATGAAGAGATAAATGTGAAATAATAGTCAGATGCAGGTAGCTTATAGCAAAAAAATGAAAGTGTGAAAGCCTGGTTAGTCCTTCATCATGAATGTATTAAGCTCCATGATACGGGTCTCAGCAATAATGTTAAGAACATGAAAGTCTATACATACAGTAACATATTGTATCTCCTTGTGCTATGAAGGCTTATAATGTGATGTTATACCGGTTTGTGTCTGATTACGAACATTAATGTATAGCTACAAAAGCTTATGTCAAGCGTTGTAAAACATTAATAAGACCTTATAGATCTTTATGAATGTACTTGTAATGAACTACGGATACCTGATTCATAGAAAGTGTTACGAATTTTTCCTGTTCCTAACATAATTGTTAAGACCTGTTTTATAAAGCTTAATACATCAATTTACATAATGCATTAATTCATAGAGCTGATCAAAAGCAACACTTTACCTAAATTCTGTAAAGAAGGCTTATAAGTGTTCATTAGATGTTATGTGCACCTACAAAATCATTTGCATTTTGAAGATACTGAGGAACACTACAGAGTGGCCTCACTGTGGATCCTTATTATGCATTATGCAAATGGTTTCACTGATAATGTTAATAACAGGATAGATACAGTACATAGATGCACTTGATGTGCTATGAAGCCTTATTATAACACTTGTTATAACAGTTTATACATGTGACCATGAACATTTATGCACAATTACAAAGGCTTATGTCTAGTGTTATAAAGCATTATAAAGGCTTTATAGATCTTTATGAATGCACTGATAATGCATTATGAATACTGATTCATAGAAAGTGTTACTCAGTGTTTTTTCCCTCTCCGGCTTTCACAAACCCTCACGTTCAGTAGATTTCAGGTCAGTAGCTCAGGCTTAGGGAATGTCCGGACCCGCTATCTCGACCTCGAGGGCTGCGATTTGAATAGACGAACCTATAGACAAAGCTAATGTATCATCACTAAGATGAATCCATCCATTCATTAGACTGTAAATACAGAGACAGTATGATGGATGTGAAATGATGAATGCCTAATGAACTGCTACTCCTGCAACTCCTCTCGTCCACAGGGAACTACTATGGCACGCCGCGGCCGGTCCACATCGGCCCCGATAGCCCACCTATCACCTACCAGGAGCATCGCAACCTGCTGAGGAACTTCCGCACACGCAGCAAGTCCCTCAGCAACCTGGAGAAGGCTGTAGAGGAGGGGGACAACAGTGAGGAAGACTCAGGTCTCTCAGGTACTGCACAGGAAGGTGTGAGAACACAACAGTTTCACCCTCGGTCAGACACGATACACTGATGTGCAAAGAAGTTTGCTTCGTTGGTTTTGCACTGAAGCTACAAGCTAGCCAATAATGGAAGCTTGTGATTACACTGCATAACGAGATTTTTGTCCCCGGCTTCTGTATGTAATATTCCAATTGCTTCTGTGTGAAATGTAGACAAAACAGCTATATTCAGCACAAGCTTTGTTTCTGTGAGCAGGACAATCAAAGTTATGTATTTTATGTACTTAATCATGTGTAAGATTGAATATATTGAATAAACTATATACTGTAATGCAATATATATTTTGCTAGAACATCAGAAACTATGACAGATTTTTTAATAACAGCTTTAAAACTTCAATGAATCCTCAAAACTCTACACAATAAAATTCTGCCATCTAAGCGAGCAGCAATCGTCCACCTCACCTTCAAGAGTTCTCCTGCAGTGCTCCCATGTGAAATGAGGTGCCCATGGTTTTTATTGATCCCCGTCAGCATGCCGAAGTATGCTTTGTAGGCCTCGCACGTCTTATCAGAGGCTTTCTCTGAATACTTCTCCACTCTGGTCTTGATAAATCGGCCACCGACGTAGCAGAATGCATCTGCCGGATGCTGCAGCCTCTTGATGCCCTCTAAACTACCTGTAGCTCTGTATCCACTATCCACTCCCTCAGCTGGAACACCAACTGAAATGGCTGTTGTAACACACCTGTATTTTTACTGCTATGTGTACTACTGGACAGTCCCAGACAGTTCTAGAAAGTTCTAAACAATTCTCCAAAGCTTTAGAAAATTCCAGACAGTTCTATACACTTCTCGAGGGTTCTCACAGTTCCAGAAGCTACTTGAAGTCTACTCTACTGCTCTCAGTGTATCGCAGATGTCCTTTAAAATAATAACTTCTCAAAACATCATTGTCCGGACCACAAAAGCAAAGTTTACGAGGACCACTAGTCATTTTCTGTACATTTCAGGCCTAAGAAATTAAGAAAACAGACTTGGTGCCCGGGAACAAGACAAAAATAAACATTTGTAGCATAGTTTTATTTGCCACCAATTAGCAGGAGATGGACCGATCAGTGTTATATGAAGCCCAAAGCGATTGACCTTTAGGACGATCAGACAATGCCAATTCCGAACTGGGCGCAGGAACAGGATGCCGCGACACTTAACTACTCAAGCAAAGACGCCAAACATGGTTTAAAACATTGCAGCAAACTCCCATGAAATAGGCAATACTGCTTGTACGCCTTAAATCAGTTTTCTTTTATATATTCAGACAAAAATAGAAAGATGTTAAACCAAAGTGGCAACGAATCTGTAAGCAGGCAACTGGAATCGCATTAACATAAAATGTATAGCGCTAAGATAAAACAATGTATGTTTTGATTCAGGTCTTATGATTAAGCATCAAAGGCTTAACGTTTCCACTTTTGACCAGCACCGTAGACTCTGAACAGATGAGATGCACATTTCTCTGTTCATTTGTTTTGCAAAACTTCATTTTTCATCATCAGCATAGCATTATTAATAAACCTGTTTGGTTCGGTCCACTGAAATACTTCACTAGTTCCACATCCGGATGGCAATTCACCTGTTAAACACCCCACATGCTATTAGGAACGTTTCAGTCACGGGTGACTAATTTTTTCTACAATGATCTTATATTGTGTGCACACCATATGGACAAGAGTATTGGGACAGACTTCTTAACCTCTGAATGAAAGTGTTGAAATCATAGAATCAACCTCCTACAGGTTATGGATAGAAATTCCACATTTGTTACAGCACCAATGGTTTAACAAGTCGTCCCCAGACATCAGCTCTCATTACAAGATCAAGCCAAGTGAGACTGCGTGTAACTAAACACAGAAATAAATGGATTCAGAAATTCAGAAATCATATCTACAGTATATTTAAAGCTCCTTCATGTGCCATATGTCTCAAATGTTCCACTATTAGGTTAATAGACAGGATCTGTGGAGTGGAACAAGAATGCAGCTTGTTTTCTTGTTTTCAAGAATGCTGATTTGTAGCAGGGAGCCATATAACATTATGCACTATGATAATGATGTTTTTGTAACACACTGATGTTATATAAGAGCAGCTGATTGGGTAATACTTCTGGAATGCAGCCTTGAAACTGGTCTGCACTTCTAAAGAGTAATGCAGCATTGGGTGACTTGACCTTTGGCTGATGTGGTGTTGCATAAGACTGTCCTTGAGGGTCGTGTCTGAAGTCAGGTTGTCTGGATGCTGTTTCTTCTGCCCTAGCAGGATCAGCAGGGGCGAGCACCGCCCCACCCACTACAATCGTCTCCCCCAATCAGACCTGGGACTCGGGCGGGGCTCGGGACGGGGGTGTCGCCATGGAGAACGGAGCCCGTGGGGGTGCACTGCCTGAAAACTGGGAGATGGCATTCAGCGACTCAGGAGAACCCTACTACATCGAGTGAGTCAGAGAGAGAGAGAGAGAGAGAGAGAGAGAGAGAGAGAGAGGCGTGTTATTTCAGTCCCCCTGCAGGAATGAGTCTTGTACATGACACACTGTTGACTTGACTGTGATCTTTGTGGAACACACAGTCAACAGCGCGTCACATGTGAACACATGCCACAGGCATCCATGTGAACAACTGTGGCTCTTATATAACACAGTACTCCTCAGGTTCATGGTATATGCATCATTTACATTGCTTACATTGCAACTGATTATTGGGGGGGTAAATCTGAGACCTTGGCTGTATTTCAAATAGCATACTACATACTACTCACATACTAAATCTACCTAAAAGTAGTATGTAGTCTGCAGTATGTGACCAGATTGTAAATCTGTAGTGCACTGAAGATACCCGGATGGTATTCTACTCCATCCTAGTCTTCTAGTATACAGACGGAGCTATCTTCATGGTGTACTGCATCCCATCATGCACCGCGGCCTCACCAGCTCTCAGCCTGCTTCAGCCAGAGAAAATGGCAGCGGGTAACACTGGGGAGCACAACACAGCCAACAACACCACCAAATGTGGGTGTAGTGATTGTAGTGGGGGATGTTTTCATCAGAATGAGCCTCAGAAAGTTAAAATATACAGGTCTGAAGATTAATAAAAGATGAGCTTGCTTTAGAGGATCAGTTTTCGCGTGAAATAGCCGAGGGTAGCTAACAGCTAGGTTAAACGTATTTCAGGTGAACTGAGCAGCGTTAGCAGCAGCTAGCTCTAAACAGTGGATACAGTAATAACAGCTCTGAGGTAAATGTGAGGTAACTGGTCATGTGACTGTATTAGTATACTACACTGTAGGGCAGAACTTGTTACTGTACTGTATACCACACACAGGGGGCGTATACAGTGTGCAGTACATACTACTGTAGTATGCAGTGTGCGGTATAGTAGTGTAGCATTTTGAATGCAGCTCTTACCATAGTTCATTTGGACTACTTACATTTCATGCTAATCTGATCTGATTCTATTAGTTTGCTATAAGCACACTTATATACTGAACTCTTAAGAATACTTTGGATGTACACGTGACTAAGAAAGTTGTTTTCACCTTAAAGCTGGGATGATAAAGAACTGATGAATTGGGACAAACAAGCTCAACGGACAAAAAATAAGTCAGTGTTTAAGGTGGTAGTAACTTCAACCTCCTGCAGGTGGCGCTGCATGATGGTGCTATAAATACCTGCGGGGTGTGAGTGACGGGATCCATAGATTGAGAAGAGGTGCTACAGTGCAGTGAATGTCTCGTTCCATGTGTGGAAAATGGCTCCAAAGCAGATGTTAATGATTGGCTAAAAGGAGTGACTGCATTTGGGTGTGCCAAAGACCATAGTGTGAAGGAAGTAGCTGAATCTGCAGGTGTATGGAAGCGTACGGTCATACGGGTCTACCAGCAGTGGCTAAAATCCCAGTCTACAGGGAATTCTCCTCAGAATTGTGCCAAGGAAGGCATCCACCAAATCTGGACCAACTGTGCTATTCTTTGATGTAAGAGTGTCTGAACATTGATGTGGCCTACATCCAGAAACTTGTCCAGTCCATGCCAAATCCAGTCACAGCTGTTATTGGTGCTCCTGGAGGTATTTGTAAGTTTCAGTCACAGGAGGCTCATTTTTTTGTCCAGTGAGCTTGTATTGCGTGTACACTATATGGACAAATGTATTGGGACACAGCTCTAAATCACTGAATTAAGGTGTTAAAATCATGTATAACACTTCAACGGGTTATGGATAGAATTATTGCTTAGACTTAAGATGAAATGACGACTCGCTTAGACTTAAGATGAAATGACGACTCGCCAAAGAGGACGAGCTCTGAATGTGTATTTTGTTTTTCCAGTCATAACTCAAAGACGACGAGCTGGCTGGACCCGCGAACACACAGCAAGGAGATCGTCAGCAAGACAGAGTGTGAGTGTGAACCCTCCACCCCTGCCTGAGTGTGTGTGCTCTGTGATGAGTCTGTGATCTCTCTCTCTCTCCCTCTCCCTCCCTCTCTCTCTCCCCCCCTCTCTCTCTCTCTCTCTTTTTCTCTCTCTCTCCCCCTCTCTCTCTTTCTTCTCTGGAATCCTTACAGAGAGATTAATGAACCCTTTGACAGCCGTTTGCTCTCTCCATCTTATCCTTTGCTTTCTCTACCATCCAAGCCTCACCCCTCCCTCCCCGTCTCTTCTTTGAGTCTCTTTCAAGTTGACAGTGACTTTCTTGTATTCATACTCGGCCACCTGGGATGAAATCATACGTGTTCATTCGTTCAGAAGCTGCTGAGTCACAAACACGCAAATGCATAATCAGAGTGATAACAATAATAATAATGAGACACCACTGTGGAACAAAACTACTCTTATAAAGGGTCTATGAATGGTTTAAAGTGACTTACACATTATGAAGCATTAATAAATAAACACATTATGAAGCATTAATAAACTGTTATGGGACAATAATTAAAGGGCAAAAGTGAGCTGCTCTGTCTGACGAATATGAATATGTATTGAAGCTGACAGGTTTAATGCTGATTGATGAAAAGACAAAGCAAAACCAATAAACTTCCAAATCTGAGCTTTAAACACAAACAATGTGTTTACAATGTGATAAAACAATGTGGGGTCACTATTAGGCAATACACATCTCACTGTTGCCCCTTTTATTTGTGTGCTGTGACTGTTTACTAATGACTCTAATGTGTTAATGATCTAATTATTATTATTGTTATTATTAGCAAACTCATTTTAAACCATTCCTTAACCCTTTATAAGTCATAGTCATATAATAAAGAACCAATAATTCATATTAATAAGGAATAAGACCTAAGCAAGCTGTTTAAAGCAGGTTATCTGGGTCATGTTTATGCTTAAAAACACTATGTGACATAAAAGCCCTATTTGGAGGAGATTAGTTTTCCATGGGCAGGTGGGGTAATGGAATTATTGTCTCTTCAGTGATTTTAGTCCCGCCCGAATGTGCCAGCGTCAGTATAGATTCCAGCACCTTTTACCTTCACCTGTAAAACGAGTCACAGTCATAACCTCAGGTTATATTCATGCAAATCAGCATGTAGGTAAATATCCCGTCATGTCCTGTGGAAAAGGAGTTTTTCTCGGTTTTCTCAAGTATGGAGGCACTTAGTTTTGTAGTGCATGGCAGAAAAACCCCGGGTCGTTCATGTTGTACAATCACATCCGGAAGCTGAGCCAAAGGCCTCCTCAGCTTTAGGTAGGTCACTAGGTAGCATAGCCTATAGCCTACATATCGTCGCTGTCCAACGGAAAACAAGTATCTCCAAAATGGCAACTTTACAGGAAAGGGGAAAAACCTAACTTAATTCTAATGTAAATCGATGGAACCAGACTTTTTCCAAACTGTTTTGGGCCATTTCTTTTGGTCCGTTCATCATGAACTGTTTACACAGTGTAAACAGCAGCTGCTGTGTTCAAATGATGCATTAAAGTAAAAATTGCCAAAAATGGAGATACGCGTTTTTCTTTGGACAGCGACAATATGTGATATGAACATGTAGCTGCTAATATACAAACTAATATTTTATTATGAATATAAGTGGGCTATAAGATGGTTAGCATCCTCTACCAGTCAGTTTATCACTGTAAGCTAGTTTCGGTTGGTGGATTGTGTGCTTGGTTGGTGCTGTTTTTTGTGCACGGCAGGGCTTAAATCGAGTAGCCACTCCCGTCTCAGTCGTTTATCCTGAGATTTCTTATCCTGTGCAAATCGATCATGTAGTAATATAACATTACCCCACCTCCCCATGTATAAGTAATCCTTTAGAGAGTATACTAAATTCAATCAGACATTAAAGTTAAAAGTGAGGGGGATTATTTCTTTTCACCAGTGTAGTTTTGTAGATATCTTGTGAGCGAGTTTGAAGAGCACAGGTTTAGATCCAAATTAAACCTCCGTGCCCAAAGCCATCAGACAGACTTGTTCCATTACCAGCCTGCCAGTACCGGGCTGCCTAGAGGAAAGGTTTATTTACTTTTTTATTATTTATTTACTATTTCTTTTTTGTTTGTATTCTAGTTGTATTCAAATTATCAATTGTTATTTAATTACTATTTATTATTATTTATTTTTTAGAAGTTTTGTTTTTCTCTTACACTGGCTCAATTATTTAACTTTCTCCCTTTTATCATTATTTTTTTATCTGTATAATAATTTTAATTGGTAATTTTTGTTTCCTGGTTTTTATTTTTTGTAAGACTTTATAATTAAGTTTGTGGTCATATTTGAACTCCTATGCTATCCCTTTAATTCTATATGGATATTTACTGTTTTCAATCCCTTCTTTTTTGTACAAATGCTCAGATGCACTGTAAATAGGGGTCACCCTCAGTGTGTTCTGACTTTAAATGAAGGTTGATTAATTGATTGATTGATTGATTGAAGTGAACACACACATTAGAGACCCTCAAAGTACCCTCAAGTTAAGAGACTGCCGTAAGCAAAAGCCTAGAAAGGATGATACAAAATACAGAATCATTTTTTGGGTGGTTTGCTCCGCCACCTGGGCGCCAGTCTCTATGGCTGTCTTCCATGAGCCCTGAAGGATGGCGGGTCAAGCCTAGCCATACTTGAAGCTCAAAGGACTCGGGTTATGGATTGCGGCTTGACAACTGCCATGAGTTAGGGAGGGGCTGGTCCATTTTTGGCTTCATAGGCGAGCACCAGGGCTTTAAATCTGATGCGTCAGCTACAGGAAGCCAGTAAAGTGACCGCAGTAGAGGGGCGACTTGCGGGTAAACTTGGGAAGAGTGAAGATGAGCCGTTCTGCTGTATTATGATCAGTTGCAAGGGCCTGATGGCCTGCATAGGGAGGCCAGGCAGTAGTCAAGGTGCAGTAGTCAAGCTCTGAGATGACAAGAGAGGGAACAACATCTGGGTCTCCTCCCTAGAGAGAAAGGGTTTGGATGTTGCAGAGGAGAAGCCTGCATGACCTCATGATGAGTCAGGCTTGCTATGTGAGCTCAGAATGATAACTGGTCATCCAGAGGCTGCCTGGCACCAGGGCTTCTTGCATCTTTGGATAGAAGAATCTGAGCCTACTGCCCAGATGAACAGCTAACATAGTTGTCCTAGGTGCTTAACCCTACGTTCACACTAGCAGGCAACAGAGCGATAAGCGGCCAGTCATTTCCTAAGGGAGTGCATGATTCGTAGCTGTGATTTAGCAGCAAGCGACAAGTCAAGTTGCAGTTTTCTCAACTTTATTCAAATTAATTATAACTTGTTGAAGCAACATTCTAAACGACTGGCTCCAACAAATTCTTCAGACCAACACGGTGGGTCAAAGGTCCCCAGCTTATGCTCTTGGAACTTTTTGTTCCTACCAGCATTTGGTTCCAGTTCTCAGGAGTGTGGAGCTACATGTGGAAGAGAAGGTCATATTCGCTGTTTCCTCTCTCCCAGTTCACATGATGCGTCGTTGTACATATATATATTTGAAGAGAAATGAAGTTGGTGTTGGTGTCTCTGGGGAGTTAGGTCACTTGAAAGCTAGCTAAGTTAGCCAGCATGCTAACCGGCCAATAAAGCAAGCAGTCCATGAGTCATCCTGAGTCATCACCATTGGCAGATGCTGACTACATGCACACAGACCGCTTTACAACAACTACCCTTAACACCACGTCAACCTCACCAAAGACTGCAACGGTGTTGCGCCAGACTGACATGGAGTGGCAGCGGGTCATCTTCAGTGACGAGTCATGCTTTTGTCTTGGTGGCCCAACGCCATACTGAGAGACACTACTACTGTATGTGTAGCACAATGAATATTGTCCATATCAGTCGGAATGTATCATTATTTATTGTTCCTGGTAAGTTTTATCTTCCTTCCCAACAGCCCTGTAATCCGACAGCTATTCTTTTGATGATGAGCGTATGTGTTTTCAAAACTAGCTAGCTTCCTGGAGCTTATACACAGCAACAGTCAAACTTGCCTGCTAGTGTGAACGCATGGTAACTCTTATGCAAGATACTTTACAGAGCCAGGATGCCAGGATGTATCATGTATGGTATTTTCTTTATTTATTTATTTATTTATTTATTTATTTCATTGTTAATTGTTTTTTTTTTTTTTTCATTCTGTAAAGCTTGGGTATTCTCACTCAAACACTGGTCCAGCTCATCTACTAATGGCCTGGAAGGTGTATTTGAGCAAGGAAAGCAGCAAACTGTGTCCTGCACTGGCTCACCAGGACAGGAAGTGGATACCCTCGCTGTGAAGTGTAATAGTGCACCACATTAGCCAGCAGAGGGTGCTATGGTAAAGCATTCCTGTGCTTGCTGTGACCCCCTCAAGGCAGTAGCCACAGACAGGGCAGCAGGTCTCTTGACATGAATATGAAGCGCTGAATTAAACTTACCATCTGTTGAGAGCTAACGATATTTTCTGAATGTGTGTGTGCCTGTGTGTGTGTGCGCCTCAGTGCCTCCATTCACAGACCAGCCGTCTGAACTGAAGGGCTATTCCATACACACGCGACTGTCCAAAGGCCCCCGGGGGTTTGGCTTCAACATCGTGGGAGGCAGCCGACCCAGAGAGTTCCTGCAGGTGTACAGTGTTACACCTGGAGGGCCACCTGCACTTAACACAGGTACACAGTTTACTCTGTATGAACTTGCCATTTATTGGAGAACACACCAGCCACACGTTGTTACTCTGCTTTGTGGATTGCTCTGCTGAATGAGTCGAATTCAAAGCCTACTGTTTAACTGATATGGAGCTTAAAATGACTGATAAAACCCTTTGAAGTAACTCAAGTGACAGTTTGAAGTCATTTTGAGCATAACTCAAAATAGCTAATACATGACTTGCAAACACCGCTTTGAACAGCTGTGCGCACAATTAAAGTTCGGAATGTTTGCAATTAAAGCACAGTTGTTTAATTGCAACAATTGTTTTTGAAAAATTGTTTCATTTTCTGAAATTGAGAACTAGTATTTTGCACCATGTGGCCATAAGGGATAAGGATGCGGTCTCACTTTCTGTTCTAAAATGCCGGGGTATGGCAAAAAATAAGACCCCGTCTATCAACTAAAACTTGCCAGGGACATGAATCAGGAGCACAGCATTTTCTTAGTAAAGTTTTTTGTTTTTGTTATTAATAAATTTAGGTGTTTAACAGGAGCAGTTGTGGGCTGGAGGTTAGGGAACCAGCCTTGTGACCGGAGGGTCGCTGGTTCGATTCCCTGAATTGATAATAACAACTGAAGTGCCTTTGAGCAAGGCAACTGCTCCCCAGATAGGGCTGCCCACCACTCTGGGCAAGTGTGCTCACTGCCCCCTAGTGTGCGTGTCCACTAGTGTGTGTGTGGCTGTTTCACTTCACGGATGGGTTAAATGTGGAAGACAAATTCCTCAAGACAAATGGCAAAAACTAAATTACCCTACAAATTATGATTTTGTATATATTTAACTTTTTACTGTCTCTATCAAACCTAATCATGATCACATCGTAATCCTCATGAATGTGTAAGATGGAGAACAGTCAGAACAGTCAGAACCGTTCACTGTGGTGATCCAGATGTCTATGATACATGAAAGATGCCGATACATGAAATGCCTATGAATGCACTGAGACTATAAATGCACCATCATTGTTTTATAATAACTCTGATAAACTTTATGGCCTAAAATGTATGTATAAACGTATATGCCTGGTGGAGAGCTGCATGGGCGCGTTACAAGGCAATATATATAGTCCACAGAGAATACCTTTAATAACGTTACACATTTTTGGATAGTAAATTAAAAAATGCTATATTTTTGTAATATAACCTCCTGGGGTTCTAAGTGTCGTTACGGTGAATCGTTTCACATTGAAACATTCTGAATGTGAATCTCACAGCTATCATACAACAGTGCCTCAGACGTCAGGAAACATGTGGTCGCTGTCCTAAGTGAAAACAAGCATCTCCAAAATAGTACCTTTTACAGGAGACGCCAAAAACGTTCTCTACTATAATTGTTAGTTAATATAACAAGGTTTTATTCCAGGTGATTTCAGAGAATTTCTATTTGTCCATTCATCATGAAACTTGTACAGGATATAAAGAGCAGAAAATTTTAAATTGGCACAAATAGAGATACATATTTTTCTTGGGAAAGCGACAATATTCAGATTCCACGTTACAAGGTACGATGTAATTATGAGGTGAATTTGAAAAGTGCTAGGCAATCCAGAAATGTGCATGAGTTTTGTTCTTGCCTCAGATCAACTATCAAACCAACAAAAAGCAATTTGGATTGAAGTCAGGACTGACCACCAGATGGCGCTGTGATGTATATCAACTAAACCTACAAAATCCATTTTCAACTACTGTCTGTATCAGGATCGATATTGCTGTATATGAGATTATAGATGCTTTAAAAGTGAAATAATATGCTGTTAAATGCTTTATTATATTATATTATATTATATTATATTATATTATATTATATTATATTATGTGCTAATGTCAAATGTTTGCTTTGAAGTTTTGATATGTATTTTAGACTTTTAACTTCTAGAAGTAATATTGGTCCAAAATAAATAATATTGGTCAGTCACAACTAGGAAAGGAAAATGGGAAACTTGATATTTTGGGAATGTTTAATGATTTTACTGTAAAAATTAAAAAATGCACAGCAACTCTGACGTGTATCTGCAGCAGGTCTGGAAGGTGATGATAGTGCAGGTGGCCACTGGTATAAAATGTATTGCAGAGACAGTGTAATAAATGAATAGTTTTAAAAAATTATTTTTTGTGTGTGTGTGTGCAAATGTGCACTCAGTGCAAGGAAGAGAACATCAGATATAGTGTGGCATGTTTACCTCTGTGAAATCGGAATGCTTTAGAGATGGAGAGAGAGGGAGAGAGTGAGAGGGAGGGGGGGGGGGGGAGAGGGGAGAGAGAGAGAGAGAGATGGAGAGAACCATCTAAAGCTGGATTTAATTCTTATCGCCCTGCACGGCAGAAAGAAAGAGGATAGAGAAAGGATGAAAAGAACAGAAAGAGATGGATAAAAGATGAATTCTGGCAAAACAAGATGTTTGCTCTCCCGGCTGTATATCCTCTTATCTCTCCTGTCATCCCTCCATTTCCTGTCTCTCTTTTTTTTCGATTCTCACTCTCTTGTTTCCGGCTTGACTCTTGTCCTCTTTCTGTCTGAATTAAATTTCCCACTTTTCCCTCTGTCGGTACATCTCTCTCTCTCTCTCTCCCTCTCTCTTTCCCTAGATGGATTATAGCGATGTGATTGGTAGGGTCTCATGGTTTGAATCTGCCGATCTGTTCTTAATCCTGATGGGTCGGGTTTTTAATCTGTCTATTCCTGACATGTACCGCTGGCCGCTCACGTGTGCTGTATTGACACTGACATACAGGTTTGCATGCACACATAATAAACCAAATGCCGTTTTCATTCTTCATTTAAACCATGTGTGCATATGTAACCTTGTATGCATTAACTCATACACACAGATACATGAATATTGTAGGTCCTTTAGTTTAAACTCATATTGGTGTGTATTCTGAGTGGATAGTTAGCACTTTGCTCTAAACAGTGTAAGCCCCTTACTTAATGTTCTGCACCACAGTGCTCAGAATGTATCTGCCGTATGTCTATAGTACACTGCAGTATACTGTTCGTCATACTGCATCACATATGCTGTTAAATCAGGTACATATGGACATTATCCTTTTATACCTCCATTTTATAATGCTGCTATTTTATTTGGAGCTTTACTGTATGGTATCACTGATGGTATGTTTTGTTTTGTGGGCGGAGCTTAGCTTAGATTGCTGACAGGAGACACTAACGAGTTAACCCTTATCAAGGAGGGGAGGTTTTCTGACCTGTACTTCAGTCAGTGGGTCAAAGAGTCAAGGATCCAACTGATAGCCCAGAGCTACAGTGAATAAGCCTTGTGGAAAAACCCAACATCTACCCACAAGAAGTTCAAATGAAGGCGTATAAATCTCTTGACACATATAGTTTTTTATATAGTGGTCATGTCCAGGAGTTTTGTTAGATGGTTTTTGTGTTTTATGGACCAACGACAAGGAAACCAACGACAAGGTCGTAAAACACAGCTATACACGAGGCCTTTATAAACAAGTCTAACAACTATATGCTGGTGGTGGACTGCACTGGGATAGCTGGGTTAGCAGTAAGTTGTTTGAATGTATGTTAGAACTGCTGCTGCTAGTGCTGTCTGGGTGTATGTAAAATGTCACTTCTAGTTATTCTTTCCTATTTTCTATGATCTTTCGTTTCTGGTGTTTTTCTTCCACCACTATGTGCACAATGTGCACTTTCAAAAGTGTGGATTCTAAACGTCTAGTCAGTACCATATTTTGCGAGTAGCAAAGAATATAATTTTTTAAATGATTTTTTAAATCTTTTACCAAAAAAAGCCAACAGCCAACAGTGAACAGCTTGCTGCATAACATCTTACCGCACATCTTCTTACTGCATAACATCTTACCACACATCTTCTTACTGCATAACATCTTACTGCACATGTTCTTACTGCACATCTTACCGCACATCTTCTTACTGCATAACATCTTACTGCACATCTTCTTACTGCATAACATCTTACCGCACAACTTCTTACTGCATAACATCTTACCGCACATCTTACTGCACAACATCTTACATACCTAATAGTGTGTCATGCCTCCACCAGTAGCAGCTGTGGTTGGATTTGGCAAGGACTGGACATGTTTCTGGATGTAGGCCACATCAATGTTCAGCCACTCTTGCATCAAAGAATTGTGCAGTTGGGCCAGATTTGGTGGATGCGTTTCCTGGCACAATTCCGAGTAGAATTCCCTGTACACTTGGATTTTAGCCACTGCTGGTAGACCTGTATGACTGTACGCTTCCATACACCTGCAGATTCAGCTACTTCCTTCACACTATGGTCTTTGGCACGCCCAAATGCAGTCACTCCTTTTAGCCAATCATTAACATCTGCTTTGGAGCCATTTTCCACACATGGAACGAGACACTCACTGCACTGTAGCACCTCTTCTCAATCTATGGATCCCGTCACTCACACCCCACAAGTATTTATAGCCCCATCATCACTGTGCTTTAGGTTACTGCAACCTTAAACACACAAGGTGACTAATGTTTTTTGCCTGGTGAGCTTATCCCATAACACTTAACTAAAGCTTTGCGCAACTTTGCGCCTTAAGTTTCATTGTGAATGGTTAAATTCTGGCCCGTCCACAATGCTGTTAAGTTCTGTATGTGATAAAGTTCAAATGCAGTTTTGTATAGCTGAGTCATGTTGTGGCCTGTGTTTCTTCATTTAGGGGAGTAGAAAGTTTCATGACGTCATTCAGATAGTTAATCAAAGCGCATCCAGACAAATGTGTTACTACCAGCTTAGTTTAAGGGAGGGAAGAAGGGGACGGTATTGGATTGTAATCGGCAGACACTAAAGGTTGCATTAACGGTATCAATATCGGACACGAAAAAGTGGTATTGAGACCCAGTCATATCACCTTCATATGCGTTTTTAGACCCCCGGTAATTTCTCTGTCTCTCTGTCTCTCTCTCTCTCTCTCTCTCTCACTATGCTCTCAGCGGACATCCTGGTCTACATTAATGACATGTGTGTGCTGGGTATGTCCCATAAGGAGGTGGTGGAGATGCTGAAGGCCGTGCCTATGGGCCACAGTGTGGATGTGGTGTTGCGCAGAGGTTACCCTATGCTTTACAATCCTGATGGGTGCCCAAAGACCAGCCTGTCATCCCCCTCCGACCCAGCTCCAGGGTCAGCCCAGCCACAGACTCCCGCCGAGGGGCTCTCCAACCTCAACCGCGCTGTCTCCCTTCACAACGGCTTCTACCCCCGGATGCAGAAAGAGGCCTTGGATGCTAACGGAAATGCAGCCGCTCCACCCTCTTACCCGATGCCCAATGGGAACGCAGCAAGTGGGGCTGTAGGGATGGTGGGAGTGTCCTCCAACCCGCCTCAAGCACGGCCCGAGAGATTGAGCTCTAGCCACAGTGATACTGAGGTCAGCTCGGCTGTCACACGGAGGTAATCATTTTCTGTCTGGCTTTTGATCTGGTTTGGAGTATTGTGGAAAATCTAGTTTTTGTCTGAGTTCTTTGTTTCCTCTCTTCCCTCGCTCAACCAGAGCCTCCCTCATTCGCACCTACAACAACAACACTCTCCCAGCGCCCTCTCTGGCTCACCAGAGCTCCAAGTCTTCCGAGAGTGATCTCTCCAGTGGTACTCTGCCTCTCCCTCAGCCTGAGATGGGCCCTGCAGCTGTCCCGCCGGGTGCCCCTAGCAGCCAGCGGCCCCTAATGCCCCAGACCTCACTTGTGGTCTCCCCTCCAACAGAGCTCCCACCTTGCGGGTTTAATGGCTGCCCAGCTAATAATCATCCCCCTCGTCCTGCCCCGAGCGGAATGGGGTCTCCTGGCAGTTCAGCTGGGGCAGGTAAAGGGGGAGAGCTGGTGCCAGTGGCTGTGGGAAGGAGTGAAGGAGGGGGGATGGGCTTTAGCGTGACAGCTGGTGGGCAGGGGGGACAACTGGCTCTGGTCAAGAGGGTGTGGGACAGACGGCAGTGCCCCTCACTTCAGGCCGGAGACGCCATCATCAAGATCAATGGCGCGGATGTACAGAGCCTGAGTTTCGCACAGGTAACAGGAAGCGCTTGCAGACTGTGCCTAACTTCATACAACCAGAGACCTGGAAGCAGCTTTTTAAGCTTAAGCTTTTTATTATACTCATCATCAAAAATATAGTTGCACCCAGAAGGAGGTGTGGGATTGCAGAGCTATTGGGAAGGAAGATAAAGGTTAGCAGGAGCAATAAATAATGATAAATTTAGACTGATATGGACAATATTTATTGAGCTACACATACAGAAGTAGTGTCTCTTGGTATGATGTTGAGCCACCATGTTTGCTAACCCCACATTCCAGACGTCTCGGCATGGAGTTGTAGAGGTTCCTAATGGTGTCCTGTGATAATCCATCCCATGCAGCTTGAACATTCCCTCACAGCTCCTGCAGATTGTGTGGTAGGGGTGGAGGTGGAGTGACACCAGGCCTTCTGGACTTTTGACACGCGTCAAGAAACCGTTGACCTTGCTGCTGACCACGGTGCCTCCACACACAGATTTGTTGGTCATCGCCACCAAGACAAAAGCGGGATTCATCACTGAAGATGACCCGCTGCCATTCTGAATCACTCCTTGACAGTTTGGCACGACACCATTACAGTCTTTTGTGGCGTTGACGTGGTGTTAAGGCCAGTCATTGTAACGGTCTGCGTGCATGTAGTCCTGCATGGTGCAGTCGTCTGCCAAAGATGCTGGCACTAACAGGATGACTCATGGAGGGCATCACTGCTCACTGGATGTCTGCAATCATGACTGTTGGGTCAGTCAGGTACAGCGATCAGGCTCGTCCTTGCTTATGTCACATGGGCCCCCGAGCCTTAAATCTGAACAATTTGCGTGTCTCGTCCTGCTAAACCTATCCACCAAGTTTCATTCATGTCGGTTGATTCCTTCTGGGTGCAGCTATTGTTTTGATGATGAGTGTAGCTAGCTAGCACAAAACAGGTAAAGTGTGTAGTGTGTTCACTGAATAGCTTCTTCTTTAGAAGAAAAACTTTTTCATTTTTTTAATTTATTTTTTGAGCAGATATATTCCATTGTGTTATTTGATCTTGCTTTATTCTGTCGCCAGGTGCAGAGAGTGCTGCAGGAGCACACCAGACAAGGAGAGGTGGTCTTACTGGTATACAGAGGAGGAGGTAAGAATTCTGCACAAGGTCACCCAATGTGCAAAGTAACACTGTGCAGCGCAACAATCATGCAGTGTAACTGAGCATCAGTAACTGCAGACAAACACAGCTATATGAATTGGTAATGTGCATGTTTACTGACCAGTAGTTTGTGAAATGAAGAAGAACGAAATCACGTATCTCAGAACGAAATCTTATATGCAAGCCTATGGAGCCATTGGGCCATCAGTTTCACAGAATGTAAAGGCCGACAGGCTTTTTTAAAATTATGTCAAACACTGAAAACTAGAATAGAATACATATGAAAATGGCTAGTACCTAACTGTGTAGGAGTATGGAACTACCAATTCTCCAAAGTTCAAGCAAAGTGCTGTTATTCATCATTTCACCTCATGCTCCTCTGTCATAAGCATCTGACCAGTAATGTAGTTCATGTACGGTTCCTCCCACGAGATGACCACTAGCTTAATTTCACAGATTGCACATTTTGCACAATACACTAGTGATCCAATGTACCACTTCTATATAAGAAGTATTATTATACTACATCATGTACACTGTACACTACTGTGTGTGATACATGTGATATATATATATATATATATATATCACATGTACTTTGCTTGAACTTTGGAGAACTACATATATATATATATACAGTGCAGCTGCTTGATCCTTTAGGACAATAAACTGAATAAATTGAATCTTAATAGGGGCATTATGATAATATAGACAAAGGTTTGATTATGTTTATATCACATAATACCACAAACTGCATGTCCAGTAGTACAAGACTGGCTGCATACAGTATTTTCCCCAAACGCATGTAAAATCTTATTGATGAAAAAGTTGGTTTACTTCAATGTGAAAAGGAGCGGAAATGCAGAACAGGTATTTACTTCCAGCAGGGGTTCATTTCCCCACACTAGTCACTCACAGATGCAAAACAAACGAGTTAAGTAGCTATCGCTTTGGATGCTACATGTTCCTGATACTTGGAGCTGTTGAGACTGTTGAGTTTGATGCTTACTTTGCGCTTCTCTCTCCTGTGTGTAGGGTCTGTAGTCTCACCTATCTCCCTGAACTACTATAAGACTATCCCTCCCCCCCAAGGTCCCCCAGACTTGACCTCCCCTTCCTCAGACGGCCCCACAACCAGCCAGAGCACCCTCTCTCCACAGTCGCCCTCAGGTGATCTCCCTCCCCTGGTTCAGAGCACTAGCTTCCTGGACTCAGTACCAGTGACCCTGACCATGGAGCCCAGAGAGTGGATGGGGGTGGAGGACATGTCTGGACAGGGCCCCCGCACATCAGATTCCACCCTGGGAGCGGTGTCCAAAACTCCAGCAGACGGGAGAGGAGGGGCCCCACCCAAAACTCTGGAGGTAGAGCTGAGGAGAAGGCCGGGAGAGGGCTTTGGGTTCGTCATCGCCTCCCAGGATGTCAAGAACGGATGTGAGTACTGCAAGAATTTACTGTCTGATGCTGACTTCAGTTTCAGTAGTGTAGGAGGGAGGCAAACGTGATCTTGCAGTGAGAATACGCAGCTGGAGAAACTTTGTGGTGGACGGTGCCAAAATGAGCCACTAACAAGGGTGTGTTCACAGGCTGTCCCTGTAAAACCTGCCCTCAGATTCTTCCAGCTATATTCATCACAAACCTTGTTTTATGTGTGCAGGACAATCACAGTTATGTATTTATTTATTTATGTCTTTAAATGCATTTATTTCACACATTACATTGTAATGTGTAAGATATTAACTCAATGCATAAAATATACAGCTCTGGAAAAATTTAAGAGACCACCTCAAAATGATCAGTTTCTCTAGTTGTACAGTTTCTGGGTTTGTGTTTGACCAAAATGAGCAGTTCTGTTTTATTCTATACACTACTGGAAACACGTCTCCCAAATTCCAGATCAAATATTGTAT
>CM067484.1:3331297-3370004 GCA_034552555.1 Semaprochilodus insignis | reverse complement strand
ACACACGTATATACAGTATATATAGAAGTATACAAAAGAAAGAAAGAAAGAAAATAAACAATTAAAGCAAGAAAAAGAATAAAGTAGTGACGTAGAGAGTGTGCAATGCAACATTCTTCTGCCTCTTGAACTCTTTAACTCTTTGCAAGACTCAAGTACACAAGACGGATGGAAACTACAAAAGGAGAGAGAGAGAAAGAAAGAAAAGAAGTACTGCGCACATTCTGCAAACGGTCAGCGAGTCATTACAAGTGCCTCATGCGATATTCCTTTATGTGAAAACACTAGACTTCTTCCCTCGAGATGTCTGAGTGAAATCAGGACCCCAGAGCTTTGTTCTTCTTTATTTATTTTTATTTTTTATTTATTTCTGTTTTCTGGGTTTTCCCATGCCATGCTTATGATTTGGGTTCGAGTTCAGGAACGAGCATTTCAGCGCCATTTCAGAATCCCAGCATCGAAAAAAAAAGCCCCCATCCCCCCACCCACCCCCCCAAAAAAATCACGAAGGCCAATAAGAGCCCACCTCGCTCAGCCCTCCTCCAATCCACATCAAGATTGCTCTTGCCACGCCTACCGCTCAAACTCTAGCTTCATGTGGATTTCTCATTTCAGGAGATTAAAAAAAAAAGAACAAACAAAAAAAATTAAGGGCATTTTGATACTGGTCTTCTATGCATTTTGTAAGACTTACTGGTCAAAATTCTGGCGGTGTTTTTCTACCGAGGCCTAGATAAGGTAATATTGTGTACTGTTAAAGCGCAGGCGGGTTGCTGGAATGTAACTGGTGTGGAACGAAAACAAAAAACAAAAAAACAACAACAAAAAAAAAAATGGAGAAGACGTAATGAGGTCCTTAAACACACGATATGTCCAAAAGTATAGACCCATGCTAATGCAGCGTTTCTTCTGAAGTCAGGAGTATTAACAACAGCCTCTGTTATTCATTTGAGAAGGAAAAAAAGGAGGTTAGAACACTGCTGTGAGGATTTGCTTGCATTCAGCCACAAGATCATTAAGAGTTCTGGATCACCAATGTCAACCCAACACTTTCATGCTCCATCAGTAGGCCTCTCAGACTCGCCTAATCGCAGTTAATTGAGATAACTGCCGTTATTAAAGCTGACGGCATCATTTTTACCATCATTTTATGCTGAACAAGCAGCATGTTTTTATTGGCTGTGTTGAGGCAAATACATGTAAATCAATGAAACTTGATTTTTGTTGGTCAAACATATTTAGGAGGCAGCGATCTTTGGTTATTTGTAATTTGTTAGCTATGTAGCTAATTTTTATTTGTTAGCTATGTAGCTCATTTTTATTTGTTAGCTGTGTAGCTAATTTTTATTTGTTAGCTATGTAGCTAATTTTTATTTGTTAGCTATGTAGCTAATTCTAAGTTTTATCATGTATGCATTTGAATATTTGATGTTTTGCCTATATTTTCTCTCTCAAGAAAAAAAAAAATTTTGTTTTTCTTCCAGCCAAAACAAACAAGTTGGTGCTCGAACATGTTTAGAAGGCAGTGCGAGTAATCTTTATTAGCGAGAATGCTAATTAGATGGTTTAATTTGACGGAACAACCATTTGTGCTTATTTTTTCACTATCTATAAAAAGCTAGCTTTGCTAAAATATTAGCTTTACATGCTAGAAGGTTTTTTTAAATGTTTTTATGTTGGGCACTTAACCCGGTGCTCAAAAATGTTTCGAAGGCAGTATGCATTATCTTTGTTTATTTGTTAGCTACGTAGCTGATGCTAACAGTTTTAGCATTTGAGTATTCTTTGCTCATGTTTTCGCTCTTTTTACGCGCTAGAACAATTTTTTTTCTACCCCCCAAAAACAAGAAAAGTTCCAACTTCTTACTTGGTCATGAACATGTTTAGAATGGAATCTTTGTTTGTTCGTTGGCTACATTGCTAATTAGATGGTTTGCTTATATTTCCACTCTCAAGAGGTGGAAAGAGCAAGTTAATTATTTATTATTATTCTTTTTTTGGCACTACATTGGTGCTGAAACATGTTTATTTGTGAGCTATCTTGCTAATTCTAACTGTTTTACCATGTACGCTAGCAACAGTGTAGGGTGTCATGGTGAATTAGTACAATCAGTGTTAACTAGCACACATACATAGAAGATAACCCGTCAGCCATTTGGCCACTTTAGGCTAACAGCAGCTGCATGCAGTGAATAAAAAATATCATTTAAACTGTTAATCACAAATATTTCTATGTAAATGAATCTCCGTCACCGTGACAGCCTTCCAGAGAACGCAGTTCCACTACTCCACAGCCCAATGCTAGGAGGATGTATCCCATGCTTAGCATTGGGTGACCTTAGGCTCAGCTCTGTTGGCGGAAATGCATCTACGGAGATTTCACAAACTGTAAAGTAGCTGAGGCATGTCTGGATACTTTTGGACATAGAGTGTACCAAACGTACTGCAACACCAGCTTATGCATCTCTCTTTACCTCCAACTGTCTAAGCAATAAGAGGCCATCACCCTCTTCTTCTGTTTCAGTCTACACAGCATAGCTTTACCCGAGCAATTCACAAAAGAGCAGTATCTGGAAACGGTAGATCACTTCTCAGCTCTTCCTACGAAGAAAAGCCAGACGAGTATGTCATTATACACGTGAAGCCATTTATAACACTTTGATAAATGCTTCTGCAGGTGTGATTCATATGCATTAGCCTGCGGTGCTAAGCACTTATCCAAGTATGAGTTATAAAGGTACGCAAAAGCGTATTATGAGTATTTGAATATTATATCAGCATAGTGGCCCTTCAACTGAAGATTGAAGAGCTGTTGGAGTTCACAGTCCTGATGGAGTCCTCAACCAGCCTGCGTGTAAATGTTGACTTTGTATTTGATAAAACTTAAAAGGGCAAAACATGACAAAATGCATCTACGTGGTTTGTATAGAACTGGGATGAGCAATGTAAATGTTTGGTAAGACTTTCTTCTTTTTTTTTCTTTCATTTCAAAGAAATTAACTGTAGCTATGCCTTCACTGTAGCAGATCTTTCCTTGTAAAGCGAGACTATTGTACATACGGAGAATATCCCTGATAATCTATAGACTTTATATACCAGAGAAGTATGTTATGAACCCTGTCGTGATCACCGACATATCAGAAATTCTATATGTAGCACAGTAAATTCATATATCACTCATGGTATGTCCACAACGCTGTCTCTTATTAGCGTACTGCGGCACCTACAAAGAGGTTTCTAGTGCCAAACTCAAGGCTTGGAAAGAAATGCGTATGAAAAATTTGATATGATGAATATTTCAAAATTGCATGACTGTTCAAAGTGTGTCACCCTATAAAAAAAGGGTCAAATTTTATTATTATTATTATTTTTATTATTATTAATTTAATTTTTAGTATTTTTATTGGGCATCTTAGCACTATGATTTGGCTCATAATGAAATGTGGTGATCAATGCTAAGCTTTTTAGTAGCCCTGAAAATATAGTTGCTGGTCGCATGCTAGTGCTTTTTGTATCAAATGGTAGGCCGGATGTTAGCGTGCTAGCGGTGTTCACTTTTCTTTTTTTCCGCTTTAAAACACGACAGACTGCTGATTCCAGAGGAAATCAAGGGAAACGGTCACCTGCAGTGCCATGTACGATGCCCAAAACAAATTGACATTTTTGACTAGCATGCCCACTGAACACTATAGACTGAACACTATGTGAACTTATAGACGTTAATGTTCCTCAAAGCTATAGCTACGCCTTCACTGTAGTAGGCACAGTTAAGTAGTCCCTACTTAGAAATTCTACATGTGGTGCAGTGAACTCATATATCATTCAAGGTATGTCCGCAGTGATGTCTCTTATTAGCGTACTACGGCACCTACAACAAGGTTCTAGTGCCAAATACAAGGCTTGGAAAGAAATGCGTATGAAAAATTTGATTTAATGAATATTTCAAAATTGCATGACTGTTAAAAGTGTGTCACCCTATAGAAAACAAAGGCCAAACTTCTTTATTTATTTATTTATTTTTTGATTTTTTTTTATTGGGCGCCTTGACGCTATGATTTGGCTCGTAATGTAATGTGGTAATCTATGCTAAGCTTTTTAGTGGCCCCGTTTTCCCCTGTGAAAAGAAGAAATGCTAGCGCATGCTAGCACTTAGGCCGGACGTTAGCGTGCTAGCGTTCTTCACATTTCTTTCCTTTTTTTTTCACTGCTGATTCTAGAAGAAACTGCTGATTCTAGAAGAAATCAAGGCAAACGTTGACCCACAGTGCCATGTATGATGCCCAAAAGGAACATTTCTGACTAGCATGCCCACTGAACACCTTAAAGAAGCTAAGCTATAGCTACGCCTTCACTGTAGCAGGCAGGGTTAAGTAGTCCCTGACTTAGACTGTAGGTTTTAAAAAATCAGAAATAGAGATGGTAGTCATAATACACAGAGCCATAATATGAGCCAATCAGTATATTACTATGAGATGCAATGTTTTGATACTGTAACTTAATGAGCTCGACCTACTAGCAGCGCTAGACTGCGCCATTGAAGTGCTAAGTGATGATGTCATCCACTTTCCCTTTGCAGAAGAAGAAAAAAAAAAAAGAATGGAAAGGCCTTTTTGTTCCTGTACGTTTTTGTAAGTCTCTACACTTGAAATGTCAAAACATGAAAGGCAAGGTTCAGCTTTGAATTTCAACTTGAATTTATTACATTCGCCTTGTAAGGAGTCAGCCATTGTACAGGACGTTGGAAGAAGAAGTTTATACTAAAAAAAAGAAGAAGAAGAAGAAGAAGAAGAAGAAGAAGAGAGAGAGAGCGAGAGCGAGAGAGAGAGAGAGAACGAACCAGTGCCAAGATGTTTTCAAGCGATTGTGGTTTTCTTTTCCCTTCCAAGACTAGACTGTACATAGAGTAGACAGTAGTTAGAGAAGTAGCAAAAGGACAGCTAGGAGAAAGCTGACCAAAGGAGAGGGCACCCTGAGAGATCAGTGAAGGAACCACGGCCAGGTTTTGTTGAATGGTGACGGTGCACCGAACAGCCACCTTAAAGAGCTAGGGTGTATCCCGAAGGCCTGTGGCTGGAGGCGGCAGCTTTAGCATGATTTCCAAGACGCCTGCATGCTTGATTTAGCACACTGCTCCCAGCCTGCTGGAATAGAAGCATAAAGAACACGGCAAAGTGTGTTCTCTCAGCAAGACGGAACATTCAGTACTCGTTAGAGGAGCACAGATGGAGTACAGGCGCTTACTCTTATATTCCAGACCACGGCCATAGCTGCAACCCCTAACCAGCGCTATACAAAACTATGTTGGCTCAAAAGCAGAGCTCCACGGCTTCCTTTATAACCACTGCCCTCTCCTTTCATTTCTTTCTCCTGCTTCAGGTAGACGGGAAGAGGAGGTAGGCAGTTTAAATATTACTACTATTATTATTATTTTTATTTTTTTTTTTTGTTTTGTTCCTTTTTTGAACCAGGTCTCGGATTCTCTCCTCCAGACTTGAAGCCGAACAAGTAGCCACTGTTCTAGCGCTGCGGTTAGCAGCAGGAGCTTTGACTATGCCTGAGGGTGTGTACATAGCGGTCCACACGACACTTAATAATACAGATGTACAGGTTTTTATTCCTTGCTCTTGATATGTATGAAGACTACTGTATTGTTTTTGAATGCATCAACAGGGAGTTTTGAACTATGAATAATGAAATAATGACATGCGGTTACTGAAATAATAAAGTGATTCAACTGATTCAAACGAGTCGCTTGTGGTCCTGGAAAAAAAATGGTTCTGTAAAAGGGGGTCTACATGACGGATGCTTGCAATGATATGCTTGATAAAACACTGCAGTGGTGCACCTGTAGCATATAGTCAGCTACTCCATCAACAACGTCCCTGTAGTTTGAAAAGAACAGCATACCTGTTGACTCCAAACATGCTACGCTATAGAAGTCAATGGGGAGATGCTTCGGTGTCAGCGCTGTTGTCTGTGATGGATGCTGCAGTTAGAGATTAGATCAGTTCCATTGAAGGAGCAAGTCACTGTCAAACTGGTATGCCAAACGAATAGGCGGGAGTTGTCCGCCCCTATTGTAAGAAACAAGGAAACTCACAGTCCCTCTTCCTTAGCGTTAGCATCAACAGCTGTTCACTTACCAGTCTGTAAGAACATGAAACTTCTTCCCTTTACTCGCCAAGAGCTTCTCCAGCGGTGAAAACCAACACCAACGATAACTCAAGTCCAGTCAACATTTATTTATATAGCGCCATTTACAACAGATGTGGTCACAAAGATGCTTTACAAAGAACCTGGTGTCCGAGCCCCCAGTGAGCAAGCCAAGGGCGACAGAGGGAAGGAAAAACTCCCTCAGATCAAAAGGAAGAAACCTCGAGAGGAACCAAGACTCAAAAGGGGAACCCATCCTCCTCGGGTCAACACCAGATAGCAGGACAAGCAAAGGAAAGGAGTGAAGATAGAGAAATAAAAGTCTGATTAGTCTGTAATTAAATAGCTGGGTCATCGGATGGGTCAGCGGGACGCAGGCCAAGCTTCCACAGTGCAGGACATCCAGGAGCTCCGTGGTGGTTAAAGGCAAGCAGTGGCACCCAGCATCAGATCGCACAGGATGGGCAGCAGTTCAGCTCAGGCAAAGAGAACATACAGACTGTTAGCTCTGACGGAAGATCGGAATATTTGAACACACTATATGGTGTTAACAGAGTGCAGCTCTTGTTTTGCTTCTGATTATGCTGTCTCTTTTGTTTGCTGCTGAGCATAGACTCCTGACGAGCTTGGGTGGCGGCAGTTGTTATGATGGCCGCTTGCCAAGAGCTTCAGCCATTGTTCCATTTACTCTTGCTTTCATTGGCTACCTGCCCTTAAATGATCTAACCAGGACGAGGACCTTTTAACATGGTTGAGAAGAGGTTAGAATACAATGTTGGCCTGACTCAACGCTACAGTGACTCACTATCGCCTCTTGAGATACAAGGTGGTATTACGAGACAGGACAGGCTGGGGCTAGCTGGTTAGCATGCTAACTTCAGTAGATATCTCTGCAACATGACACACAGACATCTTTGGCACACCACCACAGTGCAGGTATTATGTGGGTGGTGGATCATTCTCAGCACTGCAGTGACACTGACGTGGTGGTGGTGTGTTAGTGTGTGTGGTGCTAGTGTGAGTGGATCAGACACAGCAGTGCTGCTACTGGAGTGTTTAAACACTGTGTCCACTCACTGTCCACTCTATTAGACCCTCCTACCTTGCTGCTCCACCTTGTAGATGTACAGTCAGAGACGACAGCTCATCTGCTGCTGCACAGTGCAGTGTTGGTCATCCTCTAGTCCTTCATCAGTGGTCACAGGACGCTGCCCACAGGACACTGTCAGCTGGATAGTTTTGGTTGGTGGATGATTCTCAGTCCAGCAGTGACACTGAGGTGTCCAGCAGCACTGCTGTGTCTGATCCACTCACACCAGCACAACACACACTAACACACCACCACCACGTCAGTGTCACTGCAGTGCTGAGAATGATCCACCACCCACATAATACCTGCACTGTGGTGGTCCTGTGGGGGTCCTGACAATTGAAGAGCAGGGTAATAAAGTATAGAGAGAAACAGATGGACTAGAGTCTGTAACTGTAGAACTACACAGTGCTCCTATATGCTAAGTAGAGCTGATATAATAGACTATGAGTGCATGCACAAGAACCTAATAAAGTGGCAGGTAGGTGAATCCGATTTCCTAAAAAGAAATGTTCCCAGGAAAATAAATTTAACTACAGCCAAATGGGTTGACTGATGGGTTGACTCATAGGCCTGTCCCTTACAAAGGAAGTCTGTCGGGAATCAAACCCTGAGAAGATCTAGCACAAGATGTCTTATCAGACTCATCGAAAGCATCATTCTGAATTTCAAGGCCGTGTAATTTAATTCAGAGGCGGAATCTGTTTAATTTTGTAGTCTCACTCTCTCTCTCTCTTTCTCTCTCTCTCTCTCTCTCTCTCACACACACACACACACACAGATGAACAGCTTGGGAGATGTTCTACTCCTACACGAGCAATATACAATCTTCCTCCCACACATTAGCACGTTACTGCAGTGAGGCATCAGATTCCTCTCACTATGAAGCTACTTCTCACATTCCTTAGCCAAACACACACACACACACACATATACCCATTCACTGACCTGAGCTGGGATAGTTCAGCATGGTTCACAAGTTCAGTAAACACGTTCTGGACGAATTCACTTTGGACACACTCGAACAATCCTGTCTCAATGAGCACGCAGGACATAATGTGCCTTATTATGAAATCTGCTTAACTCCACTACACTGGCTCTCTGTACTTTCTATAGCCCCCCCACACATGCTCACTCCCCAACACCCCCTCCGCTATCGCATAGCCAAGCTCAGCTATTAGCATACATCAAAACGCATTTGTAGCAATGATGATCACACTTAAGCTGCACTTTGTCAGCTGTGTCTGTGGAGCTCCTCTGGGGAACACTGCACAATCCTCTCTCCCCCCTCACTCGCTACTGCTAATTGCGCTCGCTAATTACACTCTCCGTGCTCTGCTATGCTAACTCTAAAACGAGGGGGTGGACGTGGAGGGTCGCGCTACATTTCACTCGCTTCTTCTCCGAGCTTGATTAGGAAGGAATGCTTTGGGATTGTTTTGGACCTATTAAGCTTCTTTTGTCCAACTACTCACAATAGTCACTTAAACGCAACATGTGGTCTTCATGAGATGTATGCGCTACAGGGCTAAAGAAATGGCCTACTACTGCTATGACTGCCAGAGTCATGTTACTCATATCTTAGTTTGATGGCGTTAGCATTTGTGTGTTCATTCTACTGTCTGTATTGTGGAAAGGATTGTTTTTGGACTATAATGTCGGGATCAGACTACACAATATTTTGTCCCTCGATGTCAGATCTATGGTGGCCACACATCCGGTTTTAGGCTGGACAGTACGATTTTTCAACCCCCAGTCCACCGTCCAGCTCAGTACCTGGACAGACGCCTACTAGTCCTTTTTTTGGGATGAACTATTTAAAATGTTCACTGGCCAACAATATTATGTGTGCCATTGGCTCACATCCGTGTCAAAAGACATGCCTTGCATTTCTTTGGTTTACCAAGGTCATGTGACGTCGTGACCTACCGGCTAACCGCAGGTCTGCCCTCTAAATGAAGGTCAGTTAGTAAGCTCCCGTCTGACTCACAAATGTCATTCATGCCACTAAATTAGGTGAGTAAAGCATCATTTATGTGTTATATAGGTTAGATTATGGGTTTAGTTCTGTTCTAGTATCTTGCCCGACCCTCCCTATCTTTATGATGTCCTCCTTTTTGGGGTTATGAAAGCGGACACCCTAGTCAGATCAAGTGCCATAAATTCTTGCCATGTTTAGGTCAGCAGACTGGCAACACTACACATCCACCAATCATCATTTACAGGGGTTGGACAATGAAACTGAAACACCTGTCATTTTAGTGTGGGAGGTTTCATGGCTAAATTGGACCAGCCTGGTGGCCAATCTTCATTAATTGCACATTGCACCAGTAAGAGCAGAGTGTGAAGGTTCAATCAGCAGGTAAGAGCACAGTTCTGCTCAAAATATTACAATGCACACAACATTATGGGTGACATACCAGAGTTCAAAAGAGGACAAATTGTTGGTGCACGTCTTGCTGGCGCATCTGTGACCAAGAGCCACGGTATCCAGGGTAATGTCAGCATACCACCAAGAAGGACGTTTTCCTCCACCAGCATCACGTAGTGACCTGGCCACTATCCTGCAAGAAGAACGGCTTAAAATCCCTCTGACCACTGTGCAGGACTTGTATATGTCATTCCCAAGACGAACTGACGCTGTATTGGCCGCAAAAGGAGGAGGAGGCCCTACACCATACTAATAAATGATTGTGGTCTAAAACCAGGTGTTTCAGTTTCATTGTCCAACCCCTGTATGTCCCTCCGCAAGTTCATGGGACTTTGGAGAGGAAGGTCAAGAAACTGTCAATCACGGCTACAGGAGCACTATGTGTGATGCAGGCGGTTTTGGACCCGGATTGTGGGCCTAGTCCTGGGTGTCACAAAGAGGACGGTATGGGGTGTCTACCCTTCAAAGAGAACTTGAGGTAACAATTCTGTCGACATGTCCAGAACAGTGTCATTTTTTTTAAAAAAGGGCTGTAAATTGTGGTTGTAATGAGCTGCTGTTTATATTATGCAGCTGCTGTGATTAGCACTTAGCCATTAGCATTTTGATAATGTGTTTGTAGTGCTTTTAAAATTTTGCATTGCAAAAAATGAGATATTGGCAGGTAAAATAATTGCATATCTGGTTGATATATCTTAAATTTCTCATTTTGGTAATTAATTTATATCTGGATAGCTGATTTTAAGACTATTAACTTATTTCTAGCCATTTTAAACAAGTCAAATGATCTGCCAATAAAGTGAGATAATTTCGGCTTACCAAAATCACTTAAAACAAGTAAAGAATTAAGAAATAAGTCTAGAAGTAAGTTTAAAATCTTGAAATTAGCTTCAAATAAATATTGTTTTTTTTAAATCCCAAAATGAAAAATTTAAGATATAAGTACATTGAACTTGCCAAGATCTGATTATTTTTTTATTTTTTGCAGTGAATCACTTTCTCTTTGCCACATTTACATATGCGCACCGGAGAGCATTCTGCCCTCCTATTGGTTAACATAAAGAAACACATCGTATGGTTTGTCAATACTAAAAATTCAGATCGTGCTAGACTTTTCGTTGGGGAGTCGTTGATCTTCACTATTTTTCAGTCTAGTTGACACTCCAAGGCCCGTTTGTTGTTCCTTTCTGACGCTGGAAATTTGACAGCTATGACAAAATTGTGTCAAACTGGGGCTGAACCCATGTAGCCTGATCCCAGCATTAATCAAATTACACAAATTGCAATATAAATCTGGCAGGCTGCCTACGTGAGCCTGTTCAAACGTACCTTAAATGATCAAATTATCATTACTTTTAGCTGTATGTCAAAAATGTATATGTGTGATGTTGCTGAGATATCTATTGAAGCTAACCAGCTAGTCCTGGCCTGTCCTGTCTTGCTCCCTTCACATAGTTGTAGGGGATGGAAACGTTTAATTGGAAACCAGGCCTGTGATGACAGGACAAATCAAACAGATTGGCAGGAACATGACATCAGAACCCAAAAGTGGCGCCACGTGTTTGGCTTGAAACCTGCTGTCCTGCAACAGTAATAAGAAGCTAATAAGAAACAGTTACTGGGAATTAAATAGACATCTTTGTAGGCTGATATGGAAAAAGCTGTTCAGGGAAAGCTGACTGTTTTTCAGCCTTATAGTGCACATGTGGTATGCGTTCAGCTGTAATTAGTCGTATGTCGTTATTGTCATTTTGCACAATAATGAATGGTATTTATTGTTGGTATGTGGTACTATGGTACTTATTAACGAATGGTCAGTAATGTTGAAGGTCCTGCTCCTGGTCAGATTATGTAAGAACAGGTAGCCGATGCAAGTGTGAATAAAGAAATGGCTGAAGCTCTTGGCAGGCAGGTGACCATTATAACAACCTCCGCTACTGGATCTCATCAAAAAACCACGTTCAGCAGCAAACAAATAAGTGCCCTTTGCATGCATGGTCAACATGGAAGAGTCATCAGAGTGGCACGTTACCTGCATTCTCATCATAAAAGCTCACTGTTTTGCTCACAAATTATGCAAAAACGGTCCTAGACAAGCTGCAGACATTTGGGAAACAGGTGCCGTGGACTGATGCAGGGAAAATGGCCAAGATCTCTGACCACTATGAGCAAAGATATGTTTGGAGTAAACAGGAGCAGCATTTGACGTGAGGAACACCTTGCCCACTGTTAAGCATTGGGTTGGACTGATCATGCTTTGGGGTTGTGCTGCAGGGTTCGATGTCCTCATGTCCATTATGCATTTTGCACTGCTGGACGGCTCTCATACGTTTACTGGTACTGCTGGTATCCTCTCGTCTGCACTGATGGGGGGCGAGGGCGGGGTTGGATGGGGATAGGGGGTCGGTTTCCTCACATCCTTTCTCCTGTCTGCCGTCTATTGTTTTCCTTAATCATCTAATTTAAGCGTAGCAGCTGGCCTGTTGTGGCCGCGTTCATTTTTCCCCTGTATGGAGACGAGATAAGCAGTGGGAGTCAAGCAGCAGGGAAATGTCATGTTGACCTTTTTATTCAGGGCCCCGGCGGCTGCTCCAGATGAGATGAGGAGAGTGTGTGTCACTCAGACACACTGTAATCAGCTCCAGACCGCACGAGTGTCATCCTTATGTATTATTATTACATCTTCGGTAATCCCTTCACAAGACGGAGGTCTGCTATCTCTGGAAAAGTGTCAAGCACAAATCATTTGCATTGTAGGCTATTTTTTCCGTCAACACGCACTTACCTTTAGACTGACTCTTATATGGGATTCTGCGAAGGAATAAAGCTGTTTCTGTCCTGCTTGAAAAATAAATACTTCCATCCTAGAGTGGGAACATCTGGAACTTCTTCATAGAGCCGGTTGGGATCTTCTCTTTTATACACCTCCTGCTTGGATAGTCATTTCAAACCATCCTCCAGTGGAGACACAAGAACTTTTCTTTGATCTTCAGAACATTAGTGCAGTGGTGGATGAAGTGTACAAAGCATGTACCCTCATCATCAAAAGAATAGCTGCACCCAGAAGGAAGTGTGGGATTGCAGTGCTGTTGGGAAGGAAGATAAAGGTTACCAGGAACAATAAATGATGATCAGTTTAGACTGATATGGGGAATATTTACTGAGCTACACATACAGAAGTAGTGTCTCTCAGTATGGCGTCGGGCCACCATGTTTGTTAATGCACCATGCCAGATGTCTCGGCATGGAGTTGCAGAGGTTCCTAATGGTGTCCTGTGATAATCCATCCCATGCAGCTTGAATATTCTCACCCAGCTCCTGCAGATATTGCGGTAGGGGTGGAGGTGGAGTGACACCAGGCCTTCTGGACCTGTGGCGTGTGACAACAAACCATCCATCTTGGTGCTGACCACGGTGCCCCCACACACGGATTCGTTGGTCGTCTCCACCAAGACAAAAGCGGGACTCGTCACTGAAGATGACCCACTGTCACTCCATGACCGTCTGGCACGACACCATTGCAGTCTATGGTGAAGTTGACGTGGTGTTAATGGGCAGTCGTCGTAACGGTCTGTGTGCATGTAGTCTTGCGTGGTGCAGCCGTCTGCCAATGGCGCTGGCACTAACAGGATGACTCCTGAGGGCATCACTGCTCACTGAATGTTCGCAATCATCGTGGCTGTTGGGTCAGTCAGGTACAGCGTTAAGGCTCGTCCTTGCTTACTTGAGTCATTTGCATGTCTCACAATGTCAAATGATGTTTTGTGCAACTATTCTTTTGATGACAAGTGAATATTTATTTAGATACACCAAAAAGCAATTACATTTACTTCATTACTGTGCACAACTGCTGTAGACAAACTCTTCTATTACATTAATCACTATTAGACTAAACTCTTTTATTCCTCCTTCTATTCCTCCATGCACCTTTAAACCTAACACGTCTGATGTCTGCAGCTATTCAGATACAGGATTTAAACATTCCTTTTCTTCTCTTCTCCTTTCATCTCTCCTCTCTTTCTGCCCCAGATTTCTTCCTTTGCTCTTCAGCAAACTACCATCAACGTGGAGTAGAACAAATGTGTCAGGACCCATTTAGCTAATAAACGACTGGAGTGTGCAGTCTTGAGCAAATATCGAGCGGTTAAAGACTCTGAGAATGATATCGAATGTTCATGTACCCTCCCAACCCCATCCCGTCCCTGATCCCCCCCCCGTTAAATTTGCTTGTCATGAATGAATAGTTAAAAGCAGGGAAGTGTTCCTACAGCGCTTAAAGAGTGGGAGGAAGGATCAGAGAGAGGGAGAGAACAAGCGCACTCGTTTCCCCATGGAGACGCGATGGAGGGAGCAAGAAGTTGAAAGATGACAGCAGCTTTGGAGCACACATCTTCACAGTGGTCCCGCCGATTCCTAACGGCCTTCCAATCCTGCCTGTTATCTGTGTCAATGATTCAAAGACAGAAAGAATGAAAAGGAAGGAAGAAAGAAAGAGAAATAAAAAAAAGAAATAGAAATAGAAATAAAGAATAGAAAAGCATAGACGCAGTAAAGAAAGTAAACACAGAAGGAAAAAAACAAAGGAAGATAAGAAGACACTATTATAGAAAGATAGATAGATAGATAGATAGATAAAAACAGAGAACAAACAAAAACAAAGGAAGATGAGCCTTTATTATATAGATAGATAGATAGATAGATAGATAGATAGATAGATAGATAGAACAAAAACAAAGGAAGATGAGCCTTTATTATATATATAGATAGATAGATAGATAGATAGATAGATAGATAGATAGATAAAAACAGATAGAACAAACAAAAACAAAGGAAGATGAGCCTTTATTATATAGATAGATAGATAGATAGATAGATAGATAGATAGATAGATAGATAAACAAAAACAACAGAAGGAAAGATAAAAACAGAGGAGGACGACACAGACAGACAGATGTATAGATAGACGGATGAGTAAGTCTTGGATAAGAGCATTAAGATGCATTGAGAAGAAATGATTTTGTTGCTGCTGAATAATTAAGCTGCTGTGTGGGAGCGTGAGGAATGTATTGCTCTTCATCTGTATCTCTCCTCCTCTCTGTTCTGTCTGTTCTCCTCCATATTCACACTATTACATAAACATACACTGGGTATTAGTATTCTGAGTGAAAGGGCAAAGCATACACAATTCTTCTTCCCTTTGGAAATAGATACATACACACACACACACACACACACACAGGTACACACAGGTTTGAGTGGAGCGTGAAGGGGAAAGCAGCTGGAGAGAGAGAGAGAGACAGAGAGAGAGAAAGAGAGAGAGAGTGGACTATTATGCCCTAATAAACCGCAGAGGCAGAACAATGTGAAGATTAATACATGCTCCACATCCCAAATAATACCATCACACGCATTCAACACACTCGCGTCTGCAGCGCTTCTCACTTAACTGTATTTGCACTTCACCACAAGGAAGCTGACATGTTACGTAACTTACTCAGCCAGCAAACAATGCAGAAACTGGAGATGGTTGAACAACAGAGTGATCAAGCTCCGAATCAGAAAGACACCTTTTCTTAAGCACAGCACTGAAAACAGTGTCGTGTGTGAACACGGTGAAGTTTCAAATTGTCCTGTTCGCTCCACACACAATTCATGGAATCCATTTATGGAAACCAAGCCTCAAATCAGCCTGTGAATTAGTTTCCTTGGTGAGGTCACAAAACCTAACCCCCATTTGCACATGCAGTGTTTCAGCTATTCAGCCTATACACTTTTATGCCCTGCTTATTCACACTTACGCTGCATCTGAAAATGTATACTACCATGCTAAATGGTGCTGTCTTCCTGCTGCTCTTACGCGTTACCTCAGGTTTGTTGATGATGGGACGGAGGGGCGCCCTCATGTCTTTGTTACCTTCTGGCTCTCCCTTTTAGTTATGATGTAGTAGCCATGCCTGCTGGAGTCACTGCTGCACTCTGTTAACACCTTATAGCGTTCCCAGTTCTTATAACCAAACTAACTGTATGCGTGTTTCTTTGCCTGAGCTAAACTACTGCCCAAACTGTGCGGTCTGATGCAGAGCTACCGCCCATCCTGTGCGGTCTGATGTTGCTGCTTCATCTGCCTTGACTGGGTGCCCACTGCTTGCCTGTATTGCTGACCAGTTTACTCACCATGGAGCTTTATGCTGTCCTCCGTACAGTGGTTACTGGTTTCATTTGGACTCTCAGGTCTGTTTGCTACTCTCACGGTTATTGGTTAATCTATATTCAGTATTACATATGACTAAATTGCTTTTGTGCTTGTTTTGCTAACCGATGTGGACCAGTAGAGGATGGGTTCCCCTTCTGTGTCTTGGTTCCTCTCAAGGTTTCTTCCTCTTGCTCTGCGGGAGTTTTTCCTTGGCTTGCTCATTGGGGACTTGGACCCAGAGTCTCTGTAAAGCTGCTTTGTGGCACTATCTGTTGTAAGAGGTGCATATAAATAACCTTGACTTGACTTAAATCGTCTGTCAAAACCAGTACACCACCATGAGAAGTCCATTGTTTTAGTTCTGGCTGCTTTTTGAATGAAGCACAAACAGGACAGTGATTCAGAATGTAACTATTTGTACAATAATAATAATAATAATAATAATAATAATAATAATGCTGTTTAGCTGTACTCTGGTTTCATTTTCAGATTTACTTCTTTACTGCCAGAACAGCTGTGGCCATGGCATTACAACTAACTGTAGCCTACTTCCTGAAGCTGAATCCTGAAGAGAGAGAGAGAAAGAAAGAGAGAGAGGTTGTGTAGGAGGGAAAGAGAAAATGAAAATGTGGGAACTGAAGAAAGTGAGCTCTGGAGATCAGAGGCACTTCTAAAAAGGCGAAAGGTTTGTTCTCAAGTGCAGTAGCAGAAAACAGCAACCGCGAATAATGGAGAGAGTAGCCCGGACCTATCCCTCACTGTATATCACATGATGACCATAATCATCGTGAATTACTGAAAGTATGAACTGCTATTTAAATTGAAATAACTCTATTTAGGATCAGTTTAAGCAAATAAGACAAATGTAATTCACTCCAATTAACTAACGACCAAAATGTCACATCATTTATTGGTATTGTTTAATTTTGCCCAGTCGGAGGGCAGCACAATGTTGCCAACGGGGCACCCTGGGGTTAGGTGCTTTGCCCAAGGTGCGTCCAGGTATACCTAGTCACCTGTGGGATTGACCATTCCAGTTTTGGACTCACCTCTCCTACCACCAGGTGACTGACCACTCCAAAATACTGCGATTAATTGTGAATCGTCGGTCTCCGTTGACTTTGAAGCAAACTTAGACCAACAAACTCTACATGAACCAAAAACAGAGTGGCCCTGTCCCAATTCCTGCCCTAAGCCCTAAGGCCCCCCTTGAAGTGTTAACTTTTATGGCATTGAGTATAAAGGCATGAGCGCTCAAGGCGTCCAAGGGCTAAGAGCAGAACTGGGACACACTTCACCTCATATCCCTGTGTTTGACCACTATGCTAGTTTTTATAACTAGAAATGTTGGGATGTTCATATAAACATCTTAAGCAAGTTATACAACCATGTTTGAGTATAAAAGGACCATCCAGAAAAGGGCTGAATCCTTTATGACTATGGAGGGGTCAAGGCTTGGCGCTTTGCCAAAATTGCATCAGCAAAAAAATTCAGCAGCTTAAAAATGATGTTCCTCAACGAGCCATGGCAAGGATTTTAGGTCTTTCGCCCTCTATGACAATGCGTCATAACATCAAATAGAAAATATGATCATCAAATAGAGAAATATCTGGTGAAATCTCTGTGTATAAAGGGCAAGGACAAAGACCACAATGAATGCCTGTGACCTTTGACCCCTCTGGCAGCCCTGCATTAAAACCAGCATGTTCCTTTTAAGGATATCACCACAGGGGCTCAGGGACTGCTGTCAATAGACAGCCACTGCATTTACAAATGCAGGTTAAGACTGTACTATGCACAGTGGAAGGCGTGTGCCAACAGCATTTAGAAACATCGCTGACTTCCTCAGATTCAAGCTCATCCGAGATGGACTGATGCTCAGTGGAGACGTGTATTGGGGTCTGATAAGTGAATCTTTTGGATTATTTAAGATTATTTAATAATGGACATTGTGGTCTCCAGGCCAATGAAGAAAAAGACCATTCAGATTGTTACCAGTGTAAAGTTCAAAATCCAGCACCAGTAACCGTGTGGGTGGTGTTACTGAGTAACCTGTACAAGCACCATTAACGCTGATATTTTTCGGAGCAACATGTTCTGCCTTTTAGGTGCCGTCTTTTTCAGGGACATCCATTCAGAGCAGCACAACATCACTGTCATGTTGATCATGTGATCCTTTATGCCCTTGGTGTCTGTTCTTGCTATGTGCTTTCAATTAGCTTTTCCTTGACATGTGCTCCTGTTTTGGTTTTTGCTCCTCCCTGTTTACACCCTCTTGCCACGCCCCTTATCTTTCCCTAGTTTGTGGCTCCTCCCCTTCCCAGATGTCCCTAGATCTGCTGACAAGCATGAGCAGCACCCACAGTTTCCTTGTCCACCATCCAGACACAGGTGGCACCTTCATTACACATTCCAGGCAGGTTAGCAGAAGGAAATTTGGTATCACGGCACTCATTATGTGTCCTGTCACAGACAGCCAGCCACTGTCACCTTCGTTTGCAGTGGTATTGTGAAACCTGGACTGCTACAGACTGAAACCATATGATCTAACAATGAATTCAGGTTTTGGGATCCCAGGACTTGAGTATGGAGGCCTCATGGTGAGCCCTTCAATCCTGCCTTTGCTGTGAAGACACACTGCCCCACCTGCTGGTGTGATGATCTGGGGAGCCATAGCATATGACAGTCGGTCACCCCTATTAGTGATATGAGGGTCGTGAACAGCTCAGTGATATGTGCAGGTCATCCTCATCCACATGTGTTCCTTCTCATGGCAGGGCTTCCAACTGGCATATATCAGCAGGATAATGCTCGCCCACACACGGTAAGGGTTTTTCCAGGAATGTCTCCGCCAGATCTGTGCTGAAACATCTGTGGGCAAATGGGCCACAGGATGCCATACGGAACCTGCATGCCCAACCGTATCTCACCTTGTATCCAGCCAGGAGGTGGCCCAGCAGGGTACTAGACCCTACTTTCAATTGTACAGTTTTTCCCAATAAACGTATCCTTTCACTCTAATACTGTAATCACTTACATACATCCTTACATTCACACATACAAAGTTTCATTCGATTCCAACTCGAACTTTTTTTTTGGTCAATGATCATATATATTCAGCCTTTTTAAATATACATATTCAGGGATGTCCATTCTCACATTACTTATGACAGTATAATCAGAGAGTGCAGGTGCTAGACTGAACAGCCTGTGGTCCACAGTAGTTGCCTCCCACTGAAAATGTGTGTCTTGTTAAGCTCAAAATGCGACAACAAAGGCCTTCATTGCACCGTTGAAGACTTGTATAACATAAGAATGGCAAAAGTTCTGCTTTCAAAACAGGGTTATTTGGTGTCTTCAGTCCCCAAATGATTACTAAGAGGAAAGGTGATCTAACACAGTGGTAAACAGGCCCCGTCCCAACGCTTAAGGAACACGTTGCAGGCATTAACTTTTGAATGAGAATATATTTACATAAAAAATCAGTGCTTTCTGGGTTGGGTGGCATGGTGGTGCGGTGGGTAGCGCTGCTGTCTCCCATAGTCCAAAGACATGCAGTCATGTTGACTAAACTGCCCCTAGGTGTGAGTGTGTATGAGTGAAGGTGTATGTCTGTGTATCTGCCCTGTGATGGACTGGCAGCCTCTCCGGGGTGTTTCCTGCCTCCCACCCAAAGATACGCAGCTTGGAAGATGAAAAGCTTCCTGGTTTTATCAGTGCTTCACTCAAAGTCCAACTTTTTGGGAAGGGGGATTAACGTATAAGATATGGCCATATGTAGGTTCACTGGGTGTCCCGGGCTGTAAGTACAATCTATTTGCATTGTAGACCTTACAGTTTCCTCTACAATGTAAGGATATCACTGTTTACATCTGTGAGTCAGTGAGGCTTTGGGAATGGAATGGAATTCCCAAATGGAAGCCCCAAAAGGCACTAAAACTTAGGGAAGAGATCTGCGGAAGAACACTTACTGCTGCACTCAGCTGAGAACTACAAATCGCTGCCTGCGCTTTCTGCAGAGTCAATGCGCCACGCATCTCGCATCTTGAGTGGGGTTTGTGTGTGCATGAAAGAGAGAGAGAGAGAGAGACAGAGAGAGAGAGAGAGAGAGAGAGGCAGCAGGCTACTGTGCTCATTGCGGCTCTGTCCGATGAGCTTCATCGCCGGCGACTCGAGCGCATTCTCGATCCAAGATGGCCGCCACCCGGTGCCCAGTTTCCCCAGCATGTTCCTCTAGCGCTGCACGGCCGGACCAACGTCAGCGCTCCAGCCGGGAGGAAACAACACTTTATGTTCTCTGAGTCACACTCGGGCTCCGCTCGCCTCGCACGGGGGGCTATATGCGCTGAGGAGAAAGAGCTGAGCTGTGGTGTTGGTGGGGGGCGGTGTGCAAAAGAGGCACGACAGAACAGCAGCACCTGGCGCATGTGGACAGCAGCCACTGCAGTGAAGCCCAATGGCGGAGAGGGGCGGCAGAGGAGAGGGAACGGACCAAAATAACCAGCCACGGTTCACGTAGGTCTGCCGTTTAGCCACCTTTTAGGCTCCGCGTGTAAAGTGACAGGGAAGCGCGCGGCTCGTTCGTTCACATGTACTCGCTTCGTAGTTGTCTCGCGGACTGACGCGCGTGGCGTTATGACAGGATGTGGTATATGGGTTTAACGCGCGCTTTTAGCTGCATGTAGGATTTGGCATGTAACGGTGACGTTAGGTGGCTGGATCGGCCTGAGCGGTAAATATCGAGCTGCCACTGACTGAAACACAAAGCAGCACCCCCCGCCACGGTGGAGTCCGTTAACGGCCAGGAACGGATTTCTCTCCCTGTTGCTCCGCGCCGGTCAGGAGGGCCGCGCGTGACGAGCAACTGCGGTTCTAGGACGCACAGACTGGATCGATAATCATTTCCCAGAGTCTTTCGCTCTTACCGCGATACGGACGCTGGGAGCGTGGCAACGGACGCAAAGCGTAAAGAGGAGGACGTCCGCGCGTTCTAGGCTGACCGTTTTGAGGAGCGCACGAGCTGCTACGGTGGTCAGCGCGAGGCGGCTAAAGCGCCGGCGAATCTGGGCAGAACCGTGGACAGAATTAACAGCTGGAACAGACGGACTGCGCCGCCGCAGAGCTCCAGTGCGCGCATCGCCGAGGAGCAGGCAAGCAGTTTATGGCGACAGGTAAACTGTAGGAGAGAAAGAGAGAGAGAGAGAGCGAGAGAGAGAGAGAAAGAGAGGAAGGAGTGTCCGTGTATGTGGTCAGTTTGGCTATTGCAAAGGGGCTGCGATGCACTGGGCGTGGGAAAAGAAATGATTAGTGTCAGTCCATGCGCTCAAGACGCGGATGAAGATCAGCAGTCTTTATGGCTTGAATGGAGCGAATGAATGAATGAATGACTGAAAGAAAGAAAGGGGGCTTATGAGGAGGAAGAGAGCAGCAGAGCTGGATTTGTACCCCTAGGACCTCCTCCCAGCAGTCGGTTTAGTATTGCGGTGGATTTAAAGGTTCAACTTTTTTATCTTCTCTTCTCTTCTCTTCCCCCACCTCCATCCTTTTCTTTCTCCCTCTCTCTCTCACCTTCTCCTCTTCGGTCGCCTCTCTGGGGAATGGCTCAGCAAGAAAATGTCTCCCGACCACTTCTCTCCAGTATGAGTCATGAATGCACTATAGCGGGGAAGCATCTTCAGTGCTGCGACATTTGACATTCAGCTCGGCGTTGGAGAGAGCAGGGGGAAGAAGAGACGTCAGCATGTGCTGGAGATGCAGATGATCCTACACTAATTCGGTTTCCTTCTCCCCAACCGCCTCTTCATGAATATTTGCTTGCCGAGCTCTTTGCAGTATTCCCCCTCTGCTTCTCTTTGGACTTGAGAGGATGCCTTGAGTTGGAGGGGCTTATGAAGATGCTGTGGTTTTGGCGTCGGGGGGAAAGCGCGTGGGAGAACCGATGTCATTTTTTCCCTTCCTCGCTGGCGTCGAATTGCTGAATTCCAGAGGGACAATGCGTTTGGTCTCGACAAAGGCCTCCTCCGAACAGCCGCATGGTGAAAAAGGACTAAGAATTTGCTGACTCAGGCGCCCCTATCCCTCTCGGAATTCTGGAAGACTGGAAATCTGCATCATGGATTATCAAAAGAACTCCATCCTTTGACTCGAAGCATTGCGCTTGTCTTTTGGGGGATTCCGCAGAGAGAGAGAGTGAAGCGCTTTTGCAGTTGCTTCCTCTCCAACAGCTCACGCTTAGTCCTCCCTCTCCCCCCCACCTGCATCACGTGGGGGGGAGAGCTCCCACCATCGGGGTGACCCCGTAACCCCTACCTGGGCACCTGGGAGTCCAGGAAGGTCCCTAGAACCATGGACGGCGGCCAGGGCAGCAGCCCGGAGAGCCCCAACCGGGCGGTGGAGTATCTGCTGGAGCTCAACAACATCATCGAGAGCCAGCAGAAACTGCTGGAGACCCAGCGGAGGCGCATCGAGGAGCTGGAGGTGCAGCTGGACCGCCTCAGCCAGGAGAACAAGGACCTGCGGCTGGACCGGCAGCCCTGTCCGCCCCCACCGCCTCCGCCGTTGGCCAACTCGGCCTCGAACCAGGTCCACGCCCAGCCTGTCCCCGTGGCTCCCACCTCCGCCACCGTCTACCCCATTCAGAGCCACAACAGCGGGCCTGTCCACAACCCTATTCCCGCTCCAGCCCCTCCACCCCCACCGCCGCCCATCCCGCCTAGAGACCGCCGCCCCAACGTCAATGTCAACGCGCACACCCGCCTCAGCCGCGGCCTGTCCACCGGCTCCAACCCTACGGAGCGAGACAGGGAGCGGGAGAAGGAGAGGGAGAGGGAGAGAGAGCGAGAGAGAGACGGATCCAGCACCAGCACGGCCAACACTCTGCAGAGACAGTGAGTACAACTCCTGCAGGCTATTCCGCTGCATAGCTGTGGGTATTTACGCAGCTAGTGCATCTCCAAATACTGCCTGTTTGGGTGACTGTCAGGAAGATTGGGATGCTAAGCCTCAGTGGGGGCTAGAAAAGTGTGGACGTGTGTGTGTTGGTGTCATTTTGCTAACCACAGAGTTATGTAACACCTAGATTGTACCCAAGTGCTCTATGCGTATCTACACATCAGGCTCTACATGCGATTTGAATGTGCTTATAATGCACTGTGTGCACACATGACACCTCATGTCAGACGAAAGGCCTTTTTTCTAGGCATGATTGGTTAAACAGATATTAAGCACGTCCCACATTTGGAACTGCTTCCATGGACTCCACAAGGCCCCAGATTATGCAGTAGGGGGGCGTGCTATTATTCCGACGTTGTCCTCGCTAGATTTCTCCAACCGTCCATCTTTTAACGCTCATAAAATCGGGTGCAACAGTCTGTCACAACATAACTCTTTCCGGCACAGTGCACAGGCAGCTGGCCGTGCCAAAGAGCCGGGCGATTACATAAGCCCAGCAAAGCTCACCTGTGTCCACATCTGAATAAAGGCACATTCTGCTGCAGGGGGATTTGCTCAAAGGGGTCAGATGATAACAAGGGGAACAGTGTGGAGTCTGGATTAGCGGAGTCCGCGATGAGGTCGTGCTAGGTTGCGCATGGGTCGAGATGACGCTAAATATATATAAGGGCATACCTTTTATTGGAGGAAATAAAGCAGCAATCATCTTTGTTCCAGGGCTTTTGGGATTTGGATGACTTTGGTGGGATTGGTTTCTATTACTAAGGCTTACATCACAGTTTATGTAATGGAAGCCTGGAAGGCTGAGATTGGGTATAGAACCCTCATCCATGTTGGCCTTACTTAGGTCTGATTCGTTTTTGGGGGCAACCAAGCTAGACAGCTGTCAGGGCTTCAGAATTGAAAGCTGTAACTGTGAGTTATATGGCCTCACCTGGGACATCTATTGAGGTCAAACCCGGTAGCTAAATACTGGCCCACTTCAAGGCCGTTTAAGAGCAGTAAGTCAGTATGCTGAAACCCCTGTATTAAAGTCCAGTGATTAGCTTGATGCACCACATTCATATACATTTGTGGTTAGAAACGGATGGTAAACGGATTTTAGGGCTGTACTGAATACCATTTTTGGCTCCAGAGCTTCAGCAGTAATCAACAGTCAGTACGGTTGGGGGTGTGGCTTATGAAGTCATTCAGAAAATCTGCATCCCTGTGCTTTGTATTGCAGTGGTTCGTTTTTCCCTACGTAGCATCTGTCCCGCTCCAGCTGGGGCTACTAGCTGCTTTCCTTCCTTTGTCCACTTGGCCCGCTAGCCTTACTTAGCGCTGCCTAGGGGATGATAGCGCAGTGGGTTAACCAGCGCTTCATCAAGTACAAGAATATGCTTGCCAGAATGTAAATGCTTATGTTGGGTTGTTTTAGGTTGATTCATATAAGGACTTTTATGTTGAAGAGCCTGAATACGGAGTGGTGGGTTTTTACCTAACTGCTGAGTATGTGAATAGTTGGATATTGGGGTCCAGCCCTGGAAGTCTTGTATGTTGTCATTCTGCCTAGAGGTAAACCAGTCTTCAATTTTTATTGCTGATACAGATTTTTGGGTTGATGTTTTTGGCAGATATTTATTATATTTTTATACCTGCAGTGAGCACCTGAGGTGAGATAAGTGAACACACGAAATACAGTAGTATGCTCATAGTATAATGTAAAAATCAGGCTTTTTTGACCTAAGCAAGTCAGCTACGGTGCTGCCTTAAAAAATGGGGTTACCTGAACTTCAAATAATATGCTGACACAGGGTTATTTTACTATTAGACATTCAGTAACTCAACATTTAAAGGCAGTTAAAAAGACGAAAACACATTTTTAAAATTTGTATTAGTCAAAGTTGCATGAATAAATTCTTTAACAAGCCAGTCTGGCATTTCAAGTATTCTTACATGAACAGTGGACATCTGCCTATTTAAATACACTAATCGCCAAAAACCAGTTGCACAAATAGTTACGCCCAGAAGGGAGCAACCGACAGGAATGAAACTTGGTGGGTAGGTTTGATATCGTGAGACATGCAAATGATTCAAGTTTCACGCTCAGCCACGCATGTGACGTAAGCAAGGACGGGCTTATTGCTGTACCTGACTGACCAACAGCCACGATTGTAGACATTGAGCAAGCAGTGATGCTTCCATGAGTCATCCTGTTAGTGCAGCACCATTGGCAGACAGAAGCACGACACAGGACTACATGCACGCAGACCGTTACGACAACTGCCCTTAACACCACGTCAGCGTCTCCAAAGACTGCAAGGCTGTCCTGCCAGACTGTCATGGAGTGACTCAGAATAGCAGTGGCTAGTCCCGCATTTGTCTCGGTGGAGACGACCGATGAATCCGTGTGTGGAGGCACCGTGGTCAGCGCCAAGATGAACGGCTTGTTGTCACACGTCCTACGTTCAGAAGGCCTGGTGTCACTCCACCTCCACTCCTGCAGCACCATCTGCAGGAACTGTGTGAGAATATTCATTTTTGTGATGTTATTCATTCAGATTAGCCAAAATCAGAAGAACTAGTTTCCCTTTGTCGATTGCTTGATCAGAGCAGAAACCAGCTGATTCCGATCTTGGCTGGTTCCAGCTGTGCACCCCTAATGTGACCCAAAAAGCCAAAGAGCTTTGTAGAACTTCGTCCTGTACAGGCAGCCTGGCTGGCACAGGCCTTCCTGAGCGCTGTCCATCATTCCTGACCATCGCAGACTCCTTGGTCAATAGCCCGAGCTTCAAGTCTGTCAATATCTGTCTTTCAGCATGTGCTGTGTCAACACTCTCTCTCAATAGATACAGAGAGAAAGAAAGAGAGAGACAAACGGTCGCCAAACAGTCCTTTTAGACCTTCCTGCTGTAAATCAGGGGTGAGGAACGATCTCCAGCGTGCATCCGCTCACCGCGGCCTGTCGCGGCCACTTGATTCGTGCCTTTCGAGTGTATTTTGAGCACAAACGTGCAGAGTCTAAGGGGAGGCTTTGCCGTTCGAGGGAGCGGGGAGGAACTGTGGGGCCATTTTGTGAGGAGATTGGCTTGGTATGTAGGACGGCAGTGGTTGTGTAGGAGAGAGTTTGTGATTAATATGCAGTGCAGTGTCAGATTGTGGATCGGGCCTGTGTGGGAGAGATGAGCGCAGAGGCAGAGTGAGAGAGAGAGAGAGAGAGAGAGAGAGAGAGAGAGAAAGAGAGAACGCAAGTGTGTAAAAGAATGCCAGAAAGGTCAAGGCAAAGAGAAAGAGCAGCTTGTTCAACCCAACGCAGCCTCTTTCTCTCCATTTCCTCCCTCTCTCTTGTTCTTTTTAGATTAGGAGTAGGTGAACGCATCCTGTTTGCATGGATAAATGAAGCGCTGTACTCTTTGGTGGTAGATCCAAGTTTCTCTCTCTCTCTCTCTCTCTCTCTCTCTCTCGCCCATAGTGGCTGCCTAATGGAGAGGTGTGCTGTTTCCTAGCCCTGACCTTATGAAAATAACTGTTTTACATCATTTCTAATCGTGCATAGCACTTAACCTCCTCGACAGCTTTAGTACTGAGAAACTTGCCACCCCTCTGCAGCTCCTCATTGAGTTTAAACACAGTTTAGTTTGGCATAATCATTCATGCTATCAAAAACTCATAGTAGAGTTGTGCATTTGGTGCACCACACAAAAAATGAGTCACCTGTGACTGAAACGCACCTACTAGCATGTAATACCTCCACCAGCACCAGCAACAGCTGTGATTGGATTTGGCATGGCAACTGGACAAGTTTCTGGATGTAGGCCACATCAATGTTCAGACACTCTTGCATAAATGAATAGCACAGTTGGGCCAGATTTGGTGGATGCCTTCTTTGCCTGTAGACTGGGATTTTAGCCACTGCTGGTAGACCCGTATGACCGTACGCTTCCATACACCTGCAGGTTCAGCTACTTCCTTCACACTATGGTCTTTGGCATGCCCAAATGCAGTCACTCCTTTTAGCCAGTCATCATTAACATCTGCTTTGGAGCCATTTTCCACACATGTTACGAGACATTCACTGCACTGTACCACCTCTTCCCAATCTATGGATCCCGTCACTCACACCCCGCAGGTATTTATAGCCCCATCATCCTTGTGCAGCGCCATCTGCAGGAGCCTGAAGTTACTACCACCTTAAACACACAAGGTCACTCATTTTTTGTCCCATGAGCTTGGTCCGGATGAAGGATGTCTGATTCCATTACTTTACATTAAAGTTAAATCTCCTGTAAAGTTGTACTCCCGCTGTTTATCTGTGATTCGTTGAATTCCTTCACTTTGTCATTCAGAGCACTGGGCAGAAATCATATCACGTCAAACCTGCAGGATTACCTAATCCAGGGTAACTAATGTATTATAACTAGCTAATGCTCATATAAATCAACTAGATTTTAATGGTATACATTTTCACCAACAACTACTTCATTTGAAGTAGGTGATCTGTAATGGTATTGGACTCAGTATTGATGAGTAGTAAAGAATATGTACTCTTTTGTTTTGAAAAATAGATAGCAGTGCATCTCTAATGAAAGCTATTCAAGAGTTACAGTGAACCTTCAAGCATGCTCGTTTCCAAAATGTAGGCTTGTGATAGTTTACATTATTACATTCTATAAGCATGTGTATAACATCAGCATATCTGTACAGTGCTCCTTTGATTACTCTGCAGTCTGTTGTAGTATATGATGTAGTAAAAGTCACTGTACTGGTATTGAATATTTTGTTCAACCATGTCCAGTCCTATTCGTGACTGGGAATTGATTATAAACAGCTGTCCCAGCTAGTGAAGTTAAAAATGGCATTCCTGTTCTTCTAAGAGAAAGACTGCACTTGTTTGCCTGAATCTCATTACTGCATATTCTCTGTTAGCCTCTTCCACCAATGTGGAACGGGTCCCCCTTCTGGTTTGCATATCTAATTTTGAACCGTATGCGCATTTCCACCAATTACTAGGATCAGATCCCAAAAAGTTCGCTCCCAGCTAGAACCAAAGAATAGTAGGTTACATTTACATTTACATTTATGGCATTTAGCTGACGCTCTTATCCAGAGCGACTTACAAGGTCATTCATATTACAGGTAGGCCAATGTAGTGTTAGGAGTCTTGCCCAAGGACTCTTATTGGTGTAGCACAGCATAGTTACCCAGACCCGGGAATCGAACCCCCTGGAGCTCCCTGGAGGTTAGTGGTGTTATCCGCTGAGCCACACCAGGTTCTTCAGCACGAAGCGTGATGATACCCATGGGCGTGTCAGTTGTTGAGGAAAGTGAAGGCAACAATGGCGGCACCCAGTGGTCTGCTGAAGAACCTCTTCTACGTCTTCTTATCACCAGTAGTTGATCCATTCTTGCTGTCTGGATACAAACAAACTTCTGGAATAACAGCACAAAGGCTCGCAGATATCTCGTTACTGCTGTCCGCTACCGCTGTGTGGCGCCCTCTGTTGATATTGTATCCTTCAATGTTTCTTGGTTCCAATAAAAACTGGTGCAAATGCAGGCTGGTTCCCTGAATAGCACCAAGGTTCTAAGGAGCCTGAACGGAACCCGTTCCAGAACCAGGGTTCTTTTGGTCAAAAAAGGACTGTTTAAATACTCATGGCCACTATGAAATCTCCTGTCCTTGTCTCAGCAGCTGATTGCTTATAGAAAGCATATATTTCAGAACATTAGCAATCAGCAGGGTGGGCCGTAGTAAGATGCACAGACTGATATCTCCTTCCTAGAGCGGTGTGTAGCCAACTAGTCAGACACAAAAGACAGGAAAGCACTGGCTCATGCTGTGCACCGGTGTGCTCAACAGCTGTTGCACTGGCTACAGAAGCACTAGCTTTAGCATTAGCTCATAACAAAGGAAGGTGAATAGCTATAACAGGGTGCTAGCATGGTCTAGGTGCTTAATGGAAAGAATGGGAACACAGATTTAACATCTGTTAACGAAAACAAGCAGTGTTTTAAGACAGACTGGATATGTTGTATGCCGTTATTCTGCATTGCATTTCTTGGTCTTCAGGTCCTTTCTTCCTATGTCTCGTTCCCCCTTTTTCCCTCTCTCCATCCTCCCTCTGTTCCGAGCAGATGGCACACCACCATGCAATCCTTTTTCTGATTTGCATTTGACTCATAGGGGACATGTACATCATCTTCTGTTCTTGTGAGATTTTTCTTTCCTTTTTCATTCTTTCATTCACTCAACTTTGTCTATATGCTAGTAATAACATTATACATACTTTGAATATACAGCAGTAATATGTTACTATGATGACTACTTCTATTACTACTAATAATATTGATAATATGTTAATGATATATAGATATATTGGTATACTAATAGTAATATATTGATAACATTTACTGTTTCCTGAAAAGCATAAGCATAACATTCAGAAAAACATATTTGCACAAAAAATGTGTGTGTATATATATATATATATATATATATATATATGGGGCTATAAATATGTGTGAATGTCTCGTTCCATGTGTGGAAATTGGCTCCAAAGCAGATGTTAATGATTGGCTACAAGGAGTGACTGCGTTTGGGTGTGTCAAAGACCATAGTGTGAAGGAAGTAGCTGAATCTGCAGGTGTATGGAAGTGTACGGTCATTCGGATCTACCTGCAGTGGCTAAAATCCCAGTCTACAGGGAATTCTCCTCTGAATTGTGCCAGGGAAGGCATCCACCAAATCTGGACCAACTGCACAATTTACTGATGCAAGAGTGTCTGAACATTGATGTGGCCTACATCCAGAAACTTGTCCAGTACATGCCAAATCCAATCACAGCTGTTATTGGTGCTCGTGAAGGTATTACACGCTATCAGGTACGGTTCAGTCACAGGGGATTCATAGCTTATATATATATATATATATATATATATATATATATATACCAAATACGTAGAATTCCTTGCCTTATTATATTCAGATCAACAGATTTCCTTAACTGCTTCTCTTCTCTACTCAAGTACTCAATTCAGTATTCAAATATTGAATACGCTTCATACTGTAAAACAGATTTATCTTTTCACCAGAACAGCAGTCTTTACTAATAATTATTTATTCTGTAAATTAGTCTGTGATGAAGATCCTAATGACAGAAAGGAGTTCAGATAGATTTTTTCTTTCTACACAAACACTGTAGTCACAAGGGCACGCAAGATGGAAACAGACTGGCACATATAACTGAACCTGATGTAACAGTAAACAAACTAGTGCAGGAGTTCTTTCTTCAATTGTGTTGATGTAATGCAACAGACTTGGCCAAATGCCTGGGGTTAAAGTTTGGTCAGAGGCTTTAATACAATAAGGGGAATCCAAATCAGAGTAGTAATAAAGTCCAGGATCGGAACCAGAACACAGCAAACAATTACCAGGAGGCTCGTAAAGAGGGTAGTCAAAAACGAGAAAGAGGTTCAAATACACAGAATATCAAATCCAAAAATCGAGAAGTGAAAATCATGCACAGGTCAAAATGCAAGAAAGGCCAAACAATAACAAAGGCTTGGTGTGCTGCAGAGAACATGTGGCAATACTTCAGAAAGTCCGTTAGCAAACAAAAAGCTTATATAGGCCACAGTAATCTGGATTGGAGCTGGATTGGATAGGGAGTCTGTGATTGGTAGATGGTGAAGAAGGCAGAATCATATGATTCCCAGAGGGATTCTGGGAGTTGACGTACAGGTTGTGGTTGGTGAGTGGAGGGTTATGGACTACAGGACCAAAGGACAGTATGACACATTTCAGACCGTATACCTTTAAGTGGCATGGAATGGAAAACTGTATCTACACTACATTATGGCGTAGAGTTCGATACATACTACTGACATACTGTGAACTTCACACACTGTTGAGCCGCCTTCAATTACAGATCCTGAACTTGCTTTTGGGATCTATGCCTTAGAATCACACTCAGGCTCTTCCTCAGTCCACAATTTGTTTTCCCAGCTAGGCTAATAGTAGTGCTGCTGTGGAATTTGGGAGGTAAGGAAGGATGCTTCACGGGTCAGACATTTATTTCCTGATGAAATTAATATCCAGTTTGATTTATTGCTGATTTATTGCTGTATTGTTGGTGGAGCTTACCTTAGCTTGGTGTTGGCTGTGCTATCACCAGTGCAGGCATTTTGACACCTTTTGTTTTACCTGCACCACTGTCTGTGCAAATGAGGTAGTGTAACGTTACCTCTGTGTGTGGGAGAGGGCCCGAGGTACAATTATTCCTCGGAATAATTAGCATGGAGTGTTTTAATTACATTTGTCCACTGAAGGTGGCAATTACTGTCATGGATAGAATCCAGTGAGTAATATATGGCGTGTCAGAAGAAATAAGTGATGGAGGTATGAACGTGATATGCCATCAACTGAACATAAATCAAGACTCGACATGGCATTCAGGTTCGGGATGTGCATGGGTACTCGAGTGCTTTGAGGTGCCAGTATTCGAATACTGAAATCGCTATTCGGGAGGGATGGACAGAAATAGATGGATGGGACTAAGAAGTCAGGAAGCAATGCAAACATGCTACCCGGACAAAAAATGAGTCACCTGTGACTGAAATGTACATAATAGTGTAATTCCTCCACAAGCACCAATAACAGCTGTAGGCCACATCAATGTTCAGACACTCTTGCATCAGTGAATTGTGCACTTGGGTCAGATTTGGTGGATGGTTGTTCCTGGCACAATTCTGAAGAGAATTCCCTGTAGACTGGGATTTTAACCACTGCTGGTAGACCTGTATGACCGTACACTTCCATACACTTGCAGATTCAGCTACTTCCTTCATTCACCTCTTCGCAATCTATGAATCCCGTTACTCACACCACACAGGTACTTCTAGCCCCATCATCCTCATGCAGTCAGAAGTTACTAGCACCTTAAATATGCGGGGTGACTCATTTTTCGTCCAGTAAGCTATGTTTATCTAACATAGTCAAACATCATCCACTCAGGAGAAAAGACCTTGTGTAGGAGGAGCTATCCAACATGAAAGCCTACAGATTTCCCATATCTGTTTTTGAATAATAACCAGTGTTTTCTTATTTTACCTACCAGTACGCCTACAGTCCTGCCCTAATTTTGGATAACATTATTATTCCCGATTTGGTGTGGCTTTTTTTCCCTGCATATTCTCATATTTGGATATCTGTTCATTAGCTCTCACAGATCAGTCAAATATCACTGTTAGTTTCATCACTCAGATTGACCACTAGAAGTTCTCAGTACTGTTGAACATGTTAGAAATTCTCCCAAATCAGTCATAGTTGTTTATATAGTCTCATTTGCCTGTACTGTCTTCTTGCTATGATGCATATCGAGCTTAAAGCTGGTCGCCAAAAATAGTTCTCTAGGAAGCTTTAGGACTACTTACATTACATTACATACAGCCAACAGATCCAGGACCCAGCACACTCCAACCAACCTCTTCTATGTAAATGTGCCATTGGATAAATAACACTTACCTAGCTTCTTCAGTGCCATCAGTGCACACTTTCTGCTCATGAAAGACTGTAATTCTGTGCGGCATTTGTTTCCTGAACTGCTGAAATCGGGTATCAACCATGGGCATGTATGCATATTTTGAGCTCCCCTGTCATTTTGAAGAAATTCAATTGAATTTCCTCCTGCTTTGTGTCTAAGGCATCAGAAGATGGATGCTACGTGATGCATAACACACGATACACTCATCAAAAAATAGCTGCACCCAGAAGGAATCAACCGACAGGAATGAAACTTGGTGGGTAGGTTTGACATTGTGAGACATGCAAATGATTCAAGTTTCACACTCGGCTGCACATGTGATGTAAGCAAGGACAGGCCTTATCTCTGTAGCCACAATTGTGGTGCCCTCTATGAGTCATCCTGTTAGTGCCAGCACCATTGGCAGACGACTGCAGGAGGCAGCACTACATGCACGCAGACCGTTACGACGACTGCCCTTAACACCACGTCAACATCACCTATATACACTATAGTGTCGTGCCAGACTGTCATGGAGTGACTCAGAATGGCAGCAGGTCATCTTCAGTGATGAGTCCCGCTTTTGTCTTGGTGGAGACAACCAATGAATCCGTGTGTGGAGGCACCGTGGTCAGCACCAAGATGAATAGTTTGTTGCCATCCGTCACATGTCCAGAAGGCCTGGTGTCACTCCATGTCCGCCCCTACCGCACAGTCTACAGAAATTGTTTGGGAATATTCAAGCTGCATGGGATGGATTATCACAGGACACCATTAGGAACCTCTACAACTCCATGCCGAGACGTCTGGCATGTTGGGTTAGCAAACATGGCGGCCCGACACCACTACTTCTGTATGTGTAGCTCGATAAATATTGATCATATCAGTCTAAATGTATCATCATTTATTGTTCCTTGTATCTTCCTTCCCAACAGCACTGCAATCCCACACTTCCTTCTGGGTGCAGCTCTTCTTTTGATGATGAATGTATGTTATTAGAGTGGACTGTTATTATTGGTGGGTGATGTAGATAATAAGTATATCATTACTGATTACAGTCATCAGCTGTCATGCAGGAAAAACATAGAAAACCTATCCCTTTTTATTGATATCAGATTCATGGTGCTCACAGTAGTTCAAATCCATGTGCCAAGTGGTATTTTGGATGGTTCCTCATTTCTAACTCCCGTATAATGTCAGCTGTATAATCTCCCATGTTTCCTTTCAGCCAATGATGGGATAAGCATTAAGTCGTATAAACGTGTCTTGCATTAAAATTGGCAGCTGGATCATATGTGCTCCACAGCTGTAACGATTTGCCTCAAAGTGGCTATTATCAAAGAGTTGTGCAAAGCAATAATGGTATTTGGCATGCACTAATAAAGAACTTCATATTCACAAGGCGGATGACAGGAGCTGATGTGAACAGAATGCTCATTCCATCACAGTTCACACACAGTTTGTTAAGCTGTATATGTTCTAGTTGTCATTATTACTTGTATTGATATTTCTCCCTGCATCTGTCTCTGTGTGTTTGTCTGTTTCTCTTTCTCTTTCATTCTCTCTCCTTCCCTCTTGCCTCTCTCTCTCTCTTCCTCTCTCTCTTCCTCACCACCCCACATCCTGTTGGATCTATAGGCCAGATGGAGACTCCAACAAAGCAAGGTCTGTACCCATTCTTTCAGTTCTCTTGTTCTTCATCCCCCCCTTCTCTCTTCCTCCGCAGAGGGGATCCGCAGCCTTCGCTTTGCTGAATAAAGATATATGTAGCCCTGCAGTGGTCCATGTTAAGGCGGACTAGGTCGGTACTCCTGGCAGCGTCGCAGCGGCTCATCTTATCTAGGTCAAAGCGCGTGCATAGGGGACACGCCATTGATTATAATGACTTATTACCTTTCTCACTGGAGTGCCTTCATCTAGACCAGGATAATGAGTGGTCTGGCACGCTAAAGGTCACGGATATTGAGAGATTCCAAGAAGCTCGCGGCAGAAGCCTGATAGACCAGGGTTTCCGGAACCTATCAAGACGTCATCTTAACGCGTGCGTCATTTATGAGTCTCCCCATTAGCTGTTGCCGTAGCGATCAATAGCCTGTAAGAATGCGTGCATGTATTAGCATGGCCGAGGGCTGCGTTCGTTTGCCCTTGTGTTTTCCACATGACACATTAATAATCATACAGCCTTGTGGTGTCAAGGGGCAGCAGTGGGGGCCTGGGAGGGGGCGGTGGTTGGGGGGGTTGGGTTGCAATGTCAGGCAGCGTCCGAGACGTTTCGATGTTCTCTGAATTCTGTGTGTAATCAAGAAGCCGCTTGTACCCTGACCATATCCGGACATATCCCCCTGGACGTCCTGAGTCAGGTCTCTGCGTGCTGGGCTAGCCTGGTGAGCGGTTAGAGTATGGGTTTTGGTTAGCAGCTTGGCTCCGTGGCGTCTGTATGATGGCTCCTTTGGATGAAAATGAACCGCGGATCTGAAGGATAAATGATGGGTTGCCATGGTAACGGCTGTAGCTGAACCGCATTGCTAAAAAGAAAAAAGAAAAAGTTGCACACATACCTCGTTCTCTTTCTCCCTTTCTCTTCCTCCTTCACTCCTCTCTGTCTTTCTCACTCACTGCTCTTTCTCTCTCCCTCTCTCTCTCTCTTTCTTTCTCCATCTCTCTCTCTTTCTGTCCCTTTCTCTGTCACTGCTCTCTGTCTCTAGGCTCTTTCTCTCCCCCTCTCTCTCCCTGCTCTATCTCTCACTCTCTTCCTTTGCTCTTTCTCTCACTCTTTTTCTGCTCTCTCTCTCTTTACTGCTCTCCCACTCTCTTTCTCTGATCTGTCTCTCTCACTGCTCTCTCCCTCCCTGCTCTCTCACTCTCTTTCTCTGATCTGTCTCTCTCACTGCTCGCTCTCTCTCTCTGCTCTCTCCCCCTCTCTCTTTCACTGCTCTTTCTCTTTCTTTATGTCTCTCTCTCTCTCTGTCGCTCTCTCTTTTGGTTTCTCTCTGCCCCCTCTCTCTCTTTCTTTCTCTCTCTCTGTCTGTCTCTTTCTCTTTCTCTCTCTCTCTCTCTCTCTCCTCCCCCTGTGTGTGTGTGTGTGTGTGTGTGTGTGTGTGTGAGAGAGAGAGAGAGTGGGATGTTGTATGTCGGTGTGTGCGCGTGTGTGTCTCTCATCTCTAGGACAACTTGTTTGTGCACTGCGTTACTGCCTGCAATGCCATACATGCAGAAGGACACGGCTGGACCTTGTAGTTACGGACAAGGACACAGTGATGTCACGCTTGAAAATAATTAGGCTCACCCGATCTGTTTTCGTCCTTGCTTCACGTGTACTCATGCTGGTATTGATATGCAAATTGAATTGTCCTCCTCCAGCGGTACAGCGATAATATTTCCCAATAAATTGGAGCGTCTTTCATGCTCCGCCACTGCCGTCCAAGTCACACTTTGCGCTTGATTATTAACAAAGGAATGTAATAAAAGGTTGGCCGTGATTAATGAAATCGCAGACGTAATCTCATGCCGCCTCTTCCACGCTGCTCCGTTCCCTACTTAACCGGAGGCAGAGGTGCGGAGGAGAGCCTTGGCACGCTTACTTGTCCCCCACCGGGCCATGAGGCTGAAAAAATAGCTCAGAGCGAGGGGCTTTGCTGTGGGCCTCCCCCAAGCGCACGGGAACTGCAGTCGTCCTACAACAATGCATCACTCCACTGCAGGCTCAGCCAGTGAGGCAGTGGAAGGAGGGACATAGAGCGTGTGGTGGTGTGAAAGTAAAGAGTGAGATTCGGAGGTCTACATGCAGTTCAGCAGCTTGTTACTACATGATGTAACAGTAGATGTGATGGTGGCCGATCAATACGGGTTTAGTATACCACTATGGAATGTCCAATAACACCTTAACACCTAATTAACACCTTGTTACGGCGGGTGCAACACCATAGGTTTCGCTGATAGCCGATAATTAAATGTATCTGCATTTGCAAAACAAGTTCGGCAGCAATGCTAACTACATTTCCGAGTGGTGTGGTGGTGGAATTGCTGTAGCAGCGTAGGACTAAAAACACTGCCATTTACTTTTTCCAGACTACATACTAATTTGTTAGCCAAAACAAGTCCTGTGTCTGCCTCAAGTAATTTAGGGATGTCCTGATGTGGGAATTCTGGGATCATGGCGATATGTGGTGGTATATAAATTCACCTAAACATTCTGATCTCCTGTAGTATAATAAATACATCATCAGTTATCGGTTATAACAGTAAAAGCTATACATCTGTCTGATGCAGTTATCTTATGATAACGATATGAGTCTGATATCGTGTATCCCTAGTTTAGTTGATGATGATCTTTTCCTACTGATACATTCACATGGTAGTGCTGTTAAGTTGTTGTTTTGTGCCTCGTAGTGGTAAGCGACCAATGCCGGCATGAAGCCACACAAATGTTGGCATGGTGCCAGCAAAAATTTCCAGCACAAATGGATGATGGTTAAAGAAGAGCTTTAGCACTGTTGATTACTTAAGGTGGACCAAAAGTAGGAAGACCTCTCTCGCCTCTTTTCCACCAACAAAGTGCCAGTGCTGGTGCCGGAGCTGGAGCTGGTTCCCAGGATCTGTCAAACCCTGTTTTGACAGAGCCCGTCCCCTTTTCCATTGGTTTGAGAGCCGAGCGATTGCATATCTGGATGTGGGTAGTTCTTAATCTGGAAGCAGCAGACAAAGCATGAAAACAACATGGTGGAACATGTTCTTCCCTGACGGGTCGTTCACTGACGGGTCGTTTTGCTGCTGCTTTCATTGTTTTCACTCATTCTGTTTTTTTTGGAAAATGGCAGCATCAACGATTTTACATAGGGACAGCAGCGCCATATTCTTTTGCCACTTGCGTCAGTTTCCACGGTTCCAAACCGGCGAGTTCATGGGGCTGGAACAGCACAGATTTTGCCGGTCGCGTACCAGTTTTTTGGTGGTCGAAATACACCAAAAGGTTTGAGATTTTGGCACCAGCACTGGCACCTTGTCGGTTAAAAAAGACCTATCTGTGCTTTGCACTCTGAACTCAACGACAAGACACTTGACATTCATGACTCTCCGACAAAAAAACAATCAACATCTGGTATTTACTACCTTAAAACTTTAAGCGCCAGCGGTAGCAGAATTTTCTGTCGTGACTCCTGTCGTGTCTTCCGCCAACATTTGAATGCACCAGAAGCATAACACAATCTGAGCTTTCAGTCCTGGCATGTAAACTACAGAGAGAGATGTCAGTGGAAAGGTAGACAGTTTACCCTGTGAAAATTATTATAAATAAATAAATAAATAAAAGTGCACTAAAGTTTGCGTAAAAAAGGCATGTCTAAGTTTGTTCGCAGTAGAGGACGCATTCATTTCATATACTACGCTATATATAACTAACTAACTATATACATATATATATATTATGACAACCGTATTGTAATTGTGTAAAGAGGCCTGAATTTGGAAAGAGGTCTGAAATGCCATGTGTAATTTCCTGATTTACCATCAGATATCACAGACTGGGTTGAGACAACACATGCCTCATGTCTCCCGTTCTTTGTCTTCTTCCGGTTCTGCAGGCTGCCGTCAGGATAGAGCTGATATTAAAAGTGCTGTGGTAACTGGATTTACTGGGCCAGGGCTGGTGGCCACGTGTGTGTCGGTATGTGAGCGAATTGTCCGAGTTAAAGCCACTGTATGAAAAATGACCCATCGTATGGCTCATCAGTCTGACTTTTCTTCTCATTTGCTTCTAATCTGATGCCTGGTGGATCCTCCTGTACCAGTGCTGTAGAATCAGAGAACTAGAGTCTGGTGTTCTCCCTGCTCGAACACGCCTGATTCAGCTAATGAAAGGTCATTATCATGATCATTAGCTGCTGAGCTGGCAGGTGCGTTGGAGCAGGGAGGACACCATCCCATGGAGTGCTGCGGTCGTATGGCACTGGAGAGTACTGAGCTATGCATATTAGAGCCATAGAAAAGAGCGGATGTTAATTGCCGTATTGAATTTTGCATTACAGATTTTGCAGAAGGCTGCAATGCAATAATGAGTCATATAACAAATCACAGTTATCATTGTGTTATATTAATGTTCTGAAGAATCTCAGACATTACAGCAAGATGCACTGCTATTATGGCAATGTACTTGCTTTACAGTCACACTGGATGGTGGCTAATTTGTTTGGGCCAATTTGCTTTTTGAACCTGAAGTTCAGACTGTGTCAAATAAATGAACACACGAAACACAATTTTAGCATGGATTCAACCTACAATTCAGTTAAAGACACAGGCAAAAATTGAGTCACCTTGTGTGTTTAAGGTGGTAGTAGCTTCAGTCTCCTGCAGATGGCGCTGCATGAGGATGATGAGGCTATAAATACCTG
>CM067484.1:3290943-3321518 GCA_034552555.1 Semaprochilodus insignis | reverse complement strand
CTTCTATTAAAGACTGGTGGACTGAGAGACACTAGAGTCTCTTCACCTACACTGAGCTGATTAAGAGTCTTGTTCCAGAAATGATAATAGGACATTAGAGCCATAATAAATCATGCTCCTGTTACTCTCCATACTTCAGTACATTTGAAGGTAAATACTTTAGTACTGTTACTCCAGTGGAGGTCTAAAGGGAGGAACTTCTACTGACACTGGAGGAGTATTTTACCTTGGGTGTCTCTACTTTAACTCTACTATATGTCTTGTACTTCCTCCACCACTGCTTGAAAATGAATTTTACTTTGATATGTGGTTCTACTGATGCTTTTTGTCTGTTCCAACTTCACAGACCTCTATAAAACAATACATCACAATACATGTACTGTTTTATCAGAATGTCTTGAAGTACTGCAGTATAATATTTTGCCATATTACGCACCCTGGAGCACTTGTTGTCATTGAAGTGTACTGAAGTAATCTCATGGGGCCGTAATGAGATCACGTCTCACACTGAATCTGGGCCAAATGTGGGTGGAAACATAGACGCATGAAGGTAGGAAGGAGTTCCAACACCTTGTGAAGGCAGAGCTGAAAGTATGGGTGATGGAGCGCAGGACAATAAGCTTGTTGTTCGTTCCGTATTTCATTACTGAAGAAGATGTAGACGTACAGTACATGTGTAGAGAACAAATGAAAGTTAAAACAAGTGTTGTCAGTTCAGTTAAACCAGACCGCTACTTTAGAAGACCTTACTGGACCAGTGAAAGGATGAATGATGGGTGACCAGTGGCTGGAGTAAACATGGTGTTGAAAGAATTGGCAGCTACATTCAGAGGAAGATAAACCATCAGGTTTGCCTTTGAGCTCAATGATGTCAGCTCTGTTCTCTTCAAATGAAGCAAATCAGAACATGTTAGCATATTGCTAAGTAGCTAGTGAAGCAGAATCATTAACCAACATTCATTCACGAGCTTGACTGAACGTTGGTTAAAGGGAGCAATAGGTACAATGAAGTAATCTGTCAAATTCATACTCAAGCACACAGTCCCTCCTCCTCCCTTATCACTCCAGCCCCCCCTCCCACTGTTGCCAGGCCTAGCTGGTTACCTTCAGTAGATATTGCTGCAACACGATATATAGATTTTGCAATTAAACCATAAAAACTGTTTTGTTTTTTGTTTTTTTACATTCTGTATTTAATTTCGAAATAATTTTGGAATGTTTTAAACAAAAAAAACATACATATTGATTATGTGGTTTTGCATATTGCTCCTTTAATGATGCTATTTCACTAGTTTCACTAGTTGGTAATATGTTAATATGTTTTGATTTTCATATTAAGAATCAATATCATATACAGCATATGTATATAAATGCTGTATAAGATACTGATTCTAAAAGTGCATGTATTGGAGGCAGGTTGTAGCGTGAAGGCCAGTAGGCATAGCCTTGTTTACAGTAGGCTTTGCAGTCCAGCACCAACAGAACAGGAGCTCAAGCCTCATCAGTAACTGGTGTAATGCCAGGACATCACAGCTACCAACATAAGACAATGGACTGACGGAGACAGTAGCATCTCAGAGGACAAGTTGATGGCGCAGAGTGATAGGAAGAACGGGGAACTCCCTGTGGCAAATGGTTTTAAAGCTACTAAAGAAAAAAGGGCCGTTAGTGTTATCTAGATCCCTTATGAACCCACATGAAGGCATGCCCCCTCTTTCCACGAGCCGAACCGAAGATGTCCCTCTTCTGCAGCCTGCCAGCACATGGACAACTCAAAACTCCCCATTCCTCGCCCCTGCATCTCTCCATCACTCTCCTCCGCCCATCCTGATCACGGTCATTCATTCACCTCTCCATCCCCCCACCCCCAACCTTTTCTCTCTCTCTCTCTCTCTCTCCCCTTGTTCTTGCCCTCTCTTTTCCCTCCTTCCAGTTCTCTTTCTTTTGAGTTGATATTTCTGTTGCTTATGTCCCAGGTTTCAGTTGGCATTCCCTCTCTCTGCTCCTCTCCCCCCTCCCGCTGTGTGTCTTTGTGTCTGCTTTAGCTATTGATGCCGCTGAGTGATCTTGCTGTATTTGATATGTCCATGTTCAGTGTAAGCCTAACAGATTAGATTCCCGTAGGCCAGAAATCCATGGGGATCTCTCCAGCGATAGAAGGACGCAAATGCGTCACAAATATGCAAAACAAAGAAAAAGCCTAGAAAAAGCCTGATTGGACATCAGTATCAGTAGCAGGTGATGGTTATTGGTCAGTGATAGACAAGACTATCACGTGTGGCCAGTAGGTGTCGCATCTTTCGCTGAAAGCCCAGTATTGCAGGACCCAGAATCCAATCCTGCTTAATTAGCATTCATTAAAAGTGATTGTTTTTGCACTGAAATGGATTTCCTCCTACATCATAGGTGCCTCTGTGTAATATAAGAAATAAATTAGGTAGTTACTAGGTTATTCCAGAGAGCTTAAGTGCATGTTATGTAACTGCGTTGCAGAGAGATGTGGGTGCATGTGCCCAGATGTAATTATCATGCACTCTAAAGCCTAAATAAACACTGAATTACTTTACCCAGTCTTGGCTTTGGTTAACGGATATATCAGACCTGTCCTTATTGCTTTTTGTGCAACAGACTTTGCATGCTTTTCTTTCGTGCCTGTCTAAAGTAAGCCTTTCGACAGTTTGGACGTGTACAGGGTTAAGTGCATTAGGAAGATTACGTGCACCTGAAGGAATAGCTGATTGGTCTGTTCAGTGAGTTTGTTCGTCCGTGCAGCTTATTGCACACTGCGCTGCCATCCGTTGTTCCAACTTTGGCTGTTCATTAGTAGTAGCTCTTTATAGCACATTGGTGAGGCTAAAGAGCAACTAAGCAGTCCATTTTACATGTACCATGTACTGAGCAATACTACTCCTCACTAACTTAACCAATCTCAGTCCTGCCAAACTACATAACACTATGACGTGATGTTGCCCTACATGCTTGCATAACTCCATAAAACACTAGATAAAACATTAATTTCTGTGTATCGCTTTCATAATGCCACATAATGCTGCCTAACTGTGCTTCTACTGCTGCTGCTAAAGTGTTTGTACTGTATGCATGTGGCTGTCCTTGTTGTCTGTATCCTTTTGTTTCTTTCTTGACTTTTTTTTCTCTCTCTTCTCTCTCTCTCTTCCTGTGTCTATCTCTATCTTCCCCTCCTCTCTCTCTCTCTCTCTCTTTCTCTCTGTCAGGTCACCACCCTATTCCACCTGTACTACTACTTGTACCAATCCTACCACCACCACTACTGCTACTTCTCCTGCTACTACTACTACCTCTCTCCACACCAGTCTGACCGCAAACAGCCACTCGACCCATCACCAGTACTGCTGCCCCGCGCGGCTCCTTCTGCCAAAGCCGCCATGCGCCCTCCCCCCTGCCCGGCATCCGGAGCAGGCAAGGTAAGGGCCAGAAGCCCCCCTCCCGAAACCAGTTTGCCCATGTCTCACCTCTCCACCCGCTTCCCAGCTCTCACTCCTCATCCTCCTTCTCTGCTTACATGAATTCGATCAGCCAGGAACTCAAATAGTCATGTGACCTCCCATGTGACCTTAGTCACCATGAAAGAAATTCTTAGTTCATATAAACCATAACATTTATTACTATGTAATATATGTAGAATTAAACAACACTAGCTAAAACTGTAAGCAATGTAGTGAAATTAGAGCACTTTAGAATAAGACGACCCATATAATCTGTTTATAAATGGTTTAAAATGAGTTTATTAATGGTTATTAGTTAGATTAAAAGTGTTAAAAAGCATTTATAACATATTAATAAAAGGGCAAAAATTCTTCTATCTGATGAATATGAATATGTATCAAAACTGACAGGTTTAATACTGACGGAAAAGACAAAGTAAGTATCAAACATCAAAAGCTGAGCTTTAAACCTGAGCTTTAACAGTGTAAAACAATGTCTGTTCAACAGGTAACAATAGGCCACCATTGCCCTACTTATTTATTAATGTGTTGTAATTGCTTATTTATGATTTTAAGGTGTTCATGATCTAATAAATACCCATTAATAAACTAATTTTAAACCATTCATAAACCCTTTATATAGGTAGCCTTATTCTAAAGTTGTACCAATTAGCCTCCTCAATTGATAGAATAGACCTGTATTCTACAACCACAACACATTCTTTCACAGCAGCTGTTGGACAAGCCTCCTGGAAAGTTTCACTCAACCGAACGAGAAGCTGAAACAAACAGGGCGTGTCCCAATTGCAGACTAATACTAATACTAACTAGTTTCTGAGTATGTAGTACATAGTATAATTACGAATGTCAAAGTTGAGTTTATTCAAAAAAACACAATGCACCCTTACAACCAGTCGCTCTTTAGGTAAGGTAATGATGGACACTGTTGTCCCACAATGCAACGGGAAAAGGAAAGGGAGGAGCTTCTCACGTCTGAAAAATTTAGATAAAATGGCAAACGGTGATGCGACCACGACCAGAAATGGTGAACACGTGTCACAACAGCCTGTAAAAATAAACATATTCTGGTAAATAATATGTTTATTTGTTTGTGGTTTGCAAAATAAACCTCCGCTTGAAGCTCCGCCTTCAGAGTCCAGTTTGGTATGACCTTCATCACTCCCGGTTAGTAAGAAACAATGTAGTATGCTAATATTGTGTGTACTAACCCGCCAAACTCTATTACGATTAGTACATAGCATCTGTTGTGTACTATTAACCTGTAGTACACAATTGAGACACCGAAGTGTTTTGACAGTTAGGTCAGTTTTCCCAACCATAGTAACGTAACTGTTATTAAAGGTACGAACTAATAAATAATATTGCATAATAGTGTATTACTATTAATAGCCGTAGTGATGCTACACTTCGTACACTGCACTATGGTGAAACGGACACGCTTCATAGCCAAGATAAGCCCCTTCTGTATTTCTGGATGCCAGAGTCAGCTTCTCTTCAGAGATTACTCAGGATCCAAAACGTCATTCGGTTTTCATTCCCTTCTTGCAATTGTGTGAAGGTGCCGAGGTGAGCGACGCGGAGAAACTGAATGAGCACTTCACTGTTTTCAATTACTTCAATTATTCCTGCCTCTCCGGTCCCCAGCGTGCAATTACTCCATCCAAACCTAAATAATACCAGTCCAAATGACTTTCGCAGAATGACTGACACACCCGCGCGCACGCACATCCTCAAATCGGCCATTTGAACAGCGTGCCTCCCACTTCGTCAGGCATGAATCACACACATAGATGCAGACCACAACGGACGCGATACTCCTCGGCTCCCACACACGCGTGCTTCCGCACACACACACACTCACTCTTCTCCAGCCCACTCTGAGTTCTCCCACACGCTGTCACTGCATGACCCATACAGTCATCATTTCTCTCTCTCACTCTGCCATCTGCCCACTTCTGCTCTGAGAATACCTGTTAGACCTATTATTATATCAGTGATTTATAAAAAAATCACGTTTATCGAAAGAGTGCAGCTAAATATACAAATCAGGCTTGTTTGGGTTTTTATGAATATTAATATGCATGTATCCTAAACCAGTCAGTCATGCATTGCATTGATCAGTTACACACACTTGGGGCTGGGGTTTGGGTCAGTGTAGCTCTGGGAAGATGAAAAGGGGATCAAATTAGCTAATGATGTTAGTCTGCCACCTGGTGGACATAATCCATAGCACAGCTTTGAGGCCAAGGAATACATCGCTCGCCTTGTGAACGTAGGACTGAATATTCTGACCATTACAGATTCCATACCCCAAAAAGAAAGAAGTGGGTGGGCAAGTCTTTCCCCTCATCCATGCGTTCATCTCCCCACATTTTCTCCTTCATCCTCTTTATGTGTCTGAAACTCTGTCTCTCTGCCTTTCTCTCTGCTTTGTCCTCCTGTCTCTTCATAGAGAAGAGGAAGACGACGACATCGCCCATCAGTTCTGTTGCCCCGCCTCTGAATGCAGTAGCCCCTCCTCTAGGTAACCAGCGCCCCCTGTTTGATTTAGTCCCGCTCACTTCAACCAAGACTCAATGGGGGTAAATGCCTGTCAGCAGGATCCTGGATCTCAAACTGTGTATCCGAACCTGCCGGGTTACGTGCTCAGCAGGTCGACTGTAAAACTGGCTGGACTGAACACGTAAAGGACAAACAAACAAACAAACAAAAACCTTCCTTCCTTTGCACTAGCATGTCACCTGCATCCCTCCCGCCTCTCTGATACGGACAGACACCTTCTTTGTGTATAAGAATGGAAAAAAGAAAAGGAGGAAGGAAAAAAGAGGAAAGAATAAGCCTAAAGCCGAAACGTCAGAAGCTGGATGAGCACCGGAGTGGTGGATGATGAGCTGAAGAAATGCAACAAAAGGAGCTGAGCCCTAATCCTCCTCCTCCTCCTCCACCCTTCCTCCTGTTGATGCTCTTTCTGCTTTTTCTCTTTTTTTCTGCTTTGTCTTTCTCCCGTGGTTCTGCTCTTCAGAGAACTCTTGCTTTGTCTGCCAAACCACTGTGAAGCTACACTGTCGTCCGTGTCGTGCTGTCATGTGTTGCTGTCACCATGTGTTAAAAAGGAAAGGAAAAAAAAACCGAATGTGTGCGTATGTGCTTTACTTTTCTTTGCCTCCTTTCTCTCAGTAGGGAAAAAAAAGATGCTGGCCAGTTCGCTTCACTCTCAAAGAACCTTTCTTTCAGTCTTTCAGTGAGAAAGGGTCGATATTTTCTACTGCTAATAGCATATAGCGCGCCGTATCAGGTCGGCCAGAGGTCAGGTGTGACGAGGACCCTCCTAAAGCCATATTTGAATGTACGACTTCAGTATCCACCTTCTGTATTCTCTCTACCTCCTTTCGTCCTCTTGGTTTCTTGACGTTCTGTGCTCGCTGAGACTTTGGCCTCCTCTGCTGGTCATTTGGCTGTACTCGCTGTACTACAGCAGGCCAAAGTTCCGCGGCAGCGCCTGGCCCCCACTCGCATCTCCCTACCATACCGTCCAACAGAGACTTATAGCGTATGACCTGTTGTACATAATATGAAATGGATTCCGGGAACATAACACAGTGCGGGACACTAGATGGATCATGGGGACGATGAGAGGAGCGCAGTGAAGTGATGAACATGATTAGATTAGCATTTAGGCCTAGTGATTCATGACTCCTCCATTACCTTTACAACAGGGTTGAGGATCTCGATCTTACTGGACTTGGTGCTTCACGGTCAGCGTTTCTTTGTTTTTGTTTGTTTGGTTTTATTTCTTTTGGATATTAAACTGATCTTTAGACGATTAATCCTTCTTCTAAATAACGCTAAATTAAAACATAGTATAGAAGTAATATCTAAAGCTTATACTGAAATGCTTACGACACCTCAGGTATACGAAATTCCAGCGTAAAGATGGCGCTTAGCATCCTCGTGAATCAAAGCATCCTTTCCATTGCTATGCATTTCCCTCTCCGATCAACCCGTAGAAGGGTCTCTGCATGCTAATCGAGCAGATTGCTGATGATGTCAGTTCGTTAGTACAACAGTTGGTCTGATGTCATGGACTGAGGGGGTTTGAGGCGAGGGACGGGAACAGTACATGTCTCCCTAAACACACACACACAAACGAGTATGTGTGCGCGTACAGGACGGTAAGGAAATCTGAGGGATGTTTGCAACAAGCAGCGTTTACACTATACTGTAAGGAGCGGACCATATGGACTGCATTCTGGAATGATTCATAGACAGGTGTGTGTCCATACTGAGGAGGGGAGGGCTCTCCACGGGGCCATGCGATACAGCTAACGGCGTTGTTGCACAAAATGAGTAGCCTAATGTAAATGAAGTATTAATAAAGTACTACAGCGTGAGTTTCTCCAACTCTGCATGCATGTTCTTAAGACTCATGTGCATATTACTCTTTCATTATTGTGATTTTTGTTTTTGGTTTTTTCCGTACTGTAATCTTAGTTCTTCTCCTTTGAGCATCTCGGCCTAAAAGGTTTAGTCTCATTTTATGTCTAAGTTGGTATATTAGCACTTTTTTCCTGACAGTAAGACTTGGATTTTTCTATTTCTAATTTATCTGATTTGATTTGATTTGATTTTTGGCTAGTAGCATCTCGCTGCCTGTGCTAGGGTTGGTTAGTAGTTTGTACTGACATGCAGTTCAACAGTATTGGTTCAATGACATTCTTACAGATTAGTCATAGATATAGATATCGCTTAGGTTTCTTGGGGGGGCAGTTTACATATGTGAATTTAATTACTGACTGATTGATTGATTGATAGTGATGCCTGCTGCTTGCACTAGGATTGGCTAGAAAGCTCATACTCTCAAGCAGGCAGGCCGCTGCTAAAGGCTCAGTCACGTTTTGGTACCTAAGCATTAGCTTTATTTTAAGGGACAAGGGTTTGCTTCTTCGTTTGCTAAGCTTGTAGCCAATGGGTGGACTGCTTTGAAACTGCTAGCCAATCCTGGTACAGGAGGCAGGGCTTATCTTGGGAGCCCCTACAGATTTGATGCTCTCGGTTGTGTTTCTGTCAGCCTTCCTGTGATACAGGGAATCTTGCCAGCACGCCGCTAAAACATACGACGCGATTTCCAAAAGCCTCCGCAGCTAAATCCGAGATGAATGGTGGATTCCTGAGGCTGATGGAGCCCGGGCTGCTCATAGCTGTATTTAGCACATCCTCACCGAGGGAATGAAACGATGACAGAGCCCTTCTTTACTATTTTTATCCCCACGTCCCCTCCACCCCACCCTTCTCTCTTTTCTCTCTGCCATGCTGTGTATATACAAAAGACACTCTCGTACTCCTGCCAACTAAGGAGGTGGAACATTCATTGATATCTGTATATTACATGAATGATAATGGCTATGATATAATAACAAACTATTAAAGAATATAATTTACTGAGCTATATAAGAATGTTAATGATGCTGGTGATGATGTTAATGACGACTGAATAAAAGCTCCAATGATTCAGATAACAGAGGACTCTCGACTCTACGACTACATTACCCATGATGCCTTACCTGTACCCATTACACATGATGCCTTACCCGTGATGGGAAGATGGTGCTGGTTTATTGGTGGTGTATACATCAGATCAGCACATCTGGTGGCTTGAAACACGCCCCCACCCAAACTACACCGTCCATAGACTGTAATGTAAAAGCGGAGCAGAGGAGTACAAAACCAATAGAGGACCACCAGAACTGAATTAGTGTCTTTGGGTCATTTGTATGAATGTATGTCCACTCTGCCCGTCATAGAACGTGAGCGATATATAGAAAAGATCACTTTGCTTCATCTTGTCCCTGCAGTCTCTCAGCCCTGTTGAAAGAGGTCAGAGGTGTCCTATCCGGTAAGCCAATCCAAGTAGTCAACTATTCAACTTGTAAAAAAAGATTTGCATGAAATATTTCACAATATTTTGAAATATTATGTGGAATATTTTTCTTTTCAGCCCTGCTCTACAAATAGTATGCTAGCTAGCATTAGCCCAGTGCACTGGCAATAGATTTGGCTAGGTTTAGTAACCGGGTTGACTTTCCTGAGCCCAAACTGGACATGGCAGAAGAACAGATCTGGGATCAGTGGTTTTTAGGGATGCACCGAATGTTCGGCAACCGAAATTATTCGGCCGAAAATGGCCGATAATGACGCTGCAACCTTTTTCTAGTTCCCGGATGTGCACGGGACCCAGAGCGGAACTTTTACTCGTTAGCTTCAGAGCTAGCGCTAACTGCTCTAGGGTTATACCCACTTCAGCGCCATATTTCTCCACTGTGAGTCACACCGGAGCACGCTGGCGTCTCCCAGCTCTTATTCAGCTTCAAGTCTTCGAGCCAAACGGATCTCCAGACAGTGTAAAGAACAGAACCGAGCCGCTACAGCGAGGCAGACAGAGAGCAACGCCTCCTCGCGCGCTCTCTCTCTCGGTGCGCATGTCCGCATCCTCAAAGAAACACAAGCCCCACTTTTACAACACCGCGATAATAACGCGAGCAGCGTGGAGGGAGGCGCTGTCTGTGAACGCAGCAGACATGTCGGCTGGGATGGGTTTGTATTGCTAAGTCATGTTGTGCTTTGTTGATATGTCTGCTGGGATAAAATGTCTGGGGTTTAAAATGTTCAGTGTTGAATAAATATATTTAAACTGCAGTTTAGTGATAGTTTGTCTTTGGAAACCAAGACAAAAATACATTTAGCCCTTTTCATTTATACAATGGTTAAAAAATGGCAAAATCAATGAAAATAAAAAACATGTTCGGTATTCGGCCTTCAGCCAAATGTTTCATTTTGTTCGGTTTCGGCTAAAATAATTAATTTCGGTGCATCCTTAGTACAACCATCCACACACCAACTCGTTAGCATAGCATTATTAATTCATACTGATTACTCTAAAGAACACATTGGAAACAGCTTTCTCTGCTTTTATATTATTGTCTATTCAGGACACAGGCTTATTTCACCCCAGAAAGGGGCATGGGGACGTGAGCCTACTCTAGATGGAATGGTGCCGATTTGATCTATAGCAGTGGGCCTGAATTCTGGGCCTGGATTAGCTCGGTCCTGCTCGATTTAAGGTTTATTCTTCTTCACCGCACCCAGTTCAATCAGGAAGGGTTTGTTGATTAGCTGATGAATTAGCTGGGCTGGAGCAAAGAACAAACCGGTGGTGTACAGTAACTCAGGAAGTCGGTGTATCTGTACTGAAGTATTTCCATGCTGAGGGACTTTTTACTTTAACTTCACCACATTTCAAACTCTAATATCTTACTGGTTCCGCCAAATCTGTCCTTCATTTTGGCTTATATGTTCAAAAAAATTTAACATGTCTAAATGAAAGAAGCGTGAAGACCGTCCACAAATCAGGGTCCAGCAATCACTGAGTTTTGAGCTTGTTTTGACCTGTTGGACAGAGCTTGGTTCTACCCAATGGATCATCTTCAGTGTTCTGTGCTTATGATCATTTGAACATCAGTGTCAGACTAATTAATGAGCTTCTATTAAAGACTGGTGGACTGAGAGACACTAGAGTCTCTTCACCTACACTGAGCTGATTAAGAGTCTTGTTCCAGAAATGATAATAGGACATTAGAGCCATAATAAATCATGCTCCTGTTACTCTCCATACTTAAGTACATTTGAAGGTAAATACTTTAGTACTTTTACTCCAGTGGAGGTCTAAAAGGAAGAACTTCTACTGACACTGGAGGAGTATTTTACCTTGTGGAGCTCTACTTTACTCCAACTACATGGTTTGTCTACTTCGTCCACCACCAGAACAAACTAAAATGTTGTCCAGGCCCAGGATTGGGAAACACTACTGAATGGGTGCACATGTACGCACGTGACCTCATGTTGCTCTAGAAGGCAAGGTCAAGGAAGGGATAATTTGATTAAAGTCTTAGCGAAGGGAGTGAGAGGAGATGAATTGCCCAAGGTGTGGAGGGGGTGGAGGGCTGTAACGGCACGGAAGATGGAGCATTGCTTGTTAGAAAGCAAAAGAAGGTGAGGAAAGATGACAATAAGAGCACCATGGGTTTAGCCTTTACCCTTGCTCACTGCGTTTTAGATCATGCTGGCTTTAGCCATAGTAGCTTGGTTGAAGGTACTGTAGCTGGTGATACTGCTAAGTGTACATGCTAACTGCATATTGCTAAGTCATTCCATTGATCTGATTGCGCTGTATCAGTTGGATTTGCTATCTGTACGTACTTTGCTGAAGTTGCCAACTTCTTGTTTGAATTTGCCAGCTCCACCTTAAATGGTGCAGCGGTTACATGCTGGCACCTTAGTCTGCCTGTCCAGCTTCTTGCTTGAAATTTCCAGTTCCACCTTAAAGGGTACTGCAGTTACAGTTGAATGCATTAGGGATCTACTATTGACGGCTACACCAGTTAAGGTGGAACTAGAAAATCTGAACTACAAGCTGGCGAATAAGATGCGATTCCAGTCAATCAGGCTGTTTTTTCAACCTGGGTCAGTACAATGTTGTTCAAACCGCCAGGAATAACTATTTATCTCTGTTTGGAGATACCCAAACTCCTATTTACATGAGTCTCATCTGTGTTGGGACCCAATAACAGAAAACAAAATTGCCTAGTTAGTATCGCCTTTCTCTACATATCGAATTCTGCGGAGGGATCACTTCTAAACCCTACAAGACTGTTCTATAAAGCGCAAGCTCCAGGCCAGATAGTACAAAAATTCACAAGTAGTAGCATTAGTTTCCTGCACCACACTTCTCAACTCAAACTCAACAGAGGGGTTTGAGCTGTGGCGCCCTACGGTAGACATGGGGCAGTGTGACGAGCAGAGCAAACACGCTTTGACAGACATGGCAGGGTCTCGCTGGGCACGCCTCAGCCGCTCAGCCTGCACAGTGTTGTCCCTGGACTTGCTGGTGTGGAATACTAAGGAGCCATGCTGGTTGTCAGCGAGCTGAAGCTTGTGTAGTCCTCAGAGGAAGGGGGCTGGTACAGTATGTTTGCTCGACAGTGCATTTGTCAAGACTTGTGGCCCTTGGTCTGTCTTCAGCTGGAACCCAGGACCACAGGTAGGTGAAGGAAGTCAATCCTACTTGCGCAGGACTGTGGATCAAAAAATATTCTGTTATCCTTGTTGCTCTAGGTTCCTGTTCCTTCAGAACTCCAAGGAAACATGGGTGGTTACTGTATTCCATTCATCATGCTCATAACTACATAACTTAATGTATTAGTTCCACAGTAGTTGTATTATGAAAAGCTCAGTCTATAAGTTCTTGTGGTCATACATCTGGTGAGCCTACCAACCCACAGACTGTGAAATAAGACCACCCAGTCAGTTTCAGGTGGGTTGCCTAGATCAGAAAACATGGGATTCAGGAAACATGGTGTTCAGATTTGGCTCCCCTTCCTACATCGTGTGGGGACTGATTTGAATAATCCCGCCTTCATCTGAGTAACTAGGCCCACAGTTTGCAAAGGTGCACCATTTTTTCTCACTAGTGCCAGAATCGCTGGCATTGCGTGGAGGCTAAGAGCTAATCACAGGAGCTGCTCTGTTGTTGGCTGTACCTGAGTGGTTAAAATTCATTTCTGATGGCCATGTCCAGCTACAGTCAGCAAAAGCCTGTACGTGTGCTAACCACTGAAGTCAGTTTTTTATTCGGGACCTTTCCAGCTCCACCTTAAATGGTGCAGCAGTTACATGCTGGCATCTCAATCTACCTGTCCAGCTTCTTGTTTGAAATATCCAGTTCCGCCTTAAAGGGTGCTGCAGTTGGAGTTGGATACATCAGGCAACTTCTATTAACTGCTGCACCCGTTAAGGTGGAACTAGAAAAATCATACTAGAAGCTGGTGAATAAGATGCACCTTAAGTCAGTCAGGCTGTTTTCTCAACCTGGGTCGTACAGTGCAGGTCAGACCCTAGGAAGCTGTGGTAACTTTTGGAAAAGGGGTGTAATTAGGGTGGCCACTGTCCGGTTTTAGGCCAGACCATCGGGTTTTTCAACTCCCAGTCCTCCGTCTGGCGCAATTCCTGGATGAACGCCTATTAGTCCCCTTTTCTGAATGAACTATTTAAAATGTTCACTTGGGAACAATATTATGTGTGCCATTGGCTCACGTCCGTGTCAAAAGACATGCCTTACATTTCAATGGTTTAACATGGTCATGTGACATTGTTCGCCTGCCGGCTAACCACAGGTCAGCCCTCTAAATGCTAGTCAATTAGTAAGCTCCCGTCTGACTGACTCATGTCATCCATCCATTCCGAATATCATCCATTCCACCTAATTAGTTGAGTAAACAATCATTTATGTGTTATACAGGTTAGTTTATGATTGTAATTCTGTTCTAGTTTCGTGCAACGCATGCAATTCTGCTGTCAGTGCTTTGTATGGAGATTACACAGCATCATTTCATCACCCTACAGAAGTTACTGTATCTGTAAGGGGCATCTGGATGCCCTCATAAAAATAAGGGCACCAAAGAAAGGTTCTTTTGTGCTGTGCTATAGAAGAACCAAGTTCGGTTCCCTGAAGAACCTTTCAGCTGAGCACTAAATATGGCTGGTAAAGCACATTAAGAGATCTGTTCCCCTCTCCCTGCTGATGTTTGCCATAAACATCTGACACCAGTGAGCCAGTGAAACTGAACTCATCTCAAGCTACTGCTCCTCAAGGCAATCTCATCCCCACCCTGCCGCTGGAAAAATGTAGCTCTGCGAGTTTAAAGCCGCTTCTTTCCACTTTCATTTTGGGATTGCCATCTGTCTGTTTTGCTGATTGCACATGGGTGCGAGAGTGTGTGCGGGTGTCCTGATAGAGCCCTCCTGAGGTTAATTTAGTGATGTGTTGGGGTTTTGTATGTTTTGATGTAGTGCTGTATCAATAAACAGAATTCAGTTTGCTACAGTTTGTTTTTCAGTACAGCAAAAATTACCAGTTAAACACTGAATAAGTTCCTTATGGTTAGTGATGCACCAACATGAAAATCCTTGACCAAAATCAAAATTTTGGACACACTGGGCTGAAGTTGAAAATAAATAAAAACAGTTTACAATAATTATATACAGTATAGATCCCAACATGTGCCAAAATGTAGAGAATCCTAAAAAGTTTTTTTTTTTAATTCCATTTTTTCCTTTTTTTCCACTTTTTTGGGTCCAGTGAATTCATTTCAGAACTTAAGCCTACAGATGGCATCGACATGCTAGCAGGGACTTTCCTGTTTGTGTCTGTTGTTTTTCTGTATTCTTCAAGATTGACATGGAATTGATTCTGTTACGTAGAACTCTGCAGATGGTGTACTCTCAGATGATGTACCCTCACTAACACAGCACCACCATGTCAGTGTCACTGCAGTGATGAGAATGATCCACCACCCACATAATACCTGCTCTGTGGTGGTCCTGTGGGGGTCCTGACCATCAAAGAACAGGGTAAACAGATGGACCACAGTCTCTAATTGTAGACCTACGAAGTGTTACTATCTGGTAATTAGAGCATGCATTGGTTTATGTAGCCAAGCAAGCTCTTCCATTGGTTAGAACTTCAGGAACTGAACTGAAGCCCTTCACCATTAACCACTGAACTAACAGTGGAATCAGCCAATCGCATTTCGATTTCTAATGGGTGGGACCAATGTTGTGAGACAAAATGTCCCTCTAGACTTTCTGGAAGTCCTAGATACATCACCGACTGTGAACATCAGTGGTGACACACCACTGTGTCAGTTCTTAGAACTGTAAAACAGCAACTCTATGCCAAGCCTCAGAATCAGTCACTGTAAAGGTGCTACAAGGCAAAATGTACATTAATATGGGTTTCACAAGCTTTGAGTCTAACATGAAATGTCTTATACAAGCTTCACATGACCCCATTTAATCTGGAATGTCTTTTTCCTTTTTAAGCAAGGTTTGACATTTATGGCCCAAACTAAAGGTTTATCTGTAGAAATCAGTTCACTGCTGCTTTTCTGCAGTGGACAGCACTTTTATGGTGGTGTGGCAACATAAATACAGAGAGAAATATTTGTTTTTCATACAGCTTGCATCTTCAGGGTTGTTTGTATATGTATGTATGTATGAATATATATATATATATAGCTGTGGAAAGCTCCGGGCTCTGGTTTATGCATTCAAGAAATAGAGGATTATGAATACTGAACCAAGCATAAGCCCACAGGCTAAACTACGCTGTCATTCTACAGAGAGAGAAAGCTGTAGTCATCCTTTAGTGGGTAGTGTGCACAGCTCAAGCTTAATGACTGCAACCAAGGAAAATATGATGCTGCATGTGCGTGTACTGTACACTCACTGGCCACTTCATTAGGTCTATCTCCTTGTATCTACACTGATTGTCTATTTTATCAGCTCCACTGACCATATAGGAGAACTTTGTAGTTCTACAGTTACAGACTGTAGTCCATCTGTTTCTCTGTATACTTTATTACCCTGTTCTTCAATGGTCAGGACCCCCACAGGCCCACCATAGAGCAGGTATTATGTGGGTGGTGGATCATTCTCAGCACTGCAGTGACACTGACGTGGTGCTGGTGTGAGTGGATCAGACACAGCAGTGCTGCTGGAGTGTTTAAACACTGTGTCCACTCACTGTCCACTCTATTAGACCCTCCTACCTTGCTACTCCACCTTGTAGATGTACAGTCAGAGATGATAGCTCATGTGCTGCTGCACAGTGCAGTGTTGGTCATCCTCTGGTCCTTCATCAGTGGTCACAGGATGCTGCACACAGGAAGCTGTTAGCTGGATAGTTTTGGTTGGTAGACGTTTCTCAGTCCAGCAGTGAGACTGACGTATCCAGCAGCACTGCTGTGTACCTAATGAAGGGGTCGGTGGTTCTATGTGTGTGATTTTGACATAGAACGCCAGTGCTAGTTTCAAATTCCTTGCCTGTTATGAACCAATCAAGCAAGCAAATGCCTTTTAATACTATCTTGCGGGAGTCATCAGGTGATTTAACATTTGAGGTTTCTAAATGAACTACTAGTGACTGTGCTCCATGATGATGTTTTGAAATTAAATATTGATCCCTTAAAAAGTCAGCTAGCCTTGATCGACCTCTCCCTTGTCTCTTGAAACCTGACCCTATCCCTGACCCTGACCCTTGTCTCTTGTACAGTCTCTTCCAAGGTAGTGACCTCCCAGTGATTACATTACTCACTCTGTTTTCAGCATATATGCCAGTGCTAATGTTCTGGAGTCACTTGTCAAAGGCATACACATAGCACATTTGAACCTAATATGTATTTGCCTACATATCTTGTGCAGTCAATTACCACGGATAATGATTTTGTGTTTCCCTGACACCCCATTGACTGGAAACCGAGTTATACTAGAAGTCATTGGGCAGTTGCTGAATTCTGTGAAGAGTAATTTTGAATGCACAACTATATACCGCAAATTATTACAGCTGGTACCTTCTAACACAGGCACACATCTTAAGATAAGACAGACTCTCATACCAAAGGTCAAGGCTGTAATAGCAATATATATTGCAATATCAAGTTAAGTAGTTTTATTGTCAATACTTCAATATGTACAAGACATACAGAGGATTGAAATTGCGTTACTCTCCGTCCCAAGGTGTAGCAAATAAACATGTAACTATAAATAGATTACAACTCAAACAAGAACAAGAGTATATTGAATGTAATAAACAATAAACATAAAATAGACTGATGCAAGATAGAATAAAATAAGGGCCCTGAGATAGACATAAATGAGACAATATGACATCGAAGACAATAAGGACGATAAAGTGACGTGTGCACTAGCAGAATTAAGATGTAGGATTAAAGTGGATATGACAGGTCCAGTATAAACAGCAGTGCAGGCTGAATAACATTAAGGCTGTTTTAAAGTGATGAGTGCAGAGCAGTTCACAGTCACAGTTCGGTGTTAATGGGGGGATTAAGTGGGAATGCAAGGATAAAATCTTAAAAGCTGTGTGTGCATCCCAGTTCAGTATTCATATATATGTATATTCAGACATACACAAGATGCTCCCCAACTCACTAGCTTTGCGTAATGTTAAAATCTGTCAGTGTTCCCATCAGTTGTTGATGGGACACTTATTACTGTTAGCACCATACTAGCCCTTGCCTCCATTGTGGGCTGGAGGTTAGGGAACCAACAGGACATGACTGAAATACCCTTGAGCAAGGGAATTAACCCCTCAACTGCTCCCTGGGCACAGTGGATAGGGCTGCCCACCACTCCGGGCAAGTGTGCTAACTGCCCCTATTTTTTGTGTGTTTTCAGTAGTGTGTGGGTGTTTCACTTCACGGGTGGGTTAAATACGGAAGACAAATTCCTCTGTGTACAAGCACAAATGGCAAATGGTTCTGAATTCTAAGGTAAATGCTGCCACAATTAGCCTATAATACAGCAGAATCCCTTTTAATCCCAATTTCTTTCCCAAGTTTAGTTTGGCCAGTTCCCACTATTTAGTCAGCGCATACTTATTCCAGAACATGTGAATCCAGTGACTGCATCTTTTTGTATTCCAATAACTGCATTGACTTGCATTGTACTGAATGACCCTACCCACCTAGAGAGAGGCCAGTTATGCTCTCTTCAGCTCCTGGCCGTGGATCAACGATGACTGAACTCACAATCTCTCCACAACTGGGTCACTACTAGGAAGCCCCTGGCCTTTAATACTCTCGGTCATACACTGGTAATTGAAAGGCAGTGGGCAATATGTGATTGTGCCTCTTCATTGGTCTGATTCTTACTTTATGTGTTTGTAATTATGGGCAAATAAAGAATTTTATAGTGGAGATGGCACAATGCCATTTCTCCGTTTCCAGTGTTAACACCAGTACTGAAACCTTGAGTATTACCTGGTTCCTGTGTCAATCCAGTATTAGCTTGGTTTAAAATGACACGCTTCACTTAAAATGAGCATCTAAAAGTAAACCATCGTTCTCAAACTACTCTAACAACCTATAACCCCACAAGAAGAGCTACAGAGCTAACCGCATCACTTTGTCAGTGTGTCCTGTTTCAGTTGTAAGAGAGATCAAGGGTGCTTCTCCCATGTCCTGGAGATGTGTCACCCAGTTTCGCTCCAACATACCAGCCTATAATATTCAAAGGCTCCTAACTGCCTTGATTACCTGTGTGTGTAGGATTTAGGCTGAAACGGAACCCTGCAAGATGTTAGGCCACCAGGACTAGAGTTCAGTGCTTCTAGGCTGTGTAAATACAAAGCACTGTATAGGATGTATTTAGGTCTTGAGATACATGAACCCTTTTACAATCCACTTCAGCTAGCCAAACGTCCACACAGGTTAGATAACGTGTGCCTGTCTTTTCCTGCATCCCTGTCTTTGGCAAGGAGTACTTGTTTAACTTGTGTTTAAGAGGAAATCATGGCCTAAAATAGGCCTCCTTCAGGCAATGGCCCAAATACTATAGAAACAGCCCCATCAAAAGACAAATGTAGCTCGTTTAACCGGGCTGCTTCTGGTGATCAAATCAGCACTTTTAGAACATATAGCAGCAGTTACTGAAGCTGGTGAAGACCACATTTAGCTGCACGAGGTGTGTTAAACACATCAAGCCAGTCCTGCTCTTTTTATGTGATTCAGAATAGCACCCATCAGCACCTTTGTCATGTTCTCAAGACCCGTGACATGCGTCAGTAAAAGCTTTTCCTTTCTGCTTTCTTTTATGTTTTCGTACTGCCTGAGCACCCAGTTCACATTCAGCTTGCTGCAGCATGAACATTTGACTGTGACAGTAAGCGCCGATAGGAAATAATTGCAGTTAACGTAAAGTGCACTCTGGAAGTTCTGGAGCTTTGGAGCCCTTTCTGGTGGAAATGTGCAATTTGCTAGTTGCGCAAGAAGGAACAGCTTAACTTTGGCTGTAAGCAGTGTGTGCATAACAGAATCCGCCGGCATATCAGCTGATACTAGACGCTGACTTTCTATGTGTGAGCACAGATCAGCACAGATAAGTAAAAGGAAGAATTCTTGTCATTCGGAATTGCGATAATATAAAGCCCTATTTACGTTCCCTGCTGAAGCTGTGTCGCTTTTGCACCACGGCACCACACTTTGCGGCTTATCTCGAGTCCTGTGTGCTGCTATAATTATGTACATATGTGATGGGTGATAATGCTGTGATGGATTGCTGGAGAGAAGCAGCAAAATTTGCCAGTGCTTCATGTGTACGTGCTGCTACTGCGGCACCGCTGGTAAAGCAGAACTCTTCCGTGGTGTGGTTTGTTTTTACTGTGGAGTTTTCCCGGTTTGCCAAGGATGAACGTTGCAGGGTACATGATCTGGAAGAGAAGGATCTGTTGTCCATTCATACTGAGGAGGTGTCACATCTTGCCTAGTCCTGCCCCTCTTTGTCTCTGGTTTTCTCGGCCTCCCCCCGTCACTTCCATGTGCCTTTGTTGTTCTGTCCCATGTGCTTTTTGTTTATTTATATTCTAGCTCCTCCTGTTTCTGCCCTATTGCCACAACCCTCACCTGTCCCTACTTTATGGCTCCACCTCTTCCTCGGGTGTTCTTTGTTAGTCCTTGTGTGTGTATACTCCTGGTTGTTGTCTTTGTGCTTGCTTGGTGTTTTGTCTCTCTGTTGGTTGTTCTGTTACTCGGTTCCTTGTTCCCAGTAGTCTTTTATTTCTGGTAACCCATTTTATTTCTGTTATTTAGTTTTTTTATGGATTGCTTTTGTTTGTCATTGTTTTGATCCATATTAAATCAGTATAACTTGTACTTGCATCCTGCCGCCTCCTCCTCCTGTTCTCTCTCTTCGCTACAGGATGCTTGTTTAACAGACCTTACAATGGCAGAGTGTATCCTGGTATGATTAAGGTATTTAAAGAATGTATGTTTCCCTCCAAATGAGCTTTTTAGGATTTGTGAATTGGAAAGCTTGGTGCATTTAATGTTGAGTTTACTGGATAGCAAGGATCCAACAGTTAAATGTCATCAATAGAACTTTTTGCTTTGTAATATCCATGTATCACCACCTATATTATGACATTAGGTGAGGCCAATGTTAGGTGAGGCCAGTCATTCTCCGAGTAGAGAATTTTTGGGCCATTTTCTGCCATTTGTGTTTGCACACAGAGGAATTTGTGAAGTGAAGCACCCACATGCACACACTCATGAACACGCACACTAGGGGGTAGTGAACACACTCACCCGGAGCAGTGGGCAGCCCTATCCTTGGGGGTTGGGTGCCTTGCTCAAGGGCTCTTCAGTTGTTGCTGTCGGCTCAGGGAATCAAACCAGGTGACCCTCCGGTCACAAGACTGGTTCCCTAACCTCCAGCCCACACCTGGAGCTCTAGTTGGGTCATTGGGGCTGATGTATGAATGATGTTAAGTACGTCACTGATTGTAATCTGTAACTGATCCTTCTAATGTAGAAGCTCCAAGTGTAGGATATTGAATATTTCCTATTTGTTCTTGCACCCCACTTTTAACCCATCCGTGCAGTGAAGCACCCACACAGCAAGTGGGGGATCAAACCAGCAACCTTCTGGTCACAAGGCAATTCCATAACCTCCCTAACACACTGCACACAATACAGAAGTTCAGCTGTGCCATCTTGTGCAACTAGCAAATTACCCGTGAAAGGAAAGAGCATTTTGTTATATATGTTGTGCTTCGGGCCAAAGCTAACAAAAGAAACAGATGCATGCGTGCGTGTTGAAAGAGCTCAAGAAGAACTCAAAGTTTGCTGAAGTCTCTTCTGTGGATGAGAGTGAATTGTTTACTGTAGTCATGTCTTCTTTAAGGTAACACAGAGTATACATTTAAGAGCTGGACCTTCTTTTTGACTCTGTACACATATGATGTGGTCCAAAACAGTCCTGTAAAATCTGACCAGAGACATCTGACTTTTAAGCCTCTCTTTCAGGCTTTATTTCAGGGTGACTCACAGCAGCGCACATGCATTATATTTAAGGGTCTTCTTTTCCTTTGGTCCTTTAAATGATTGTGATTATTAAGTCAAGTAATTGCAATGAGGCGGTTTGTCATATACTATCCCCCAATGGGCCTGCATGGTATTGCACATGACTTCTGACATGTGCTGGCTCCACCTGCTCCCTCCACCCACTGCTTACACCTGCAGCTGATTATGGACTCATTAAGGCTGGTACTTATACCCCTCCGTTTGCTGAGTTGGTTTGCGATGTCTCTGTGTTTCTAACTTGAGCTCTGAGCCGTGTTTCTTCTGGTTTGTCTTGCTTGTTTCCGATTTCTGTCCTGGTGTTTTGGTTATGCCGATGTGCTTGTGTTTTAAGCCCTGTTTGTAGTTTGGGTTGTGAGGATTGGAATGCCCCTAGTAAAACCACTCAGCTGGTTGAAACCCGGCTCAACCCCCTCAGTGCACAATTATGTAATTGTGACAGGACTAAGTATGACAACCTTACTGACGTTAGAGGCAAACTCTATCTANTGAGGATTGGAATGCCCCTAATAAAACCACTCAGCTGGTTGGAACCTGGCTCAACCCCCTCATTACACAATTATGTAATTGTGACAGGACTAAGTATGACAACCTTACTGACGTTAGAGGCAAACTCTATCTAGTTTATTCCTAAATGCAGCTAATTATCACTCTAGCAATGACAACTGCATTTAATCCTACTACATTTAAGGCAGCACTTTACTTTCACTCTATATTTAAGGGGGCTTTGGTTGAGGACTAAACACTGTATTGATGGACAGCTTCCAGTATTTACAACATCTTGTTAAAGATTGACGTGCATTATTTCATATTCTTATCTTAAAACAATAGTTGCACCCAGAAGGAATCAACCAACAGGAATGAAACTTGGTGGGTAGGTTTGACATTGTGAGCCAATGATTCAAGTGTCATGTTCGGCCGTGCATGTGACGTAAGCAAGGACAGGCCTTATCACTTTACCTGACTGACCCAACAGCCACGATTGTGGACATTCATCGAGCAGTGATGCCCTCCATGAGTCATCCTGTGAGGGCCAGCACCATTGGCAGACGGCTGCGCAAACGCAGGACTACATGCACGCAGACCGTTGCAACGACTCCCCTTACCACGCCAACGTCAGCAACGACTGCAATGGTGTCGTGCCAGACTCTCATGGAGTGACTCAGAATGGCAGCAGCTCATCTTCAGTGAGAAGTCCCACTTTTGTCTCGGTGGAGACGACCAATGAATCCGTGTATGGAGGCACCGTGGTCAGTGCCAAGATGAATGGTTTGTTGGCACCGCACATCCAGAAGGCCTGGTGTCACTCCACTGCCACCCCTACCGCAACATCTGCAGGAACTGCGTGAGAATATTCAAGCTGCATGGGATGGATTGGTCAGGATCCTGCTGTGGTTATGTTCACACTTCAGGTAACTGTAGTAATAACAGTGAAGGTATGATGTACTTGTATGTGCACAGCTAATATAGACCGCTGATACAGCAGATTTTGGCATCATGCACCAATGAAACCCTGCAGAACAAAGATAATAGGATTGACCTGATTCTAAATACACACATTAAATGAGAATACGGGTTTGACTTTGAATACATGTTCAGACTGCATGCAAGGGATTTACAGAATGGTGGAAAGAACACAGTCAGTCATATGACTGCAGCCAAGGATTTAAGAGCACGGTGTCTATGCATCTGGCTTGTGGTTTGTCAGCTTGGGACACCTGCTCTATGCATTTCTGCAGCTCCACCATACACACACACACCACCCAGCACGAGCTCATTCACACATCTGTGTGCGCGTGTGCGCAGAAGAGCATAGAGGACTCTCAAGAATGCAGCCATGCATATCTTCAGAGAGAGTGACGGAGTGAAGGAGCGAGAATGAAGGAGTAAGAGAGAGGGAGGGAGAGAGAGAGAGAGAGAGAGAAGGCGAGCGAGAGAGGGTTTGGTTTTGTTTCTCCGTTCTCCCCAGTCTGAGTGGGACCTTTTTCAGGCAGTGCCGCGGTAAGATCCCATTCATTCACTATCTAATCTCTCTCTTTCTCTTTCTCTCTCTCTCTCTCTTTGTGTATATACTGGCATTTCTACACTGCACAGTGTTCAGTCTGCATGCCTTAGCACTGTAGTAAAAAAAAAGTGTAAAATCTGCTGTTATTTACTTTCTATCTCTTTTCTCAATACTTTCGTTCCGTTTCTCACTCTGGATTGATGCTGACCTTGTTGCTGTTGTTGCTGCTGCTGTATATGATGCTTCTGTAAAGCTGTCTTGAGTGTGAGAGATGCTAGACAAAGGGAACTTAACTATCATCACTATAATTAATAATAGTATTGTTATTATTGTTGTTATTATGTCAGATATTTGGAGATTTAGTACATCAGAAAGACAGAATACACCACATTCAGCTGAGACAATGAAATATGTGTAGGTATATTATAGTATACTGTGCCCTTATATTTCACTGTCCATGTGTGGGACCAGCATAATTTTTATGACCTTTAGTCTCAGCTTTGTTGATCTCCAAGGGCCAGATTCTCAGACCTAGATTAATCCTAAAGCCTAAACTAAAATGTATTATCAATGATGATTCACCACGGGCACCCGGTTTAGTGTAAGACTCGGATTAAGCCACCTCCAGAAAGCGTTTACAGTATTTGGCAGCCACTCTTATCAAGAGCCAATTGACCGTTTCTTACACAGGTAGGTGAAGGTAGTGTTAGGAGTCTTGCCCAAGGATGCTTATTGGTATAGTGTAGGATGCTTACCCAGGTAGGGAATTGAACCCCATTCTACTGCATGGGAGGTTAAGGTGTTACCCACTACACTATACCAACCTCAAAACCAGCCGATACTACATCTGATAATTATTACGTTACTCTTGACTGTCACCTTCAACCAGGATCATTACTGTCGTAATAGAACCTAAAACTAGAACCTGAAACATTCGTACCTGGAAAGTGGCATGTAGTTGTTTATGGACCATGTTGTGCATCTTTTTATGTATTAATGTCACATGTTTAGGCTTAATAAGGAGGTCCAGATCAATGCTCAAGTCTCAGACACACAAACCTCATTAGTACTTTAGTGTATTTAATAGAAGCATGCTAAGTAAGTATCATCATTACACTGATGAAAATGACCAGGATGTTGCTGACTGTAGTACATAATTAACTTGCATCCTTGGAAGATACATCCTCCACCGAGAGATTTGACTGAGTTCTCTTTGAATTATCCACACAACCAACATTACATTAAGGTTCTTCTGCATGTTGTGTGCAATTGCACATTTACACCAGAGAGGTCGCCAAATTCCCCAAACTTACATAGTGCAGCTTTAATGTGAGTTATTGTAACAGACTTTTTTGAAGCATTCCTATTGGCTTGTTTGTTGCATGAAATGCTCACATGGTGTAAAGCAGCAGTATATTTCTGGCTTTTGAATGTGCCATTTGTCATTTGTGCTTCCACACATAGGAATGTGTCATCCGCATTTAACCCATCCCTGCTGTGATACCCGTACACACGCACACACTAGTGAACACACATCAGAGGGCAGTGAGCGCACTTGTCCGGAGCACCCAGGGACCAGTTGGGGGTTAGGTGCCTTGCTCAAGGGTACTTTGTTGATGTGGTGTAAAACTTTTTTTAAACATTTAAAATGATGTAAAACAACAGTATGTTTATTGGTTTTGTATATTCATTCAGGGGCCGGCTTTATGTAAATGTGGCTTTAAAAATAAAGCCTGACCCCAGCGGGCCTGAAATGAAATGAAGTGTAATGTGCTGGAGTGAAACAACTCTCAATAATTTACCAGTTTTGGACCAGCAGTGTGGAGCTGCATGCCTGCTGTGTGTTGGGGGTTAGGGGAGGGGGGAAAGTGGAGCTGCTTTCCTCCCCCCCTTTCTTTCGCTTTGCCTTAATATCAAAACTCTGATGCAGGTGATGGTTTGGAAGGACACAGCATTAGGAAATCTGGGTTTTCTTTGTGTTGTCTCGTCAACAGCAGACATTCATCTCCTGAACAAAGGGCCTTCTTGTACATGTGTCTATTTGACAGAGCGTGTGGGCTGAGGAAGAGGAGAAAATGTCAATAATGGGTTTATAACACATGGGTTTCATACCCTCTCCTGTTTGGAGGCGAGAAAAGAAAGGGAGGGGTGTGGGGAAAGGGTGAGGGAGAACGGAGAGAAGAGTGAATGAAGAAAAAAAAAAAAAGATACATAGAGAAATACAGTGACAGGCTCTGAAATCTAGAGGGACCTTTTGGACACTTCTCTTGTCTCGCCTGGAAAGATGGAGGAGGGAAAGGGGGATGGGTGTGAGAAGTAAATGGGGGGACGAGCACAGAGAGAGAGAGAGAGAGAGAGAGAGAGAGAGAAAGAAAGTGCTATTAAATAGTTAATAGGAAGCAAAACTGGCAGAATTTGACTGTATATTGTTGTTGTATCTCCAGTACTGTAACTGTACAGGAGAAGGAAAAAAATGCTGTGTACTTTGAATACATATATCGTCGCTGTCCAATGAAAAACATGTATCTCCACTTTTGTCTGTTTTTACTTTTATGCATCACATGCATCAGCTGCTGTTTACGCTGAGTGAGAATCTCATGATGAATGGACCAACAGAAATGGCCCAAAACTGTTTGGAAAGATGTTTGGTTCCATTGACTTACATTAAAGTTAAATGAGGTTTTTGGCTTCTCCTGTAAAGTTGCCATTTTGGAGATACTTGTTTTTCTTTGGACAGTGACGATATGTTACTGTAACATCATTTCCTTTCAAGAAAAACAGACTCATAGAGTTTGCCACTAAAGCAATGATATGCATGCATGCAATAGGGTGTCACAAGTACTCGATTAATCGGTCTCTAGTGCAACGTCATGTCCTTTTAAGTACTTGAACATTTTTATGGGCCTGTTTTCTGTGTGATGTTGGAACTGTTGATATTTTAAGTAGTGCAGAAAAACAGATTCATTGACTTTAGCCACAAAAAGCAATGATATGTATGCAATAGGACTGTCACGATTACTCGATTAATCAGTTTCTACTGTAACATCATTTCCTTTAAGTACTTGAACATGTTTATTGGCCTGTTTTTTCTGTGTCATGTTGGAACTGTTGATATTTTAAGTCGTGCAGAACAACAGATTTATAGTTTTGCCACAAAAGCAATGATATGCATGTATGCAATAGAGCTGTCATGATTACTCGATTAATCGGCTTCTATATACAAAAAAAATATTGAAAATGTCCCTTTGCAACAAACTCGGACTGAATCTTGTTCTTGCAAGTAAATAGTACACATGTACTAACCATGTTCTTTGAATAAAACAGTTTCAGAATCAGCTAAAGCATGCCTGTATGACACGCAAATCTTGTCTGGCCATTTATCTGTCAATATTCCTCTGTCCCCTACCTTACTTCTGCTTCTCGATGACTCTAATTTGATGCTTAGTGTGCAACAAAGAAAGGTTATGATGGCAGCTTCAACTGCAGCTAAGAAATTAATCTTGAAATGCTGGTTTGGAGCTAATCACAGCTGTGATGTGGATATTTTCTGAACACTCTTATCCTGGAGCAGCAATCAGACTGTAAAGCAGCAATGATTGGTTTTTGTACTGACGCCGTTAACAATGTTCAGTCTCTGTAAATTTGATATCCTGTATATGTTAAATACTTCATATATGCCCGTCATCAAAAATAGTTGCACTTGGTGAGTGGATTCGAGATTGTGAGACATGCAAATAGTTCAAATTTCACGCTCGCCACACATGTGACATAAGCCAGGATGGGCCTTATCACTGTACCTGACTGACCCAACAGCCATGAATGCGGACAGTGATGGCCTCTATGGGTCATCCTGCTAGTGCCAACACCGTTGGCAGACGGTTGCACGATGCAGGACTGCATGCATGCAGACCGTTACGACGACTGTTCTTAACACCACGTCAACGTCACCAAAGACTGCAATGGTGTCGTGCCAGACTGTCATGGAGTGACTCAGAATGGCAGCGGGTCATTTTCAATGAGGAGTCCCGCTTTTGTCTTAGTGGAGACGACCAACGAATTGTTGACCAACGAATTTGTTGTCACGTGTCACACGTCCAGAGGGCCTGGTGTCACTCCACCTCCACTCCTACTGCACAATCTGCAGGGACTGTGTGAGAATATTCAAGATGCATGGGATGGATCATCATAGGACACTATTAGGAACCTCTACACATGGCAGCCTGACGCCATACTGAGAGACACTACTTCTGTATGTGTAGTTCAATAAATATTGTCCATATCAGTCTAAATGTATCATCGTTTATTGTTCCTGGTAATCTTTATCTTCCTTCCCAGTAGCACTGCAATCCCACACTTCCTCCTGGGTGCAACTAGTTTGACGATGAGTCCACATTATCTATTTGTTTACTTATTCTCATATACAGCCCCCCCTCCTTGCTATGTAGAGAATGTTAATTGTCTGAAAAATCAATAAAAGTTATTAATAATAAAAAAAGAAGAATCAGCTAAACGTAACCTGGCATAACCAAAAACTAGCAAGCTAGTCCGTAACTGCCTGTCACTCTTCATTTGTTGATCCGTACATGAACATTGTTCATACATCCGTTACTTGCATGTCGCCTTATCCTTTCATTTGTTCGTCTGTCAGCTGTCTATCCGCACGTCTGTTCGTCTGTGACTTTTTCTCTCCACCTGATGATAGGATAGTGATTGTGGTGAGTGATAGAGTAGGCTATGAGTGTTGGGCAGAGAGCTGTCAGTCAAGCTGCTCATTAGCCACTCCCACACCATTCTCAGATAGGTCTGATCAGTGTTTATTTAAAGCTGTCTTTTATCATAGTTATTTCTGATACTTTTCATTCAGGCGGTGCTTGATGTGTAATATAACTCTCAAGCTTAGTATCAAACATACATTCTTTAATATTGTACTCTGTGTTCCCATAATGCATATATTAAGTTCTCCTTCTTGTCTCTCTAGACACAGAAGGAAGAAAGCCTCCGTATGTGTCATTTTTTCTTTATTATCTAGTTTGTCATGATGAATGGAGCAATAGAAATGGTTCAGAATTACTTGGGTGGGGAGGGGAATCTTGTTCAGTTGACTTCCGTTTAGATTTGGCAACATTGTATTCCTTCTCCTGTAAATTTAAAAAAAAATGTTGACAAGAGGTTTACACTATATGTCCAAAAGTTTGTAGACACCTGCTCATCCAACGTTTCTTCTGGAATCAGTGGTGCGCGATCAGTGGTATACAAAGCATGTAGTTGAGTTAAAGTAGAGATCCCCAAGGTAAAATACTCCTCCAGTGTCAGTAGAAGTTCCTCCCTTTAGACCTCCACTGGAGTAAAAGTACTAAAGTATTTACCTTCAAATGTACTTAAGTATGGAGAGTAACAGGAGCATGATTTATTATGGCTCTAATGTCCTATTATCATTTCTGGAACAAGACTCTTAATCAGCTCAGTGTAGGTGAAGAGACTCTAGTGTCTCTCAGTCCACCAGTCTTTAATAGAAGCTCATTAATTAGTCTGACACTGATGTTCAAATGATCATAAGCACAGAACACTGAAAGAGAACAGGTTCCATTAGCTAGAACCAAGCTCTGTCCAACAGGTCAAAACAAGATCAAAACAAAGTGACCGCTGTACCCTGATTGGTGGGCTCGCTTCACCAACACACTACTTAGTGTACACTAATGCATTACACTTACTGAGTTACTGTACACCTACACACTACTTACCGTACACTAACGCATTACGCTTACTGAGTTACTGTACACCAACACACTACTTACAGTACACTAACACATCACACTCACTGAGTTACTGTACACCGACACACCACTTACAGTACACTAACACATCACACTCCCTGAGTTACTGTACACCAACACACTACTTACAGTACACTAACACATTACACTCACTGAGTTACTGTACACCGACACACTACTTACAGTACACTAACACATTACACTCACTGAGTTACTGTACACCGACACACGGCTTACAGTACACTAACACATCACACTTACTGAGTTACTGTACACCAACACACTACTTACAGTACACTAACACATCGCACTTACTGAGTTACTGTACACCAACACACTACTTACAGTACACTAACACATTACACTCACTGAGTTACTGTACACCGACACACCACTTACAGTACACTAACGCATTACACTTACTGAGTTACTGTACACCGACACACGGCTTACAGTACACTAACGCATTACACTTACTGAGTTACACATCAAAACTGTGGAACATTGCAGCTTCCTCAGAGCCTCCCATTCTATTGGCAATGCTTTTATATGGAGATTAAACAAGCTGTGTATGCGCAGTTGGCAATAGGTGCACTTTAAAGTAACGGTGTTCACTTATGAGAAGAGGTGTCTGGATACTTTTAGACATGTACTGTTGTTTTTTTTTTAAATGCATCAGATTCTGTTTTTTAATGCAATTCCTAATTGCTCCTGATAATTGGATTAGAATTGTCTGAATGATCAAAAATGCCTAATCAATAATATAATGGACAGTGCCAGCTCTAGTGTCCACATCAAGTAGGTTAGTATGAGAGAGAGAGAATTGTGAGTGGGTTGATAAATTTGGTGGCAAAATCCAGACAAATGCAAATAGTTGGATGTTATCTGTATGTTTCATCACTGCATCAGATCGTCTACAGGATTTAGTGACTCCATTTGTCCTGTCATTTGCTCCCACAAGCTGTCAACTGTAGGCTCTTCAGGGAATTTAGAGCCGTGTTGAGCTAAAGCTGGTTATGCAGCTTTCGCTACACATTCTAAACACTCTAGGAACTCATACCCACTATGCAATGTCCACTCATCAACATGTTTCAATAGCTTTCTTCCTGCGTAAAACTAATAGTGCTCCAAATGACTTGTTAATGTCTTAATTATGTGCCATATGTTATGGTGCATTCCTATAGGGGGTGTACCACATATTGTAGCCACCAAAACATTTTGGCCAAAGTGGTCAAAAGTGATGCTTTTGGTTTTCAATCGAGGGGGGAAAAAAGGCATAAAGTTTTGGTTGAAAAAGAAACTTGAGGGAAAAAAAAAAAAAAAA